>PVHT021183543.1:2212542-2326281 GCA_004024745.2 Catagonus wagneri | reverse complement strand
CCTGCTACAGAGACGTCCTCAAGTCCAGAAGATCACAAAATCTCATCATGGACCCCTTGTGGATGCTGAGACTCATAGGTCGACTTGGAGGTTCACAAAAGGAAGGAGTTAGTAAACACAGGAGTAGAAGGCAGACAAAGAAAGATTCATGGGGAAACAGCTGCAGATAAGATGCTAGTTAAAAATCCGGATGAATCCAAAGAGAAGACCCAAATCACATTTAACATTTGCGTGCATTTAAAAAAGAACAAATTAGTTGCAGGTGTTAAGCGGATAAATAGGTCAATGTTGAGGCAAAAAATAACTTTCCATGTCTTTTGACTTCCTGTAGTTTGAAGAGTTGATGTTCTGTCTCGGTCTCAGAATCATGAATCATCTGAGGGCAAAGCCCAGATATATCAGACAAAATCTATTTTTGCCTATGTGACTTCCGCATGTTGTCTGCATTCAATGGGCACTTGGTGGTTATTTATAGAACAAAAAATAAAACAACTCGTTTTTATGCAAGTAGATCATTGTTAAATTCACCTGCTCTAGCTGAGAGGTTTGAGGGTGGGAGCATGGGCAGAGTCGAAAGAGAGAGAAGTTTTTGAAATTTTAAATAAGAGAGTAAACACCCTCTAACTTAGTCCAGAAAAGTCAACTTCATAGCCTACAACAAAGGAGATCTACAAAATAAGTTGATCACGAGTTACTGAAAACTTGTTGAGAAAACATCTTATAGAAAGTATCCTCAGGTATTTTAGAGAATTTTGTTGCAGAGTTCTGTAGCACTAGAGAAAAGGTAAAACTCCAACTTTTGCATGGGATTTGCGCAGCAGCGCAGAGCACACAAGCAGCTAGAACAGGAGAAGCTCAAGTATACAATCTGTAATTGAAGCAGGAAACGCACATAAATGTTGGAACTCAGGCCATGTGAACAGGAAGATCCAGGACTGCCTGCAGTGAACACCTCAGCTCTGTCTCCAGGAAAGGACTGAGCAGTGTGGGCTGAGTGGACGGGCATGGAGCAGAGGTAGACAAGGTCAGATCAGAGAAAGATCCCGAAGCAGATGGAAGGATGAAATGGACTCAGAGCAACAGCAGAATTAGGATGGTACGTGAACCCAAGAGCTCTCCAACCCACACTGGAGTGACCTGGGAGTTGAAGCGATTTACTGATACGCACACCCTGCTTCCGGAGACTCATACTTAACTGGTCCAGGATGGAGATGGCACTGGTATTGGTAACATCTCCCCCAAATGATTCTAATGCACAGTCAAGGTTAAGAACCACTAGTCTAACCGCTTCCCTTTTGAAATGGAAGACCGATAATCAACTCAGAGTTCCCCAACCCTGTCATTCGCATAGCGCTTCAGAGGTTTTTGCCACTTATTACTCATACTATTAGTGATTATAGTATTTTTCTTTAAATCAACTCATTTTCTAAAACCTTAGACCTACTTCAGCTTTATTCTAAGCAATAGCATCTGGAAAAAAAATCACAGGTTTGGTATGCTCGTGGTATTTTTTCCTAATACTCACTAAAATATGCAGTGTTAACATAAGTGTGATACCTGTTCACAAGACGGTTCTAGGTGATTAAAACAATTTAGAAAAGTTAAGCAATATATTACCTAAACCCGTCTTGTACAGATACTGCAGAATTCACCGCATTTTAAACCATCTCTTCCACAGTGGTCGGAAATACCCACCATATATGTTCACCGTATTTGGTAATTTATAATTTTGTTCATTCATTAATGTGAATTGTATGACATGTGACAGTAATGCGGGGGGGAGGGGATAAACGCCTTAGCAAATGAGTAAGCCCCCCAGTCTGAGTCACTACTCAGTTTGCATGCCGTAACGCTTACAAACCTGTGTCTTACTAGACTTACGAACAAAATAATATTTTAGGATGATACTCTAGAATCTGGAAGCTTCAAGGTCTTGGGGCTCGATTCTTGAGAAAGACAGAGGTGTGGTGATGTAATCAACTTGCTATTGAGAGAAAATGGGTGGTATAATGTACTTTTTCCGTAGATATACCTGGCAAACAATATTATCTGCAGCAAAGAAGTGTATTATTTAATTGTGAGTATTGTTAATCAGTTTCTTTTATTGGCAGGAAGATTTCACCGAATCTTTAATATGCAAATACAATTGGTGTATTTCAAGGAGACTTAATAAACGGTATTTTCCAAGTTTAGTTGAGCAGAGAACACTTTCTCCTGGGGCCACTAGATAAGAATCTCTAGGAATCAGTGTCCTCTGGTACCTGGCATGAGAAAAAGCAGCTTATTGTATAACAACACAAATTATCCCCACGATTAGTTCCCTTTATGTAGTCTATAGGCAAGTTAGTTAAATTGGCTTATAAGGAAGGCATATGTACTCTTAATTCTGCTTTGTTCCCACTGAACAGGATCCTCTTTTTACAGGTTTCTTTTGAGAATCCTGAGATGTCTTCATGTGGAAATTAAGCACCTAGAAGGACCCCAGGGGAATAATTTATTTATATGATATACATGACACATTGAAAGTCAAATGATGCTTAGGGCCAAGCCTGATACAGGAGTAGGCGTTTCACAAAGAATCTTTAAGCCTCTCTTACATATCTGTGGGATTAGCATCCTATCTGAACAGCGTGAAGAATAACAAAAACTATCCTAAAGCAATTAACTGAAGCAAGAGAAAAGGAAAGAGATAAAAGAAAAATCATTGTCTAAACGTCTTGGTTGTTCAAAGCTGTTCAGACTTTGGTCTTGCCTTTCTTCGCTGAGCACCAGGTCCTTCTGCCAGAGCTCTTAAACATTCTTTGACAGCATTAATTTGGGGTTTTCATGCCATCTCATTACCACAGATGCACCAAAACGTATTTAAAACAATTCCCCGCTGTTTAACACTTAGCTTCCCCTCAAAACCACCACAAGAAACAAGATGCAGTGGACATTTTTTTTCATTCACAGATTTCTGTGTTTCCATGTGTGTGAAGCAGCATTAGACTCTGGGAGTTCAATGGTGAGGGAAAAAATTAGAGTCCTTGCCCTTGAGGATTCATACAACCAGACCTAAAACTCTCAGCCTTGGACGTGCTTTTAACAAGAGGAAGACTGGTCTGAGAACAGGAAACCAGGCTCTTTGGGGGACAAATTGGATTTCACTTCTTTGAGGAGGAAGCTGGGAAGTTTTCTGCCCCGCCCCCACAGAGTTCACTCCATTTAAATTTTAATGTTAAAATGTCTTTTAAAGCTAGGGTCTCTTCTCAAAGAAACATTTCTTTTTCTTTTCTTTTTTTTTTTTTTTTTGCTTTTTAGGGCTGCACCTGCGACACATGGTAATGCCCAGGCTAGGGGTCAAATGGGAGCTATATCTGCCACCCTACCCCACAGCCACAGCAAAGCCAGATCCAGGCAGCGTCTTCAACCTCTACCACAGCTCATGGCAACACCAGAACCTTAATCCACTGACCGTGGTCAGGGATCGAACCCGCATCCTCATGGATACTAGTCAGGTTTGTTACCGCTAAGCCACCATGGGAACTCCTCAGGGAAACACTTGCTTTTCCAATGAACTCCTTGGGAATTGTTAGGAATTATTTGAACTAGATGGGTCACCCTTCGGCAAGGAAATTGACCGCTTAGTCAGTGGGACCTCTTGCTTGTTACTCAGAGTGGCTGTCCTGAGGGTGTCCATTCAGATCATTTTTAAACTTTCTGTCTTGTTTTGGATGTGTGGACACAGAAAAGTTTATTTGTTTGGGTTTGTTTGGGGTTGCTGTTTCTTAACCATCGCTCAAAGCACAGTGCAAGATTTCAGCGTGTGTGCCTGGCGTGGGCATCTGATAAGTTTTCTGTCTTCCACAAATGGTTCACTCTGTCAAAGGATACCACCGACCGTTTTTCAGTTTTAGGTGTTTTCGATACTATCATAGTTTCTAAATAAAGTTTTGTGGACTCGGTACAAACAGTGCATTTTTGCTGAAACAGGATGAGAAAAGATAAGAAATGCTTTCCAATCTGATGAGAGAAGTGATGGACAAAGGAAACCACCACGACAGACAAAATAGCTGCAGAATACAAATGTGTGTTAAATGGCACAGGGGGAAATTGTAAAAGAAAATTCCTCTGAGGCCAAATCTTGATAACACAGCAACCCAGACTTCTTTCTCATTTGCATAAGCATCATTTCATATCCTTTCTCTGAAAGTAAAATAAAGTCTTAAAACTTGTCTGCTGGGGAAAATATTAAATTATGGAATCTTTCCAACTAGAAGACGCCATGGTGAAGGAATAAAAAAAAAAATTTCCAGTTACGTATATTGCATCTAAAATGACCATGACTGTGAATATGCAAAAGAGAGAATATGAGTGAACATGCTGATTGCAAAAGATAAAAGCACTGACTGTTCCTTAATAACAATAATGCCTCAAATTGGTGTGTTTTTCTCTGAATTTACTATTAACCATAAATCATCAGGAGACTTAATATTTCGCCTGGACTCATTTGTGCTTAATGTTCCAAGGAGACAGAGATGGAGACAGGGTGTTTTTATAAAGAAAATGATCCAGTGTTTAATGCTTTTCAAATCTCATTCTACTAACAGTATATCTTTCCCTAAATAGCTTCCATTTTTATGGCCATTCCATCACCATGAGTCTTGTTGATTAATAGGACTCTTACTTATGTGTTTAAATTCTTAGGAACTTTATATAACAGAGGCAGGTGGTTAGGCTTATTGGGGTCTTTTCTTCATAACTTATGGATCCACCTCCACAGGAGAAGAGGGTTTCTAATTATCAGGTAAGGAAAGACTGCAGAAACAATGGGAAACTATCGGGGCAAACCATTTATGCCAGTTTTTTTAACTAATCTCAAAGGGAGCTAAGCCTGAGCCTCGGTGTTTCACTTGGATTACTTCTGTGTTCTCTGACTGGATTTATAAGCCAATTTCTAACTCTCTACAACCCTTTGCAATCCTGTCATGCACCCATCCAGACCCTAAATTCTAGATTTTCCCAAATTCTGGATTCTAGAGCACCAAGTTAGAATATATTTATGGCTTCATAAGGCTCTGCAAGATGTAGTGAATCTGTTTAAGCAATTCTGATTGCCTAAGGAGAAAAGCGCATTTCAAATTTGTTTAAGCTCAAAGGGGATTTCTTTACTCATGTCACTGAAAAGCACAGGATTCGAAGTGGCTTGCTGTGGGGCTTGACTGAGTGAGTTGGACCATGTCACCAGGACCTGGATGCCCGGGCATCTCTGTCCTCCTCCAAGCCATCCTCTTCTTCAGGTTCCACCTGGAAGAGGTTGGCTGCCAGCAGACCCGGACCTTTGGGCTCTCAGATTCGAGACCCACAGAAAAAAAGATTTCCCCTCATTCCACATTCTGAGGAGATATCCTGAACTTCCTGTGCCCAATTTAACCTAGGCCGGGTGACAAGGAGGAAGAAATGAGAGGCCCAAGGCCTGTGGCCAGCCCTGGAGCT
This sequence comes from Catagonus wagneri, assembly GCA_004024745.2. Taxonomy (NCBI): domain Eukaryota; kingdom Metazoa; phylum Chordata; class Mammalia; order Artiodactyla; family Tayassuidae; genus Catagonus; species Catagonus wagneri. The sequence continues at coordinate 2,320,806 of PVHT021183543.1, read as the reverse complement.
GGAGAATAGGGTCAATACTAATGAAACTTCATTAACTGTAGAGACTAATTTCCCCCATAAAATTTGGTCTACAACTAGAAGGGTCATTGGAATTTAGGCAGCATATTAACAAGTGCATATCAATGAGTCAATTAATTAAAGAAAAGAAACAAAACCAACCCCGCAAAATCCAGTACAATTATTTCATCTCTAGACTCAGAAGAAATATCAGGCTTCTTCCCGTAATTTTCTAGTGGAAAATAAATAACATCCTTTGTTATTCCTCAAAGTAACTCATAATGGGCTGGTAATACATTAGGCATTCAGGAAAAGAAATGAACCAGCCCACCAATCTGTGGTCAATTGTGCATTCAAATGTTTGAGTGCACTACAGAGCGAAGTCGGACAGAAGCCGTCGATTCCAGAGCTACGGAATAGTTTCTGTTGTGCTTTAGGTGTCAACCATGGGTCATATCTACTCAAATTTAAATTCTAGGCATTCTCAGAATACTGCAAGGTTAGGGGGGAACAAAATCTCTTCTCATAAAAAAAAAAGAATTAAACAAAATCAATTTTACCTAGAGAACAAAAAAGTGGGACATTTTCTACTAAGCAGTTTGATGAGAGACAGGACCTGAAAACCAGCCAGCAAGGAGGAGGTCTGAAAAAAAGAGGGAAAATATCCACAAGATCATTGTGTCTTGTATATTTGGACCTATGAGCCACTTGAAATAGTTCTTTCCTATGAGCTGAGAAAGTCATAAAATCCTAACACATGTCTTTAAATTCTACCTTTAGCGATCCAAGCATCCTCTATTTCAGACTATTTTATTGGCCCTCTCCTATGTGACAAACGCAGTGCTGGTCCACTGGGGAAGATGCCACCAGCTGTTCTCCATCACTCACAACCCAGAGGTGACCACCTTCTCGTTAGAACACTAGCTTCTCTGCAATTTTGGTTGTCTTTAGTGTGGAGCGGGCAGCTGAAGCCATGAGCATGGATGAAAACGTAAAGGATGCAGGGAGGAGAAGAAAAGAGGAAAGGGGATGGGGGGAGGGGAAACCAGAAGAGAGGAAGGTGGGGGAGGGGAGGGCTTGCATCCTAAGGGAGGCTTACTGTCATAGAGCAACACATCTGCAGAGGAAATCAGTGATTTTCTAACTCATCTACCTCCTGTTGAAGCTAAGGAAACTGAACGCCAGGTCTATCAAGTGCTTCTAAGTATGTAGAGAGAGGGTTACTCTAATAAACTAATTAATTGCTAAAGACATTCGAGGACAATTAAAAAAAATTATGGCCACACTTATAGCATATGGAGGCTCCCAGGCTAGGGGTCGAATCAGAGCTGCAGCTGCAGCCTCTGCCACGGCCACAGCCACAGCCACAGCCATGCCCAATGTGAGCCGCATCTGCGACCTGCATCGAAGCTTGCAGCAATGTTGAATCGTTAACCCACTGAGAGAGGCCAGGGATCGAACCTGCATCCTCACAGAGGCAATGTCAGGCCCTTAACTCACTGCCCCACAAGGGGAACTCCAAAATTTTTAAACTTTATTGGAGTTTAGTTGACTTACAATGTTGTATTATTTTCAGGTGTACAGCAAAGTGATATATATGTGTATACATATATATCAGTTATACATATACATATATCCATGCTTTTTTTCCATATAGGTTATTATGGAATATTGAGCAGATTTCCCTGTGCTAGACAGGTCCTTGTTAGTCATCTAATGCACATAACCTTGGACACCACAATTCCTTTCTTAAATATGTATTCTAGAGGGGGAAGAAACACCTGCATGCACCTTACACAGGAAGGCTTATGGAGCATTTTTTTTGGTAACAGTGAAACATTGGAAATAACCTACATGTCTATAACATGTAGGGATCCAGAAACAAATCAGGATATAATCACATAATGGAATACCATGAAGCTATTTATTTAACCTAAATCAATAAAAAACATCAGGAAAGTGTCATGTCACAATACAATTTTACATGTACACGCAAACATACGGATGTGCCAAGTCACATACATGTATATGACAGCATAAAAATTTACCCCAAAATTATAATTATGGCTACGACTTAGGAAATGAAAAGTGGCATGGAGGTTGTTATCAAAAGGAATTTTGAATTTATCTGAAATGTTTTGTAGAAAAAATGAAGTAATATAATAAATTCTTAAAAACGGTCAATTTTTTTTTTCTTTTGAGGGCCGCACCCGCAGTATATGGAGGTTCCCAGGCTAGGGGTCTAACAGGAGTTGTAGCCGCCGGCCTTCGCCACAGCCACAGCAACTTGGGATCTGAGCCGTGTCTGCGACCTTCACTACAGCTCATGGGAACACTGGATCCTTAACCCACTGAGCAAGGCCAGGGATCGCGCTTGCATCCTCATGGATCCTAGTTGGGTTAGTTAACCACTGAACTCCTAAACATGGTCAATTCTGAGTTGTAAGAAGATAGCTGTTAAACTATTTTCTAAACTTTTAAAATTCCTTCCAAAAACTTAAAGCCTATAATACTCCCCCAAATAAAGGAAGGTATAAAAAAATAACAAATAACCCTCTCTGCTAAACCCTGTTCCCCATTATGTATTCTTATGTCCGAAAGTCATTTTGAGCTTGAAATATAGCCCGCATCTTTCAGAGTAAATCCACAAATCTGATCAATTCGGTAAAACTCAGGACTTAATATTCAGAGTGTAAACACCGAGAATGGGAGCATCTTAGGACGTCACAGATTAGAGGTGCCGTTCAAGGTGACTTTCCTCTCTCTGTATGGGCTGTGGGAGGGTCTCATGCTGTCTTCATAAAAGGGAAAATGTACCCAAATTTTATTTTATCTTTTGTTTTTTGTCTTTTGTCTTCTTAGGGTCGCATCTGCGACCTACACCACAGCTCACAGCAACGCCACCACAGCTCACAGCAACGCCGGATCTTTAACCCACTGAGCAAAGCCAGGGATCAAACCCGCATCCTCATGGATCCTTCAGGTTCCTTAACCACTGAGCCACGAGGGAAACTCCGTACCCAAGTTTTAAAACCCAAGGCCTTCCCTCACCCTGTCCCTCAACCTCCTGACTGTATATCAGATCGGAGTTCTGCAACGATTCCAGCAGGTCTAGCTTAGCCCCTGGGTACCACTTCAGAAAACAGCCACTAGGCCCATCAATTGACGGCAATTACAGGTCTGAGACATTTTCCTCCTGCGCTGTATTGTATTAACTTCTTTGTTTCCTTTAAATCACAGGGTGACCTGTTTTCAGCTTGGAAGTTATAACCAGTGGCCGAATGAGAACAATGCTTTTCATCAAAAATAACAAGAGAGCTGAGGATTCCTCAAAGATTCTAGAGCCCTGAGAACGCAAATGAACAGACACAAAGCTCGGCTATTAAAATTAGCGACACAGACCTTTTGTAAAAAGATGAACTTTTCACATTAAAATGTGATTTTCTTCACACGTTGATCTGTTCATATTTATATAACTATGCCCTGCCGCTGTATCATTAAATATTTTTGGAATGGGATGCTCAGTGCATTAATCTGATGGAGTATCATGTTATCTACTTAACTTCATCTTATATTTTACCTTCTGGGCCTGTGGTGTTGAGACACTCGTCAAACGCATTTCTTAGTAAATAAGTTCTTGTAAAGGAAGTTCTCTGCCCCAAGGTCTATTTGGGCCCAAAATATATATTTATATATTGTGGCAGTAAATAAATACATAGCAGATTAAGAGAAGACCTAAGTGTTGCTCTTGTCTGGCACTGGAAATTAACAGTCTGTGCTTCACGATAACTGAAAAATTAGCACGAATTGCCCTGAGTAGAAGCAAACAAAACAGGGGGGCAAGCAGCCAGCAAGCTTTAGCGCTTACACAAATTATAAAGCATTGTTAAGGAATCGTTGATGATTTGAAGAGTACAAGATTTTGAAATAAAGCTGGGAAAATATCAAAGATTGATCCATAGTAAAAACTATTTCACAATGACCAAGGGCTCCGTAGGAAGTGTCTGATAGCTCTTAGAATCACAAAATTTCGGGAGGCGGTTGCTCTCACAACACTGTATTCACTGCCCACTAACTGGTCTTTGCTTAAATGTCTGTGTCGGAAAGCAACCGCTCCCCTCGCCAGAGCAATCTCATGCATTTCAGATAATTCTAAGAAAGAAAAAGAAGGGAGGGACTTTTCAGCTGGTGTTCAATCTGCCTTCCTGTCATTTTTATGCCAAATGTGCCAGAGCTATTTTCTGATAAGGTACAGAACAGGGTGACTGACCCCCTTCTGGGCAGGGCCGCACTTCAAACTTAGAACTCAGCTGGCAGCAGTTCCCATTGCGGAGCAGCGGAAACAAATCTGTCTAGTATCCACGAGGCTGTGCGTTTGACCCCTGGCCTCGCTCAGTGGGTCAGCGATCTGGTGTTGCTATGAGCTGTGGCAGAGGTCGCAGATGTGGCTCAGATCCTGCATTGCTGTGGCTGTGGTGTAGGCTGGCAACTACAGCTTCGATTTGATCCCCGGCTTCAAAATTTCCATATGCTGCAAATGCTGCCCTAAAACAAACAAACAAACAAACAAACCAAAAAAACTCAACTGGCCTATCTCCCCCAGGTCTTTGCTAAAACAGGTCAAACATCCCCAGTTCCTTCATTTTGTTTGTTGTTTTGTTTTTTCTGTTCACATGGTTTTTCAATGGCCAAAGTTCTTTTAACATTTCAAACAGTGTTCTTAAAAAAACCTCCAATATCAAACTGTATGTAAAGAATGGTCTGATAGGAAACAAGTGACACAATTTTTAATATAATTTTTTTATGGCCGCACATGCAGCTTATGGAACTTCCCAGGCCGGGGATAGAATCCAAGCTGCAGCTGCAGCAACACCAGATCCTTTAGCCCACTGTGCCGGGCCGGGAATCAAACCCTCACCTCCGCAGCGACCTGAGCTGCTGCAGTGGGATTCTTTAACTCACTGTGCCAAAGTGAGAACACCACAGTTTTTTAATATAATTTAATTTGGGATTTAAAAAGAGTCCTGAACAAATCCAGTCAGATATAGTTAGATAGGTAAATAATATATTTTATGTATATATAATGAAAATATGTAGGTGTAATATCCACAGACAAATTATATGTGCTGGTGGGTGCATATATACATTATACAAATTATGTAATATATACATTTTATATATAGAGAGAGAAAGAAATATTCCCCTTCATTTTTCTTGTAAGGTACATCCAGTTTAAATACTAAAGTTCTGGCAAAATTGTAAGTGTCTTCACTAAACTTGTTAGGAAATCCTAAAGGCTGAACACTCTCTTGACAAGAGAACTGAATGTGAAGATTAGAATTTTGTCCTTGGGGATGGGTTATGTATATGTGGGGGTGTTTTTCAGGGGACAAAGATAATCAGATTCTATGGCATGGAGGAGAAAAATTTAATTCAACGAATACAAATTGCGCATTTACCATGCACCAACTTGTGGTTGTGAGATACAAGGAACAGACACGTAAACTAGATATCAGAGGCCGGTGCAAATTGAACACCCATCTTCCTTCAGGTAAGGACATGCATTCTTTCACTCAACCAACATTCACTGAGCATCTACTATGTATGAACATTGTTCTGATAAACAGAACATCAATGTGCCTGGAATAGAGTAAGCAGCTGAAAAAGGTACTTCAAAGAATTCTAGATGACTTGAACTAACTTAAGTGGTTGTGTGCCTTCATCTAGTGCAGGACAAAGAATAACCCCAGCAGAAGGAGTTGTCTGCCTTCCTAAATCGCTGTTTGGTAATAGTACTACTCTAAAGTGCTAATAACAACCTTTACTAGAGGGCTTATTGTGTGAGCAATAAGCAAACCCTTTATATTCGTTATATAACTTTATCTTCACAACAATACTTTGGGAATGATATAACTCATCTCTATTTTACATGCACGGAAGCAAAAGCTTAGTTATCCAAGACCCCCATAACTGATGAGCATATATGGTAGATTACTTGCAAAAATAGCCACAGTTCTCTCTAAGGCCATCCCCTTTGCAATGTACACTTGCAGCTCCTCCAGTCTAGAGGTGGGGTCTATTTCTCTATTTCTTTGAATCTTGTTGGCCTGCGACCTACCTTGGCCAGCAGAATACAATGGAAGTGTCAATGCACCAGTCCCCAGCCTTAGGCTTAAAAGACTTTGCAAGTTCTGTTCTGTCTCTCAGACCCCTGGGATCACCATATGAACAAGCCCAAACAAGCCTGCTGGAAAATGAGAGGTCCTTGGGTAGAGCGTTCCGGGTGAGGGTACCCAGACAAGCTGCCACCAAGGGATGTACCCACTGACTGCAGAAGCCTGAAAGAGCCTGGCAGAGAATAGCCAAGCCCCACCAAGGGGCTACTACTCCCAAGACAAGAATAGGCACCAGCCAACCTGGAGATCTGTGCGCAAGAACAAATTCTCCTTGTTTTAAGCCACTAAGTTTTGAGGTGGTTACTTATAAGATTGAAGCCCAAGACTGCCTGACTCCAGATATGATGCATTTAACTGCTATCTGTTGTCACGTCGAATACTTAAACACATTATCCACCTTAGAAGTATGGGATTTTTTTTCCGTATCAGATGACCAATGAATATATTTTCAATGATTTTGCTTTTTTTCCTAATTCTCCCAAACAAGAAATCCATCTTGTTTATGCAAATTGATTTTTCTGTTCTAAGGTTGTTTTTCTCCCTAAATTCTCATTTCCAGCTGCTCTGGGTCAGGGGTAAAGACAGAGCCTTCCAACAAGCCTTTTGGCATTCCAGAGTCAAGAGCCATCTGTTTGGCTGTAGGCTATTCACCATGGACCAGCAAGTAACATGTTTCTGACCAGTGGCTGATAATTTGATAGCTCATCATTATCCAATAAATATGCTAATCATCGCCCCTGAAGTGGGACTAAAACAGTAATTTGATTGCAAAACATCTAGTGCATGTCCAGAAGATAGAGAATGAATGTGATCCAGGCTTAATTTCATTAAACGCTCATGCTGTTACTTATCCTATTTTATTTGCACCCAAACTCTGATCCATTATCACATGCAAGAGATTAAATGGTACTCCCTGTTTTCTGATAAATAAGTACATACTCACTTTCTTTGACATGTTATCATTTTACCCGTTTCCCATCTTCCAGATGAATTTTCCCCTTCAAAACTCTAAGAGATTAGCTGTACATCCAAGAGAGAATAACGAGAGAGAAGTGTGGATCAAGGAACCACTTATTCATTCTCCCAACATCTGACCATCCAAATCATTTAATAAGTGCCTTCTATTTGCAACATGACTTCAAATTAGATTCTGAAATCTATTAAGCCACCTCAATTGGATAAATGTTCTTCTTCATTAAGTAATCATAATGATGATAACTATTTAATATGGGAAATAATATGAACGTATTTAAACCACTTCATATTCATCATTTTATCTTTTTAATAATGGTCAAGAGAATGAATCTAGAAACCATTAAAGGACCTATTCCTAATCTCACGTATGCTTTTCCTTTTATGTGAATATTGGGGTTTTTAATAGACTAACAAGGAATGGAGACCCATATCCTGTGCATCACCTCCGCCTTGAGTATTTATATCACTTGCTGTGTGCGCCATGCCCTTGGGGGTTAGGCAGTGTACAGTCTTGAGGCTGTGGGGAGACGGTCACAGACTTAACCAGAAATAACAATTTGATAACAGTCATTTTAAAGGATCTGTTTCAACATGTAGGCTCTTTAAAAGATGCCAGCTAGATTCTGAATGGGAGTAACAGTGATACTTACTAAACACAGCGCACATGTGTGCTCAAGATGGAATACACACTATCTCACTTACCTTTAAAACAGTTTTCTAAATTGGGTATTAGTGTTATCTCTGTATCAGAGAGACATGTGAAGCCCAAGATGTAAAACACCCTCCCCAAAGTCGCCCAACTATGGGAGGCAGGGCTGTTGCTGCCAATAGCATCATTTCATCCTTTTTTATGGTTCAGTAATATTCCATTGTATATTTTTAAGATTTTTAAAGACAGCAATTTGTGTCTCTTTGTTATCTCAGAGTCTTTTTCTTTTTGAGGGATAGGAGTAAGGAGAATATTTCTATCACAAGTCAAAGGCTAGTCTAGGAGGATGGAGAGGTAGGCTTTGGTCATCATGAAAAGAAAGACCCCTGGGATAGTTAGTTTATTAGTTAATTGGACCCAGACATACCCTAGGAACAGAAATATCCTAAGAAAACGACATATCCTAGGAAAAGCACAGCCAATGAGATATTTCCAAGGGAACAGACATATCCTAGGAAAAGCACAGCCAATGAGATATTTTCAAGGGAACAGACACATCCTAGAAAAAGCACAGCCAATGAGATATTTCCAAGGGAATCCAAATTTCTTAGAAGGATCTGCAAGGCACTATGAATGCAGTCTAGATCACACGGAGAACAACCCAACTTAAGCAGCAACCTGCTCTGTTTCTCTCACGCAGAGCCTTCTAAGCTCACAAGTGAACAGGTAAACATGCCCTTTGTCTTGCCTGTTTTCTCTCAATGGATTTGAAGGAAAATATGTGATGTGAACAAACAGTAAATAGGATCATCCACATCAGGGTAAGGTCTCTGGGGCTGGCTTGTGGCGGCTGCAGCATCCACACAGGAGCTGAAAAGTGGGCCTCAAAAGTCTCCAAGCCACCCCTTCTCCTCACCGCCCTCCGTATCTGCTTCTTTTTTTTAAAGTTTCATTTTGAAAACAAATGCAAACCTATAGGAAAGTTACAAAACTACCACCATATACAACAACGAATCCCACACACTGCTCAACTAAATCACTAATTTCATCACATTTGTCTTTTCGCTGTGCGTGTGCATGCTTATATATATAACATGCCCATGAAATATACGCATACACTACCATTGCTCCATTGCTAAACAAGCTGGCCTTTCATCCTAAATACATCAGCATGCATCTCCTGAGAGTAAGGGTATTATTTGACATAACCCCAACTCAGCTACTGAATTCAGGACATTCATTAATCTTGATATATATAACACCATTATCTAATAGACATTTCATATTCAAATTTCACTAATCATCACAATAACATACTTTGTACCTTTTTTTTTTTTCTGATCCAGTCTCCAACCCAGGGTCATGCACTGCATTTAATTGTCTTGTCTCCTTAATGTTCTCAACCTGGAACAGACTTCCACCACACTGCCATCTTTCGAAGGGCACCTGAGAACTGTTTTCCAGCATACCCCTCAATGTAGGTCTGCCTGACTGTTCGCTCATGATCAGATTTAAGTCACACCCGTACACTGTATCGGTGACAGCCTGGCATTCTCAGGACACCCTACTGCACTTTGATCCCAAGGGTGAGGCCGTTTCTGGAAGGCTCTTCTGGAAAGTTAGCTGTTTCCTTTTTGTAAAAGTAATCAGTTGGGAAATACACTGATATTACACAAACAGTCTGTTCCCCCACAAACTCACCCGGTGGTTTTTGCACAAACTCCTCTTATTATTTTTGTTTGTAATGACAGCCAAGTAGTTCATCTAAACAGTTCTGGAATTTAATTACACGCTCAGCCCTTGCCAGCTCTGAGCCGATACGTCCTATCTATTTATTGTATGCTGTGAGCCTTCTCCATCCATTTTAAAACTAGTTCCTTTCCATCGTAACAGGGGAAGCCTTGGAGATTAATCCACATTCACACTTTATATCTGAGTGATGATGACACAGGCACTGCTATCATCGTGACACATTTCCCCGTTCCTGTTTCACCCCATGAAAAGTGACCTTGCCTGGATTCTGTCTTATGACACTACGGTTGCTTTAGAAGCGCTGGGCAAAGCAGGTGGGCGAAAACGCCGAAATTCAAAAACCAAACCAAGTCCCAGCCAATCTGAAAAGGAAAATGCCTGCTCAGTCTGCAAGCCACAGCAGGGCATCCTGCTGACTTCTAAGCAAAATTAATTGCAAGACCCTGGCAAGTCTCCAAACAACCACCGTTCCTCCTTTCATTATCGCAAATGTCTGCTGTCACTTCTTAATCAACGCTGCCTTCGCAATTCTATAGACTATATTTTCGCTGGCATTTAGAGGACTGGTGCAAGCACCCCTTTCAAGCAGCACTTGTTTTGCATGAGGACGTGCGCTGGAGCTCACAGTTGGGCAAGATTTGGAATTTAGGCAGCAAAAACCCCTCAAGGCACCCTGGGAACCACACGGACTCCCTACCTACACAGGGGAGACACGTAGAGGCTCTCTCAAGGTCATGGAAACACACCCTGCAAATATCAGCCCATAAAGTGAAATCAGCAAGCTTAGGAGCTCTCTCTCTCTTTTTGCTAGTAGTGCAAAAATAAGAGAGACCAATAAAGAGAAGCTGGCCACAAAGGGAAAATATGTTAACATTTATTGGGAAGTTTTTCGACAAGTTTCTCTTCCTGCTTGCTATGGGGATATCACAAGATAAGAGGTGACCTGTTTTTCTCTCCAGATCTTGCCTTCATGCTCCAATCCTTTCCTCACCTGTAAAACCAAGTAAGTCAAACCAAGTCGTGCAACATCGTTAAGATAAGGAGTATTAACATCCACTGACACCGAGTATCAAAAAAATTATCTAATGAGACAGGAAAAGGCGAATTTAAGGATAGTTGAAGGATATTGCAGGAAAAACATACTTGCAGAAGCTAGGTGAACTGGGGGTTTGAAAAAGGCCTCCATTAGTAAACAAAAGAAATAAATCAACATGGTTTTAATTTTTCTTTTTTTCATTGGAACATTGTCATGACACCTGATGCCCAGAGAAGTCTTGTGGTCTAAAACCCGACCACCAAACAAAATTGCCAATGGCCCAAATCAATTTTCTTGAAAATTATTCTGAGATAAATACTCTATAACCTCTCTTTGGAGGAATGAAATAAAAGTAGGTCTGACTCCACCAAGAAGGAGCCGGCGGTCATACCCTGTTTATACAAAAGCACAGAGTCAATTCGCCCAGTGTAACTGAGCACAGGTGTAGGTTATGTTGGCATGATGGTATCTGGAAGGTCCCAGGACAGCTTGCTAATATATTTGCCTAGAGTCACTTCTGTGGCTCAAAAGTCTCCCATGGTTCCTTCTCTTAGAGCAAAACCCAAGCCCTTTTCCAAGGAACAACCCAAGACCCGCTGATCTGGCCTTACTTGTGCCCGTCTTCTCTCCCCCAAAGTTTACGCTTCTCCAGCCCCGTGAGATTTCCCTCCGTTCCTTGAGCTGGCCCACACATCTGTCTCCAGGAATTGTGCTTTTGCCCTTTCCACGGCCTGGACAGCCAAAGCCTGGCAGGCCTGGTCTTCAACTCACATGCCATCTCCTCTGAGAAGCCTTCTGTGCCCATTGCCCCCACAGCACCCCACCCCGCCTCCCTCTCTGTGGATCTATTCACTTGTCACCTCTCCTCAGCAATCTGCGAGCCTTGCTCAGTTGTCAATTTACCTGCTTATGTTCCCACCTGCTCCCAACAGGAGACCTTTTCGGTCCTGCTCACTAGGGTGTCTGCAGTACGCAACGGACCAGAGCTCAGCTCAATAAGCAGAGGTTAAACTAACAGAAGACCCAGTGAAAGACTCTAAGAGGTGAAGGTCATATAGATTCTGCTTCATGTGCACTTCTGCCTTGTATCTTAAGTATTCAGGATCAAGATTAACGTTCTCTAACAGACGAACAGCTCTTTGAGGCTAAGAGTTCTGTTCTGTATCTCCCTCTTTCCCCCTGCAGCACCCACCTCTCAGGGAAGTTTGCTGAATGTCAGAAGGGAGGGAGGAAGGAAGGAAGGAAGGAGAGGAAGGAAGGAAGCGAAAGGAGGGAGGAAGGAAAGAGAGTGTGAAAAGTGAGAACTTCTTGCACCCTGGTCTAGAAAGAGAAGATAAGTAAAACACCAAGAGAGGGAACAGGAAGAGAAAGAAATGAGGGCAGGAACAATTTGCCACGTGATGGGCGATGATTTTTCCTGCAGCAGCATACCGAAGCAGGGCACCAGGAATTTGCTGCTGGGACTTGTAGCAATAAGGATGCTGCTCTCAGTATTAATTCAGAGCAGAGAAGCGCTGTCAAGTGTCTGAGGGAATGGGGAAGGTGGTACTGGAGAATTCTCTCCCTGGCAGCCCCTAAACCACGGGAGGCCAAAGCTGAGCAAGTGAGAGACGTGTTTTCCCAAGAGCCCCAAGGAGAGATCTTTAAAATCAGGGAACCAGATGGTCTGCCTTATTAAAGGGTGCCTCTCAAAGACAAATCGCTTTATTTTTTTTTTCCTTTAATATTCACCTTGCTGAAAGGTGAACTTCTATCTTGGGCTCAATCTCTCTAAGGTCCCCTGTTTCAGCCTCGACTTGTGTTCAGCAGCAGGACATGCCACCTCCGCTGTTTGCCTGGTGTTTATGGGGAAGAAGCCGAACTTCTTCTGTCCCCAGCAGCCCAAGGGTGTCGTTTTTGCCCTGAAGAGGAAAGCATCATCTCGGAGAGGGCATACAAATCCCGTTTCTATCTAAAGCTCTGCTGGAGGAGAAAGCACCTAAACTGCTGCACTGACACTCTCAACATCTGCCATGTTCCTGGCACACCTCACTCCTACCAGGATGCTTTGTGTAAAGTGCCCTGGAATGGCTCCCCATCGCCCATTCTGTGAAGGCAGCGTGATGCAGAGAAAAGAGGGAACCGCTCAGAGGTGGGTCACAAAGTAGGTATGGCATCTTGGACGTGTCACATCACCGCCCATCCCCCCACCCCCCCACCACTGCCCTGGGGTCTGTTTTCTCCGCTAGGCCGGGTGACTTTACATGCGTTGGGAAGAAAACAAGATTGAAATCATGACCTAAAGTACAACGAAAGATCACCACTTCTGACTTCTAAGGGACACCCTGAATGATTTCAGGAACCATCTCTGCTAGTTCTTGGCTTAGTTTGTTTTGCTTCGCTCTAACTCAGTGACTCTCCAACTGCTGTCCTCAGACTGGCATCGTGCGGGGAACTCACTGGAAATAAAGATCCCTGGCCCCATCACGGACCTACTGAATCAGAAACCCTGGGGACGTGACCCAGAATTCTGTACATTTCCAAGCTCTGTAAGTGATGCTGATGCATGCTCAGATTTGAGAACGGCTGGTCTAATCGAATCCTTTGAAGCACCCTGAAGTGGACCTGTTTGCAGCCTCTCCTGCATCTGACCGCTCTCATTTCCATCTATGGTCTCCAGGGTCCCAGAGACTCTAAACCCGCCCGCCTCTAAGGCCAGGACACACACACGGCTTTGCTAAGCCAATCGGTGCATCTCCTTCTTCCGGGTACAGTAATCGGTGCAGGGCAGTTACGTGACCTGAGCAAATCCAAACAACGGGCGTTTCAGGGCTTTTAGTGGGCCCACGACACCGCCAGTGAGGAAGCGCTGTGGCTAAGAGAATCAGGCTTAAGATGAACCAGACACCGTGGAAGGAAGACGGGAGCTAGAAAACTAAGGCTTTGGTGACACTGTGGGGCTGTCCCTTGCTCTTCAGTCCCACTACCGGTTAGCTCTTCTGTGTCGAAAGGCAATAAACTGTATTTATGTGCTAAGCCTGTTTGGACCAGGTTTTCTGTGAGCTGGCCCTAACTCTAACATCCACCTTGAGTGTGACAAGTGAGAACTTCCTGCACCCTGCTCTAGAAAGATGAGATAAGGTAAAACGCGGAGGGAGTAAAGGGCTCCCTGTGGGGCAATGAGAACTTGGGGTTGTTTCCTGGCTAAGGCTGCGGGGAATGATGCTGGGGCGGGAAGGTCAGAAGATGAGCTGGAAAGAAAAAGGAAAATTTCAGAAGGGAAGGGAAGAAAGTTTGTGACAAAAGTTAGATACTTGTGGGGAATACAGGCATTAAGAAATGGCCGTGGGAATGCCTGTTGTGGTGCGGCGGGTTACAAACACTACTAGGATCCATGAGGACGCAGGTTTGAGCCCTGGCCTCCCTGAGTGGGTTAAGGATCTAGCACTGCTGTGAGCTGTGGTGTAGGTCACAGACGCGACTCGGATCCCATGTGGCTGTGGTTGTGGTGTAGGCCGGCAGCTACAGTTCCGATTTGACCCCTAGCCTGGGAATTTCCATATGCTGCACATGCAGCCTAAAAATTATATATATATAATTTATTTGTAGCATTTACAGACTGGGAGAGAGCATTTGAAATCCAGATTTCCAGCTTCCCTTGAAAAACTCAGAAGATCTAGAAACACTGAGCTCATGTTCCTACAACAAAACAACTGCGAGAGTTGAGTCACGGCTTCCCACTGCGGACAGGACATGTGCTCTCAAAGCCCTCTCCACTCTTTTCATCCTGCTCCACCCGTCTGTCCTCCGAAGTCACCAACGTTTCATTCTCTGCCTTATTTAGCCAGACCTCCCTGAGTGTGCCGTTCTGCCCACGCCACCCTGACTCGCGCCGTTCTCTCCACCGTGTCCTGAGTCATGGTCGCCCTCCTGGAAGAGCGGAATTCGATTTGCCCCCCACCTCTTCCCACTCCTCTGAATTCATCCGATCTCTTAGGCGCTCACCTGCAATCGTCATATTCGGAAAAACTTCAGATGACGTTGGTCTATGTCAGTCTCTTCTTCCTTCTCTGACCAGTGGAATTCCTTCTTTCAATCAAGAAATCTGGTTTATATGTATAAGGACATACCATTCTCTTTTTAGCATTTCTCCTCTTTGAAAGTGAAAACAGGAATATTGACACGGCAGAAAGGAGTCTGAAAACTGCCCCTGTGGGTCAAGGCCCGCTCTGCTCAGTTCTCTGCTGGCATATCACCAGGACGGAAGAGGTATAAAATAAACTGTGCCTTAGACCACGGTTTCTCAACTTCAAGACTGTTGACATTTAAGGCCAGATAATTCTTGGTCAGAGGGGCCAGGTCTGTGCTTTGTATATGTTTAGCAGCATCCTTGGCCTCTACCCACCAGAGGCCAAGAGCAATGCCCCAGTTTTGACGACCAAAAATGTCTCCAGACATACAGCAAATGTTCCCTGGGGCTCAAAATCACCCCAGGATGGATATTGCTGCAATAAAGGAATTCAAAAATCTCTCTGAAGAAATAAAAATGATCATAGAAACAGTAATAAAATCATGGTGGTAGAGACCTGCCGTGGGTGAGCATCATACCCAATTCATCCTCCTTCAGAAACAGTTCTAGGATGTTTTAAGGAGAACACCATCTTTTCTTTCGGGTGCTGTCTGCTAGGACTGTTGATCACTGTGTCTGAATCTTCCCCCTTCCAGTTCAGGGAAAGACTCAGGCCTAAATCTAGCCAGTGGAACATAGTCACATCCTCCCTGGAATTTTTTCTCATGACCGACAAAAACAGACTCAAGTTCACTGGAGTTCATTACTGCAGACGCCACTGCTAAAAGTCATTGTCAGGCAAGGTCTGCCATCAACACTTTCTGGAACTTCCTAAGTTCCCACCATTTCTAAGTCTAGTTCCTTCAGCCCTTTGGGCAGCCAACAAGCCTTCAGATAAATTCTGGTTTGGGATACGTAAGTTCGATTAGGTTTCTGTTGTTTGCCAACAAAGAATCATCATTGATAGTTGCTAACAATACCTTAAAAGGATAGAAAATAAGAAAACAGAAAACAACTAGCATAACTTATAACTGAATATATAAATACATATTCACGAACAGATATATATTTTGATCCTCATTAATATCTCTAATTACATATAAATAGGTGGGCACCTAGGCAAAGACACCTGTGAAAAAGCAGACTTAAATATTAAAAAGCCGTTGCAGTTGGGATATGACATGACGGATGATCTGAATTAAGATATTTTCTGTATTTTCCTATATACTAATTTTAACATTCTCTTGTGTTTTATATGGAGATATATTTATCTTATTATTTTAGCAGCCTACGTATTTTTTTAAATGTCTGAAATGCCCACGGCTATTGATATTATGCTATTTTACATATTTTCTCTGAAACATTTAGTACTTTACTAACAACTGAACCTCTGTTGAACTACAAATGCATTCTACGTTTCTAAAATCAAAATGAATAGCACTAATGGGGTTGAACAATTCTACCATTTTCTCCACTTTTAAAAGCATTTCACCATATGACCTCAAGCCACTTCAGTTTTGAGGTCAGATAACTCTCATTAATTAGTAAAGTATTTTTACTAATTACTAAGGATTTGCTGCTATGGCCCTTAATAACTTGGAATATTTGATATGTCCTAATCAGTTAAGTAAAATTGGAAAAAGCCATGATAACAAAAGCAAATGAAACAGGACCACACTGGGAGGCAGATATATAATTAACAAGCCCCTTTATCTAAACTTTCATTAAAGACAAACAATCAAACGTTGAGATATAAAAGGCATAGCTTTTAATTAAAGTGTAGCTTCCTTTCAAGAACTGCTTCGCCTTGGGCAAACATTTGTCAGCAGACGTCCCAAACCATCACTCTTTCCCAGGGTGGCTAGCTGGTGTTTTAGCACATTTTCAGATCACTCAAAATAATAAATTAACTTATGAATGCAACAAGTGAAACTGAGAAACAGAGTCATACATGTGTCACATGCAAAAAAAAAAAAAATCCGTCTCTTTAGAGAGTTAAAGGATATTTAAATATTCAGTGTTTAGGATAAATTCTTAATTTCTAGCCTCGTCCTCTCTCACAGACTTCCATGCATGCCAAGGACAAACACTGTCTAACGCTTTTAATTATTTGCTTTTAAGAACTGAAGAGGAAAGGTCCTACTTGTCTATGTGTAAACATATTCTATAAACCTGAAAATCAGATTTAGAGAAAAAAAATCTACAAATTATTCCTGCCATCTAAACATGAGGCCAGCTTATAAAGGGGGCAAGGAACAGGGTCTCTGCCTTTACTGCGGCTCATCCAGAAAGAAAATATCCCTTCCAGTTCTTCCATTGGCACAAATATTCCAAGTCAGTCCCATCCTACCTCTGTTCTTCTGTCTTGATGGTCCACTTGGGCTCCCCGGCTGGCTTTGCTCCCTCTTGCTGTTGGCATTTTCCCAGTAAGTCCCGCATGGTTAAGGGGACCACTCTGCTTGCATACAGCAGGTTGTGTCGGTGTCAGCCTCTATCACCTCCTCACATTATCTCCCCTCCCCAAACTGTGCAGTATTTCCATTCAACTCTTTAACCACAGGACACAGCAGAGCCACCCAACAACCTCTTGGGAGGCACTAAGTACAGGGACCAGTGAAGGGGATATGGACTTTGGTTGGGTTCAAAGAGCAACGTGTTTCTTGCTAGCCAAGTGTGCCCTTGGTAAGAACAGCCTGTCTCCTCTTCTTTTATTCCCTTCTCAGTACAAAGGGGATGATGCTATTGCCTTTATGGGAGTAATCTAAGAATTCATCAAAGGAAACTCACACATATATAAAATGTTTTGCACCGTGCTTGGCACACAGAAAATACTCAGCCCACGTGCGCCATGTTTTTTGCCTGGGAGGATGTTTCCCTACATGCCTACCTCAAAAATCCTCTAATTTCTCTGAGGACCCCAGACTCCCATCACTCAAATCCCCTGAGACTTTTCTAATACAGAAGTCTCCTATAGAAGTGCAAAAATGCTAACTAGGAAGAATGGCACTTGGTAAGCCATTTTCGCTCTTTAAGAGCAATTAGTTAATCAAATCAGCTATCCCAGTCAACTAGCAGTTTCCTCTTCCAATTCAAGACACATATAAGCTGAACACTTGCTACTGTGAGAGACTGTACTAAGAGCTGAGGAGGAAGCAGAGCTGAGTAAAAGCTGATCCCAGTTTCAAGGGGCTCATAAACTAATGGCAATCACAGACATGCATGGATGGATGTACACACGGTGTAAGGAAGACTACTGGGTATGGAACTGCTATGCACACATGCTTTTATGGGAAGAGAGCTGTTACGGGCTGACCATTTGTGTCCCCCTGCCCCCAAATCCACACGTTGAAATCCTAACCCCGGTGTGGTAGTATTAGGAGGGAGCCTTTGCGAGGCGATTAGGTCACGAAAGTGGAGCTTCACTGTAATGACCCAGAAAGAAGATGAGAAAATGGCCATCCATGAACTGTGAAGTGAGTTCTCATCAGACAGTAAACTCTTCTGCCTGCACCTTGATCTTGGACTTGCCAGTCTCCAGCACTCTGAGAAATAAATGCTTATTGTTTATGCCACACGATCTGCAGCTCAAACAGCTGAAGATAGGAGTATAAATCCCCTTCTACATAGAAAAACCTTTTTTTGGCCTTTTTAGGGCTGCACTTGCTGCATATGGAGGTTCCCAGGCTAGGGGTTGAATCTCGGAGATGCAGCTGCTGGCCTACACCACAGCCACAGCAACGCGGGATCCAAGTTGCGCCTTGCAACCTACACCACAGCTCACAGCAACGCCGGATCCTTAACCCACTGAGCAAGGTCAGGGATCCAACCTGCATCCTCATGGATGCTAGTCAGATTTGTTTCCACTGAGCCACAAAGGGAATTCCCTAGAAGAAACTACATTTGAGCTGTAGTACTCACTCATTCATTCACTCATCCATCCATTCAACTCACATGAACTTAATAAACGCCAACTAGAGGCAAAGCACGTAATAGGCACTGAGTTCATAATAAATGGTGAACATAAGAAATATTAACCCTGGCGGGTCCAGTGTGCTGGCCAGCAAACACACACAGATGGATATATAATTACAAGTTGGGACATGATTTAGAAAGAAAACCAAGAGTGGTTTAAAAAGTATTTAGAACCGTGCCTGGAACATAATAAAGAGTGAGATGATTAGCTATTATTGTCATCTAGTCAGAGTGTTACCGCGACTGTGATTACGTATGCGAATGAATAATTAAAAACTGACTCCCTGACATTCAGACACAAGAAGTGCCACCGCCCAGTTAAGTAATTTGCCCAAGATTACAAGGCTAGAAAATGGTGCAGATTGGCTTACACACACAACCCAGCTCCAGACCTAAGCTTTCTAACTGTCCTACTGGCCTTCTAATATATACAAGGGTTTACGCTGTTTAGGCTATTTTGCAATAGGGCTTTAAATTTAGCAAGCTATTAAAACATATCCCTGTTTCTGTTAAAAGATATATTGCAACAACATTTTATTATGTGCTGCATGCATCTCTATCTATAGAACCTAGAGATGGTTTCCAGGCTTTTTGGTATCATAAATAATGCCGTAATGAACATCTCTTTATTGTTTGTTTCACCCGCAATGATGGCTTTTTTCTAGAATTAATTCTTACTAGAGAGGCTGTTGTTGAATATGCATGAATATTTCAAGGGTTTTGCCACATGCTGCTAAGTTATTTTTCAGAAATGTTGCACCAGTATATTCTCTCACAAGCTTTCTACTGATTCCTCTAGGTGACCGAAGACTTGGCCACGGGACATCGGCGTGGCTGCTCTTCGGGCCAAATGGGCTGAGCCTCTAAATGTCCCGCAGACCCATCTCTATCGTTTCCAGTGACCACTGATGGGGGAGGTGGCTCTGCACGGAAACGCCCTGGCAGATAGAGAGGCACTGAGTGAGGAGATGAGGAAGGAAAAGGAGATGAGGAAGGAAAAGGAAGATGCAGGAGAAAAGGGCAGCCTTCCCGTCCACCGGCTCCCACACAGAGATGCTTCAAGGGACCTGTTTTCTTCAGGCTGGCATTTGGTACGGAAGCTGAAGGACAAGGCTTCAGCATTAGTAGCTAAGGTCAAATTCTGATCGGCCTTCTGTCTTTGGATAAATTACCTTCTGAATCTCAATTTCCTCAAATTATTTTGCGTCAGTAATATAAGTACAAAATTGGGAAGGATGTATTTCATTGATATTAAAAGGTATGTTGTTCACACTTCACTCTGCTGAAATGGGGATTCAGCATATAGCTGACCATTTTAAAAAGTACACTGTCCCAGAGTTCCCGTTGTGGCTCAACGGTAACGAACCCAACCAGTATCCGTGAGGACATGGGTTTCCATCCTTGACCTCGATCAGTGGGTTAAAGATCCGGCGTTGCAGGTGAGCTGCGGCGTAGGTCACAGATGCAGCTCAGACCTGGCGTTGCTGTGGCTGTGGTGCAGGCCAACGGCTGTAGCTCTGATTAGACCCCCAGCCTGGGAACCTCCATATGCCGTGGGCATTGCCCTAAATAAACAAGCAAACAAACAATACATTGTTCCATAGTCTAATTATCAGTGGTTTTTTTTTTTCCCCTAGTGGGTGTGGTAGGCAGAATTTTTAAAATGACCCCATCCCAGGACCCTCGCCCTTGTATAATCCCCCTTCCTTGAGTGCAGCTGGACCCTATGAAAACGATAAAGTGTCCCCCTAGCGACTGAGTTACGCTCTGCAGCAAAGCAAGGTTTCCAAGCAGAGCTCATCCAATCACAGGAGCTCTGAGAGCTTTCTCGGCTGGTCTGGAGAAGGAGAATTCAGAAAGATTCAAGGCAGATCAGAGATTTAAGAGACAGAATCCCTGGTGAAAAATAGGGCTTCGTCGTTTCTGCAAGGAGACAGCCGGGGCGGTGTCCCAGCTCAACATCTAGCAGGACGCGGGTTCCTTCTAAGGTTGTGCTCCAGTATCTACCTCCCTGCTCCAGTCACCTCTTATCCTTGGACCGTGGGAAAGGCCAAGGACAAAGGAAACATGCTGATGAATTTGCCTTTTCCTCGAGAAAGAAAGACACTACTCAAGCACTTCGCTGCCACCTCACTGTGGATCTCCTCTTCCCATATTTAGCCCTAGCCGCAAGGGAATCTGAAAGCTAATTTTCTTCTGGACACATTGCGGACCTAAAGGAACTCATCCTTCTTAGTGATGAGCACAAATGCTGTCGGCAGGGATTTGAATAGGAAGCCCGCCATGGCCAAGGTAAACCCCCACTGCCCCCTGGTGGGCGGGGCATCGGGAATCTGGGTATTTTCATCTCCTCCTTCAACCCATCATCCATCCGTGTATTTCTTTTCTTTTCTTTTTTTAGGTATAATTGATTTACAATGTGGTGATAATTTTTTCCTGTGCAACAAAGTGATTCAGTTTTACATATACACACAACCATCCTTTTTCGGAGTCTTTCCAAATAGACTCTCATAGAACACTGGCTCCGCGGGCCAATCACTCCGCATCGGGAGCGTATTTCTTAAAAAATGGCTGATCCTGAGCATTGGTTCTAGAATTTCTATGACTAAACTTGCCTGAATTTAAATACTTGAGTCGCTTCAGAATTTTTCACCTGTACCTGCTTTAGTGGGAACTTACTTCTTTGATTTTTTGTGACAAAAGTAATGGGTTTATCCTCCTTTGACTGTGTTCTTTCCACGGACACCCAAACAAAGTTCTCGGAAATAATTAAACAAAAATAGCTCTTCAGATCCTCTAGTACCTCCATTGAAAGCCCTCAGGCAGCACTTCCAAGAAACAAAGAAATACCAATGTTCTCCCCTGGGTCGAAGAGTCACCCAGCACCGGGCAGGCCTTTCAGAATTTCTACTCAGTATCTATAAGTTATTCAAATGCCAGGAACGAGTTTTTGAAGAACAGGACATTTTATTGATTTTTTAAAATAAACAAAGACTGCCTTCCATCTGTCTATAAGAGTTACTTTCAGCCACATATTTTTTTTTCCTCTTAGAAAGGCAGAATATGTCAAAAACAAATAGCAGCAAACTTTCTGAAGGATGTGGCTTTTATTTAATTTTGTGAATCAAGGGAAACTGCCAAGGATTTCCAAGTGGAGGCTGGGCTTCTTTCTCTCTCGCTTATTTTTGGCAAAATTGGCAAAAGCAATGTTAGTGGGTTTGGGTTTGTGCTTATTTAGCCTCGGGGATGCAGGTGGATGGATGAAGAGATCAGGGAGACCTGATGACCTGAGAGCTGGCTTTGCAGCTGAGGCATGGTGGATGCAGTCCAAGGTGGGAGCTTCCAGTTATACCATAAAAAGAGGAAATACCCACCACGTAAATTCCTGCAGGTTAAATGAGAAGTCAGCACTTGTGTACGTATACACATGTCACATGTATGTCATGAAACTTATAAGTATTGGATAACTGGGACTTCCAAGGAAAATGACAACAAGAGCTCAAATCTGCAGTTTTCCCCATGCTGCAATAATAAAAAAAAAAAAAATGTCCAATAGGATAAAAAAAATTCATAAACATTTCTTAGTAGCCTGAGAAAATAGAAAGGATACCATCTATTTACCAGAAACATTAAAGAATCGCTACCGTAGATTACACAGCTGGAATCAAGTTGAAAAAAGGAAGAAAGCGGTAACTGAATTCCCAAAACTATGTGGGAGTCATGTGTACTGTAAGGTGGTAGAAGTGGTCCCCACACAACCCCACCTCAAGGAGCGACAGCAGGCCATGGGGCTGGAGGTTACAATCAGCATAAGAGCTGCCAGATAAAAGAGTGTATAAGTACGTCCCGTGCAGTGCTCGGGACATACTTATACTAAAAATGATTCATTACTCATCCAAAATTCAAATTTAACTGGGTATTCTGTATTTTTATTTGTAAAACCTAAAAACAAGCCTAAACCAGCAAAATAGGTTAGTGGAGAGTGGACAGTCTCAAGCAGCCATACTCCAAGTGCCACCAGACACAATCCCACGGAAAGATATTTCCAGTTGTCAAGAGGGGCTCAATCGCTGATGCCCTAAAAGAAGTAGGGAAGGATTTTAGAGAATGTTTAATTCATTTTTTCAAATGATCCTACAGGATGCTCCACGTATTAACCTAGAAGCAGCTGGTACAAAGAGGATCAAAACATATGATCTAAAATGAACTTCTCTATGAAACAGAAACAGACGCACAGGCAAGGAGAACAGACTTGTGGTTGCCAAGGGGGAGAGGGAGGGAGAGGCTGGGAGTCTGGGGTTAGTAGACGCACACTACTGCATGTAGAAGGTCCTACTGTACGGCAGAGGGAACTCTACCCAACCTCCTGGAACAGACCGTGATGGAAAAGAATGTGTGTCTACATCTATTTGCCGGAGCCTCTTTGAGCCCCTTTGTCTGGTCACGTATCCATAATGTAATATTCTTTGTCCAATTCAGTGTATCGGTATCCAGCGCTAAATGCTTCTTTGTGTCTTCCTTTCTGTAGGAGGGATCCTGTGCCCTGTGTGTGCTTTTCTCTTGCTAATCTGTTTTATGGCCCCTTAATTCTCAGGCCAGGGAGGAACCCCTGTGGTGACAGCAGCAGCACCATCCAACTGGTCCCCTCCTCTGTGTAGTGTGCCCCCTCCCCCCACCTCCACCCGTGTTCCTGGAAACACCATGCACCCCAGCAGGTGACAGGGCCGGTGAAGCTGCCACATGCCACCACCAGGAATTCTCTGGGGTCCAGGCTCCTCCCCTTCATGACTCACAGTTCAAAGCAGGGGCAGCTTCATGCCACCAGGTAGCCAGCATCACAGCTCGGCAACCCAGCTGGACAAGTGAGTGGAAAGGCCAAAATCTGGCTGCTGAAATCTTCAGAAATGGGAAGAGGGTTCAAACAGTGGCAGTTAATTTTTTTTTTTTTTTTGTAAAGGCCATCTCTACCCAGGAATTAAAAAATACATGAAAATACGAGCCTTGTGTGTCTGGGTTGTCATCTATTTGGTGAAATAAGGTTCGTCTTTAAATTTTTCTGTGTTGTCTAAATTGTCTATCAGGAACATGTATTTAAATTCCGATTTGGGGAAAAGAGTGATTTTTTTTAAAAAGACTTCAAATGTCTCTCACAAACCTAATGATAATTATTTCTACCCATTAATGTTTCATATCCTTTGGGTAGTAATGAAACATTGTTTAGAGTTCTATTTTTTCATCAGGATTTTAAAATATTTTTCCTGATCATAAATTCATTCCACCGTGTCATGGAAAATTCCCTTAAGAAGAGGCCAGGCAGAGCGGAGCTCAACATGTTAGAAAATATTACCAGTTGCTTTTTGACAAGCTTCCTAGGAGGAAATGAATGATGCCACTTCTTACAGTAACGGTACCTGGCCCAGGAAGCGGTAAGGCTTGCAGGTAGAGGCACCATCCATTACTCTCTCTCCAGCACCTGTACCTTATGAGAGCGAGGGCCATCAGGATAAAATGTGGCACGCAGCCCATGTAAATCTACCGAGGTGAGTGCAAACCCAGGAGACACTCACATTTGTTTTGCAGGTGCTGTGCTCCCCACGTCAGCCCAGAACCCATTATGGTCTTGTTTATGCAGCCACGGATATTTTAATCAGTGCATATGGTGGTATCTGAGTATGTCTTTAAAGAAGGAGAAAGCATTAGCTAAATTCCAGACAAGTCCTATTTGCATTCCATCGAGGATACCTACTAGCACGCAAAACTAGACCAGGTCCTTCCACAAGAACCACACTTCTGTGAGATCTGGACTGCGAAATCTGAGCGGGTGGTAAGAGGCAGCGAGGGAGCTGGGGAGGCACGTGGGAAAGTCAGAGGGGAGGCAAGCTGCATTTATCTTGCATCGTCGCCTTGGTCTTCCTGCACAACCTCATTGTAGCGTTCTGCCCTTGTCATGTTCTTTTTCATTTGTAGACACTTGGAAGCAGCCCTAACTTTATTATATTCATTATTAGTTACCAGCCACGGATAATTCCATTTTTCAGTTCATCTCCCACGGCTTAGGAAACACCGCATCATTTGTATTTTGCTGTGCCTTGATAGTGGGCACGAACAAGGAATCCCGTGTGGCCAGCACGGGAAGGGGCACTGCCGGGGTCTGGTGTTTAACCTCATCAGCCCACCCGGTCCTCACACCCTCTCTGACAGGGACATGCCACGGCTGTGAGCACGGACTCTGGAACCCACACCTGGCTTCACATCACACCTCCGTGACTGCTAGCTGGGTGAACTTGAGCAAGCCACGCCCCCTCCCCTGAATTTCAGATACGCACCGGCAAATGGGGATAATAAAATACACCTATCCCAAAAGATTGTCACTAGGCTTATCGAGGTCATAAATTTCAGGCGCTCAGTGTAGATTAGTGTAGACAAACACATGCACACACATATATGTAGCATTTGTAAGTAATACGTATATAGGTTATGCATACATAAGGTGATTCCTTATACTTTACAGAGAATATTTGTCTTAAGTACAGTGGATTTATTTCTTCTTCATGAACTGGCTTCTATCTCTTTATAATGATTTTGGTTTTTTCCATTTTAGTTGCTGTACAGTGTTCTGTCAGTTTTCTACTGTACAACAAAGTGACCCAGTCACACACATATATATTATTATATATATATTCTTTTCCTCACCTTATCCTCCATCATGTTCCATCACAAGTGACTACAGTTCCCAGTGCTATACAGCAGGATCTCATTGCTTATCCATTCCAAACACAATAGTTTGCATCTATTAACCCCAAATTCCCAGTCCATCCATCCCCCTCCCTCCCCCCACCCCACCCCCACCCCACTCCCCCTTGGCAACCACAAGTCTCTTCTCCAAGTCCATGCGTTTCTTTTCTGTGGAAAGGATGAACTGGGTTCTAAACTCTTATCTAGTCACAATTACTTTTGAAAAACCTCTTGGGTGACGCACAAAGGATGGGATTAGCATGAAGAGTCTGAACTAGCGTGTTTTTCCTCCAGCTGTACACTAGATCGCTCTGAGCACCAGAGATAGTGGCTGACCCACAAGTACTAGCAGCACACCCAGAGTAGAGAGATATCTGCACTCTATGGAGCACGGAGAACCTCAGAAGACCAGGGAAAGCAGATCTGGGTCCCCCACCCCACGCTCAGGCAGCCAAAAACTCAAAGTCTCTCTTTTTGCCTCCTGCCTCCATCCCCCAGGTGTAATGAATAAAGCATGGTTTATATTAATTATACTAGTAAGAAGAATGAACACGAAATGTGATTGACCCCAGCAGTAATATCAGGCTGTGCGTTTATCATGTCTTAGTTTGAGGCTCTTGTTTCGGCCTGCGCACCTGAGGCCTAGCCAGTGGTTCTCAAATTTCAGCATGGACGGAGTCGCTTGAAGAGCCGTTGAAAATGCAGATTTCCAGGGAGTTCCTGGGTGGTCTAGGGGTTAGGAGTCAGTGCTTTCACTGCTATGGCCTGGGTTCAATCCCTGGTCTGAAAACTGAAATCCCACATCAAGCTGCTGCACACCACTTAACAATATAATAAAATAATAACAAAAATAAAATGTAGATTCCAGGGCCATACTTCTTGAGATTCACTATACCTGGGGTTGACCCTGGGCCATGATATAGGTGAAAACACTGGCTGGGAGTCAAGTTCTTAGAGCATATTTTGGGCCTCATTCAGGCCCATTTCTCACATCTGACAAATCCAAGGGAATAATTCCTTGTTGAAATTCAGTAACAATTGCATAAAGCTTGAGAGGCTTCAGGGGAAACAAATGAATACAGCATACACAGAAGGTTAAAAGTGTTTCGGTTAATATATTTGTTAACAGTTGCTTGAGTTGTCCCATAATAGCCCAGAGTCTTAAGCCTTAATTCCTAGTATTTAAAATACCAGCCACTCAAAATTTTTTTGAAAAACTATTTCTGCTCTTCCAACTAGGAAAAAAAATCAAGAGCAAATACTGCATTTAATAATTCCAGACAAAGATCCCAACATGAAAAGTATTCTTAAAAGAAAAAACGCAGAACCAAATGCAATGAAGTATCCTGGTTGGGATCCTGGAGTTGGGTGGGTGGGGGCGAGAGCACAAAAGCTAGTAAAAAAAAAAAAAAAAATTGAGGAACTTAGTTAATGGTCATGCATCAATATTGATTTGTGAATTTCCCCAAATGTGCCATGGTCCTGTGACGTGATAGTATCGGAGAATCTTAGGTGAGGGGCATTCAGGCATTCTATCTCTGCAGATTTTCTATAAATATAAAATCACACCCAAATTAAAAACTTATTTTTTTAATGGCAGTAGAACTTAACATTTACAAGCATCAGTTTTAAGTCAGATGGCTCTCAGTTTGGATCTTGGACACAGACAGCTCTCACTGGCTGTGTGGCAACAAACAGTTTACTCATCTGGCTCTCAAGCTCTTCATCTGTTAAATGGGGACAATACTTGTACCGCCTCCTAAGAGTGTTTGAAGATTAAATGAGTTAAAACCCATAAGGTGGAGAGTTCCCGTTGTTATGCAGCGGGTTACAAACCTGACTGGTATCCATGAGGATGCGGGTTCCATCCCTGGCCTCGCTCAGTTGGTAAAGGATCTGGCATTGCAGTGAGTTGTGTAGGTCAAAGATGCAGCTTGGATCTTGTGTTGCTGTGGCTGTGGCATAGGCTGCCATAAATTCAACCACTAGCCTGGGAACTTCCATATACTGCAGGCGCAGCCCTAAAAAGTAAAACAAAACACCTGAAGTGTGTAACACTGTGCCTGGTACCTAAGGAATGTGCCCACCATTATGTTCAGCCATTTAGCCACAGTTTCTTCCTGCATAAGAAATGGATAACAGCAGGAGTTCCTGTTGTGGCTCAGTGGGCCAAGAACCCCAACTAGTTCCCAGGAGTATGCAGGTTCAATCGCTGGCCTTGCTCAGTGGATCAAGGATCCGGCATCTTCATGAGCTGTGGTGTAGGTTGCAGATGTGGCTTGGACCCCATGTTGCCGTGGCTGTGGCTATGGTGTACGCCTGCAGCTGCAGCTCTGATCCAACCCCTTGCCCAGGAAATTCCATATGCTGCAGTGCTGCCCTAAAAAGAAAAAAAAAGTGGACAATAGCAGCACTCACCAATTTGCGGGGATGACTGAAAGAAAGTAAGGCAACCCTCAGCACAGAGTTTGTACACAGAGAGCCTGCAATAGAATTTGGCACAGATGAAACGTCCAACAAATGGTAGCTGTAATTATTATCATTCGTACTAATAAAAGCTGATGGGCGGCCTGCCCCACTTCTGGCTTCAAAGCGACAAGGATTTCAGATTTGGACTCATTAGCTCCTCCCCGGCCACTGCTTGGTATGCATGTCTAAAAATGGAAAGACACAGACATTGGGCGGCTGTTATATCCCCAGCTCTGTCCTTTTCCCAGGAAGTAAGAGGATCTCCTTTCAAGGATCTTGTTGCAATTGACTGAAAACACAAACCAAATGACCCAAGAGTAAAGCCTGGTCATTGGCTTGATAACCATGCCGAGAAGGCTGACTCCAGGGACTCAAACTGCTGCCATCAGGGTCTAGCTCTCTCCACTTATCCGCTGCACTTTCCTCCAGGCTGGCTTCATTCTCCAGCTGCACATGATAAAGAACATCTGCCCAGAGTTCCAAGTATCAGGTCCCCAAGGGTCCAGTCCACAAGGAAGGAGTCTCGTGTCCCTGAAATGCAAACCAAAGGCCAGAGCCTGACTCCCAAAGAACCGGGGGGGGGGGGGTCATGTCCACCCCCGACCAATCACAGTGCTTAGGGAGGCTGGGATTAACTGGTCTTCTTGAGGCTGACTCACCTGTCCATCCCACGTACCAAAGGTGAAGTCAGCCAAATGCACTGAGAATACGGAGGGGTGCTGCCCCCAAAGAAACCTCAGGCACCGCTGCCAAAGCCAAGGTAATGAATGCTGTGTGGCTATAAAACGGCATATGCTCACCATAATTGTGTGGATTTTAGAGCTGATGATCACAGTTGGCTAAGCAGATGTAGAAACTTCGCTTAGAGAAAAGTCAGGTGCCCTGCTCCCCATCCTCTCCAACCGAGCGACAAACCTCCTTGTCCCGGGAGTCGGCCCCGCATGAGCACGGACCCCTCTAGCCCCTTGGGGTGCACAACTTCGATTCGATTCAACATGGATTTCTCAAGCACTTGCTATGTGCCAGGCACTGGGTGAGTTTCTGATTCTAAACTATTATTTACATTTACTAAAAGAAAGACTATATTCCATGGTGAACCCATAAAACTTTTTTTTTTTTTTAGGGCTGCACCTGCAGCATGTGGAAGTTCCCAGGCTAGGGGTTGAATTGGAGCTGCAGCTGCTGGCCTACACCACAGCCACAGCAACACCAGATCCGAGCTATGCCTGTGACCTACACCACAGTTCACAGCAACACTGGATCCTTTAACCTACTGAGCGAGCCCAGGGATCAAACTCACATCCTCATGGATACTAGTTGGATTCTTAACCCACTGAGCCACAATGGGAACTCTCCCATAAAACTTTCTACACAGTTTTTTTTTTTTCATATCATAAAATTCACCTGTTTTAAGTATACCTCTCAGTTATTTGTGGTGTATGTACAGAATTGTGCCATCACTACCAGAATCCAGGTTTAGAACTCTCCTCTCGCCCAAAAAGGTCCCTCATGCCCATTTAAGTGCATACATGTTCACACACCTATTCCCAAGCAACACCCAGCAAATCTACTGTCTGCCTTTATAGATTTGCCTTACTGGATATTTTAGATGAAATCATGTAATAATATGGTCTTTTGTGTCTGGTGTCCTTCACTTAGCAAGTGTTTTGGGGATTCATCTTCAAAAATGTTGTAGCGGGTATTTGCATTTTCTTCCTTTTTATGGCTGGATCATATTCTATTGCAAGGCAGTGTCACATACAGTTTTCTACCCTTCGATTATGGACATTTGTATTGTTTACATTTTTGAGTATTACGAATAATGAACATATTAGGGACACCTGAGTACAGGTTTTCCTGTGGATACGTATGTTCATTTCTCTTGAGTAAATACCTAGGATTGGAATTTCAGGATTGTATCATAAACACTTCCAAATTCTACTAAATAAAAATGAAAACCCTTATTGTGTGCCCACTTTTCTCCACAAGTGGACATATCCAAGACCAAATCAGTGCTCCTTCACCCCAAGCAAATAATATTCTTAGTATTACACACAAAACCCTAATAAAGGTTAGAACCTATATGGACTAGGCTTTCTACCGAGTTATGAAAAGGAAAAAAAAAAACAAAAAACAAAACGCCAAAGCACTGAATGGTAACCCAAAGTAACTACATAAATAATCCATCTACTAATATCATTCGAGGAAAATTTATATCCCTCAACACTTTATAAAAATCTCCTTCCTTTTCCTTTCTGATTTCCTTCTTCCCCATTAAAAAAAAAAAATCTCTCTTCACTTGACCCACGTGGCATTTTCTGTCTGTTCCCTCCTCTTTCTCCTCTCTCACGCTCATGGAGCCTCTCTGATTTATTCCTGTGCTAGAGACTGTCTGAGAAACCAGGGGCACGTTTCTGTCTCTTCAATGCCAAAACCTAGTTCAGGAAAATAAACATCCAACCTGTCATGCCACTGAAATGCCTGTGAAATTTTGCCAAGCCAGTCTCTGACAGATTACAGGGAATTCAGCTTTAGCCTCTTTGTCTATAACTCCATCAAGGCATTAGATCAATCCAGATGGGCTAGGGACACCAAATGACAAACACTCCCCAGATCCCCATGGCTTACAAAAACCACATGGCGTGGTGGGTTGGCAGGGAGGCTTTGCTCATTATCTGTCACTGAAGGCCCAAGTGGACAGTGTAGCCACCTCCATGCCACCATGACAAAGAACTTTAGAGAGTTTTGCACTGGTTATGAAGTATTTATCCCAGATGTGAAACATACCCCTTCTGCTTGCGACCCATCAGCAAGAATGAGCCAAAGTTTCCCCTCAATGACAAGGAGGCCAAGTACGATCCCAGCACCTGCCCAGAAAATGGGACAAAATGTACTCAACATATAGGACTAAAGATTATCAGGGCTATCAGTTTCCCCATAGTACCGACATCTGCAAAAATGTGGGGGTTCACAACATATTTGTCAAAAAAAAATCTGAACTTCTTTTAACCCATTGGCAGGCTCCAGGGAATATGTGTGTCACTCAAGTATTTATGAATTACATCTCAACTTAAAATGGTTCCTCCTTTAAAGAAGAACACAGGTGAATTATTTTTCCTCTTTCTTTTTGGAGAATGATTATTCCCTGAATGAATCCTCAAGTTTCTGTCTTCACGAACATGGGGAGCCTTCGGTCATTAACACAGTCAATGGGTCACAATATTTAGTGAGCAACTCTTCTCGTTAGGCTTCTCCTCCAGGCTCTGGGAATACATTTTGGGCTCACAGACTGGAGAGCATTCATCTGAGGCTTCAGTCACCAGGGATCTTGCCCTTTGTGGCTGCTCTCTCCTGCACCCGTTTTGTCCCACTGCTGCTCCTCCGGAAGGTCACCCACGGCTCCCAGGGTCCAGCACTTCCTGATTCCCATGCAGCAGGAGAGAATCTGCTACCCCTAGTAGCCCTTTGAGGAGAGCACGCATCTCTCCCAGCATCCCCAAGAATCATCACCTCCCACACCTCCCCCCGAAGTGGGTATGTCAGTGACAGAGACCACAAGAATATGCCCTGCCACTGAGACTGAAGGGGGAGCTCGGTCATCTCTCCAAACTGCAGGACCAAGAATAGAGAAGGAAGGGATTTCCAGAGAACAGTACGGGTGCTGTTTGGAAAAAGGAGATGGAGGCTGTTGCCAAGCAAGGCAATCAACACACGTCCACAAACTGATGTCACTGGGGGAGCCTAACGCTCTATAGTGATCACTAAACCCTAATAATATTGCGCTCTCTAGAACACAAGACACTCCAGTGTGCCAAACAAGATGCCAATGCCCACTGAGAATAAAAAGAAAACAAACAAAAGATGATCGTGGAAGATTGTTGCCCTGAGACCTCAAGGTTATCAGCACATCATCATTGCGGCAGGAATTTTTAACCCCTCTCCTTTAAATGATGCCAAATACTAGTCAAAATCATTTCACCCAGATTATCGTTTCACCACCATGATGTTGTGATACCACACAGGCCACACAAAGATTCAGCCTCCTCGCTTTCAGAAACAATCATCAGGGCTTACAATCAAGCCCCATCTGACATGGAAAATACTTAAGTCCACAGTCTTCCCAGCACTGTACAGGACGCTGTTCAAACTAGGGTCATTAGGCTACAATTTCTATTTCTGTTTTTACATTTCTGCCTGGGAAACTAATTCAGTCTAATTCATCTCCTTTGGATGATTGGGAAACCTTCAAAAGATAAATACCGACTGTTGTGAAATGTAGCCAGAGGAAGAAGCAATTCAAATTAATCTTACTAAATATCACTGTTAGCGAGCCATGATTTATTTCACTCACTTAGAAAGGAGGATTTTTTCCACGCCTCTCTAAACTGCTACTTGATATTGCAGCTAGCCCTAGTTGACAAGAATTGTTTCAAGAAATGAAAACAGCAAGCGCCAAAGCTAATGGTTGTTTTCAGTGTCATCTGGGGCTTAACCAGCCCACTTGGAAAGCAATTTTTTTATCTGCATCACAGTGGAAGATACGGTATTAGAGATCTTAAATTAGTAGCTGTTGCCTGATCGATGTTTAAGGCTAGATAAATAAGCGAGCCCTCAATTTATATATGTATTTTAGGCAGAGTGAAGGGCAAGGTACACTTTATGATAAGCTGGAAGGCTTGGAACTGGGGATGAACCCAACCACTCACATATTAAATGATACCGGGAAAGGAAATCACATCAATTTCTTCCTATTTAAAACACGGGCTACTCTCCTAACAGCTGGCTCAGACAACGGGGAAAATAAACGGCACTCTGTTGATAATCTCCACTCCACCGAGAAAAGGAACAAATTGAACTGACAGAGCACCGAGGTCAGGGCTCTTTTCCATGTTTTAACATTCCCCCAGGCATCGTGCAGACAGCGAGCCCCGGCTAATTACCCTCGGCCTCCGACACCCAAGCTCCGGGGGGCTGCGGGCTTCGGAGCTCAGGCTCACCAGCTACAGCTGACGCCCAGCCCTGGTACCCAGAAGTCATTTTGGCCACCGAGTCGTGTGGGTGAATTCATAAAAGGGATTTGTGCGAACTTCTGGAGAAATTACGAGCACACAGATTGATCATTTATGAGTGGGAGTTTAGCAGAAGTTTTCAGAACCACCTAAGGCAGAAAAACACCAGGGGACGAAAGTCCGGGGACTACAGGATGGGACCGTGAAGCAGCCCCTGATGGGGGTGAGGGGGTTGAGCCATTTTAAGTCTCTAAATTTCCCCTTCTCCTTGGGCAAATGGAAGAACAATAATATGGAAGAAAAAAAAAATCACTGGAGAGGATTATTGCTCTGTCTGTCCAGCACCTCCGCTTGTTAAGGAAAGAGTGCCCGCCCCACTCGTCCGCCCCAGGGAACCCCACCCCCACCCCACGGCCAAGTTCTCTTACCGCCACGTCCAAAACCCCAGCTCTGGCTGCAGAGACGGTGCATGCCCAAGACAAGACCATCAGACGCCTTCTCTGAGACTCGAAAAGCAGAGAGAAAGGCAGGCAGATGGTGTCCATGGATCCATGGAAAATCCACTCTGCTCTGCAGACACGAGGGCAGGAACCAGTTCAGTTCATCCAGCGTCAGTTCACTGAGGGCCCATCTGCCAGAACTCAGTCCATCCTTTCCCAAATGAACCAATTTACCAAAATTTTGTTTCTTGGAAAGATTTAAAAGGTTTACCATCCAAAATAAAATTAAAAAAAAAAAAAAGAAAGAACATAGAACTACCATATGACCCAGAATCCCACTCTTGGGCATATACCCAGACCAAAATTTCCTTGAAAAAGACACTTGCACACGCATGTTCACTGCAGCACTATTCACAATAGCCAAGACATGGAAACAACCCAAATGTCCATCGACAGATGACTGGATTAGGAAGATGTGGTATATATACACGATGGAATACTACTCAGTCATAAAAAGGATAAAATAATGTCATTTGCAGCAACATGGATGGAATTAGAGACCCTTATACTGAGTGAAGCAAGTCAGAAGGAGAAAGACAGATGCCATATGATTATCTCTTATAACCGAAGTCTAATATACAGCACAAATGAACCTCTCAACAGAAAAGAAAATCACGAACTTGGGGAACAGACTTGTGGTTGCCAAGGGGGTGGGGGAAGGGGTGGGAGGGAATGGGGTTAACTTGTGCTTCGGTGATGGAAAAGCAAGGAGATCCAGCTGTATAGTACGGGGAACTATGCCTAATCGCATGTGACAAATCCACATATGTGTATGTAACTGGGTCACCATGTGGTGCAGTTGGAAAATTTGACAGAAATCTGTAAACCAGCTATAATGCAAAAAAAAATTTAATAAAATAAAATTAAAAAAAAGAAAAGAAAAAAATAAATTAAAAAAATAAAAAATAAAAGGTTTACCATCCAGTACTACTAGGTACATACACTCCGCACTAGACCTGAAGATTTCTACCGAGTTCTAGTTGAAACCAACAGGTTTTAGTTGAAAATTGTTTATTCAGTCAGCAGTTTAAGAACATTCATCTTTCTCCCCGCGGTTCCCCTGACCCAAGCACACAACCTCAGGCACAGTCCTGTGAATTGCCCGGAAAAACCCCCAAATGGGGGATGTTCATTAGCACAAACCCACCACGACTTCTGTCTTCCTTCGTTTTCCAAACCATTGCTAACAGTCGCTCAAGCAACCCCAGGGGCAGCCTTTCTTTCATCCCCAGGAATCAGTCCATCCTCAGTATGGTCTCTATAACTTCCAACTCCCGCCCCAGGGGCTTCTGGAATTCCCAATCTGTCGTCAGAAAGAAGTTCTTGTCCCTTTGCCTCTTCTCTGAACATTCTCCCCTTCTTCTGTCTCTAACTAAAGCCTGACTATAGGTAAACATGACTGTCCCCCACACACCCCACGCCCACCAGGCCTGGGAGTGAGTTGGTGTCCTGTTCTTCAAGGCCATAAAAACTTCTTCCACCCTCTTCCTGGAGGTACAGACCATATGATGATGCCGCCACATGGCAGTCCTTATTGTCTTCTAGAAACAGACAGCTCCCCACCTGTCAGTGGAGGTGTGGCCCCTGGCCTGCTTCTTCATTTCTGCCATCAGTTCCCTTGATACCTTCAACAACTTCATAGGCCTTCTGTCTAACCCACCTGCCTCTCCATCCATGGCCCTGAGTTCACACAAAACACCTCATTATCTTCTAGCCCCGCCTCAGTCAGGCGCGGATATATGACACTCTCAACTATATCACCAACAACTGCACCACCTCGAAAAAATATATATATTAATTTCATGGGTTGCATTTTTCGACCTTCACCACCGACTTTCCAGTTCAGTTTCTCCCCAGTAACTCCGTGACAGCAGCTCTCCAACCCCACTGGGACATTAATCCATCCACTCTGTCATGTTTTCCTCACCCACCTTCCCGCCCACACTTCCCTCTTCCTCTACTTTGGCTTCAATTGCCCCTCCCACAGCCTACGGCCACCTGCCGGCCACTGTCACGTACCTGCCTGGCAAAGCCACAGTGCAGGTTAGGACCCGCTCGGCAATGGACCTGACCTCCCTCCTGCCCCAGCCTCTTCTCTCCCCGCATCCTGGCTGCCCCCACCCCCAGTGAGTCTTCTGAGAGCCACTCAAGTGGCCCCAGCTTGCTTCAGAAAAGAATCTTTACTCTTTCTGTTGCCTCTGCCTGAAGGATTCCATCATCCTCAGGGTCTGCTCCCCCTTACCCGGGTCAGCCTCTCATCTTCCGGTCTCCGCTCTAATATCCCACCCCCCCCTTTTTTTCCTTAACTTTACTGAGATGAAATTAACATAAAATTAGCCACTTTCAGAGTGAATAATTCAGTGACATTCTGCAGGCCTCCTCAGGCCAAAAAGCCCTAGCCACACCCTTCTCACTAGCCTCTATCATTTATAATAATTCAGTTCAAACCCCGCATCTGCCTGACCCCAAAACATTTTCATCACTTCTGAAGGAAACCTTGTGCCCATTCAGCTGTCACTTACCTCTCCCTGCCCCCAGCCCCTGGCAGGCCAGCACACTGTGCCCGTCGCTGTGAATTTGCGCACCCTGGAACACCTCTCCTTTCGATAGGCTCTCTCTAAAGTTCCTCAAAGAACCACCCTCATTTGCCCTAGTCTCTGACATTGCTTTTTCTTAGTGGAATATGGCATTGTATGAAACTATTACTTATATACTTGTCTGCCTTTCTCGCGAGGATGTGGGCTCCATGAAGCAAATACCCTGTTTTGTTTACTGCTCTGCTCCCGGTGCTTGTACCAATGCCTGGAATACAGTAGGCTGTCCATAAATATTCGTCAAGTGAATACAGACGACTCTAGGAGGTCATCTAGTATTAACATTCTTTAGGTAGCAAATGACAAAATTAAATTTGAAGTAATTGGGGACAAAGGTAAGTAAATCATTGAGGTAAGCACTGGCTTATTTACCAACTGTGAGAATGCCATGAGAGCAGGTCAACTGGGAGAACATAAGACTGAAGCACCCCTGGGAGTCCATCAGTCTGTCTGTGATCTGTCTGTCTCTCTCCCTCTCTTTCTCTCTCTCATCTCATAATCTCAGATAATTTTTTCGGCATGGTGGTTGTCCAGATGAATCAGGTA
Source organism: Catagonus wagneri (assembly GCA_004024745.2). NCBI lineage: Eukaryota > Metazoa > Chordata > Mammalia > Artiodactyla > Tayassuidae > Catagonus > Catagonus wagneri. The sequence continues at coordinate 2,284,348 of PVHT021183543.1, read as the reverse complement.
AATATTACAGGTTTACTATTTATTTACCATCCATCCTTCAGTCCATCCATCTATCCATCCATCCATCTACCACTATCCATTAAACAACTTACTGGGCCCCACTTCCATGTTTCAGCACTGTTCTAAGTGCTGTAAAGGAAGCAATGACCAAGACTAAATCAGATAAGATGCTTTTTCTTTTTTTCCTGCCAGTAACATAAACTATAACAAGCAAGTGGGTGGCTATGTGGGAGAAAAGTGTTTCAGGCAGATGGAAGCGATGAAAACAAAGGACCCAAGGAAGAGCTGTGCCGAGTGTGTTTAAGAAACAGCAAGAAGACAAGTGTGACTAAAAGTAGCATCAAAATTAAGGAGGCTGATAGAGCATGTAGTCAGAGAAATGGCATGGGGTAAGTCATGCAGGGCCCTATCAGCCACTATAAATATATTTTCCTGCCAGTGGAGGGTTTTAAGCAGAACAATGATATTCCCTGACTCATGACTCCAGAGTGATTCCACACCAGCTACTATGATGAGAATTAGGCTGTGGGTGGGCAAAGCAGAAGCAGGGAGACCTGTTACCTGATGGCAGTGGTCCAGGAGAGATGATGGTGGTGGGACGGGAGAAGTACGTGTGGCAAGTAGTGGGATTGTCAACTAATTCTGCATGTAGAACCAGTGGGCTCGGCTGATGGATTGATTGTCTATGAGGAATCATAGAGCTGTGAGGAGCTAGAATAAGGCATAGCCTCAAGGTCTGGGCCTGAGCCCCGGAAAGGGAGAAGTGGCCATTTCCTGAGGAGGGGATTCTGGGGAAGTGTTTGGTGGGGAACAAGAGTTTGGATTTGGCCATGTTAAGTCGGAGATGCTGGATGATATCTAGATCTGGACACGTAAAGCTGGGACTTGGGACAAATTAGATCTTGAGACAGAAAAGGGCTTTTCAAATAAATAAAAATCATACATATGGAAATTTTATAAATACAGGTCATAGCCTCCCTCTTTTCATGGTTTCGTGAAGCATGCTTTCAACTTCACATGGCTGCCCATGTGAGAGGAAATTCTGGGTCCTTCCAGTGGCCTCCAGAGCCCAGTTCCTTTCTGACCTCACCTCCTCCATCCTCCCTCCAGCCAGGCCCAAGGGCCTCCTAGGTGTCTCTTAGCCTGGCCCACCACGCTCCTGCCTCCGCCCGGCATGTTTCTCTGCTCACATTCTCTCTGGCCCCACCTCTTCAACGGCTTTGCTCTCATACCATCTTCTCAGTGAGACGGACCCAGACCACTCCGCGCAAGTCTGCAGGCCTCCTCAGGCCAAAAAGCCCTAGCCACACCCTTCTCACTAGCCTCTATCATTTATCTGTTGTCTGCTTCTTTCCTTATAAATTTCTAACTCCATAGGGGTAGGGACTAGGCTGCTTGCTCCACCACTGTGTGGTCGATGCCTAGGATAGGAAACGCTGGATAAATACTTGTTCCATGAAATGAATGAGTGAATGAAAGCACTGCTCTCTGAGTGTGACCTAGTTTGGCAAGTACTTCACTTCCCTGAAATGCTGGCTTTCTTCAACCAAACGGGACACTGGATGAAATTTTTTCTAGGGTGTCCGCCCAACCCAACTCAGAAACTTAGGATTCCAGACAGCAGCGGGGAAAAAGGAGTCTGACGCTAGAGTCCAGCTGCCTTAGTTCAAACACGGTCTCCATCCATTAGCTCTGTCTTCCCTTTCTAATTGTGTTTCTCCTGAAAGGAGGAGGGAAATTATACCTAATATATCAGTCAGGAACCAGGGAGAAAGAGAGAAGCCCTACTAGTTATTCCCACTGTGGGAATCCATCATGAGGAACTGATTATACTCCAGATCCACTAGGTTTTATTTATGAGAATACAACTGCCAAGGTCCTAGTCTAAGTAGTACTCAAAAAATATAAGCAATGAATTAAAAAAAATATATTAAAGACATTGTACCTTGAAATGGAAGGGTTTTTTTTTTTTGGTCATTTCCATTGTTGGGTGCCTAAAAGATAATTCTTTAGAAAGTAAGAAAAGGCAAACAATAAGAATTCAATTAGTGAAGTTCCCATCACGGCTCAGTGGAAACCAAACTGCTAGCATCCGTAAGGACGTACGTTCGATCCCTGGCCTTGCTCACTGGGTTAAGGATCCAGCGTTGCTGTGAGCTGTGGTGTAGGTCGCAGACGCAGCTCAGGTCTAGCATTGCTGTGGCTGTGGTTTAGGCTGGCAGCTGCAGCTCTGATTTGAGCCCTAGACTGGGAACTTCCAGATCCTGTGGGTGCAGCCCTAAAAAGATTAAAAAAAAAAAAAGAATTCAATTAGAAATTCAAATGAATTGTAATTAAAAGAAGGAAAGTTGGGGTGAAGAGTGGGGTAACAGTTATTCAACTCAACCATTCTTTGATTCCAAAAAAATCCTAGTGAGAATTTCTACTTAAGGGGGAAGAAAAAGAAAAGCCAATTTATGCTGTCAGAGTTAGCCATTATTTTAGTCCCACAGCCCCCTGGTGAGCATAAGGTATTTTTATTGCTAGAGTTCATTTCTAGTGCTTACCCAATAATTAGATAATCCCTATAGCAATCTATTGTAGTCATGCCTATAAAAGATTCCTTACTGCATTTCCACATATGTCAATAGCTTTCATAAACCATAAATCAGTAAGATATTGCTGGCATTGGAGTTTTAAGCAATTAATGTTAATCAATATGAAAGCCAAAAGATTGATGTGGTTAGGCTTTTTTTTTTCCCTACTCTCTCCACACAGTGAAGGTGCTGAAACTCTGTTTGAATTAGTTCATCAGCCTTTGAGATTTGTCACTTAATTGAAATGACAAATAGTGTCCAACCATCATCATCATTATCTGATAATTCTTCTACCAACCTAACTTTGCATAGTACCGTGCCAGGCTTTGAATATGTCTGGTATAATCGCTCATGTCCATGTTAACTGCTAAAACAGAACTGAGTCTCAAGGGTGGGGAAAATTTCAGTCTGCAAACACCCCCTGGAATGCCAGCAGGGGAGATACATTAAAGCACGGCCATTAACATTACGGTGTTGCAAAGTCTTTAGCCTTTCAGATTAAAATATAGATGAAAGTTTGGAGACACATCCTAGGCAATTACCTGTGCCGAAGTTGTTAGTCTTGGTCATGGAGATGAGGAGAAGACAAAATTGTCTGCTGTTGTGCAAGTGTTTTGAGGATGGAGATGCCATTTCGTACCAACCCTCGGAAGCAGGCACTGAGGGTTGTGTCCTAAGCATCTCTTCTCCCTCCCCCTTCCCAGTAAGACCCTGACTTTGTTCAGGTGTCCACCTCTCCTCCAGGCAAACCCTGTGCTTTGGAGGAAGATGATAACACAGCCTTCCAGGTGGACTCGATTGGTACTAGGGTCCCTCACAAAAGGGATTATGCCACCATTGCCATATTCAGTTGTTCTGTACTCATTTCCAGCAACCAAGTACATTTAACCAGCAGGTTCTGGACCTCCTATGGCATACAGAGTGCAAATAAGTAAGGATTCAGATGCCTGACTTTGGCCTTAAATTCCGGAGGAGAGAACACATGACCTGTTCTTGGCCTGCTTCTTTTTAAACAACTTTGATGACCCTTGCTGAAAAATTGATGATAAGTAGAGAATATTTCTAGTGATAATTACCACCAAAGCCTTAATTTATATATATGCAGATGCACAGAAAATCAACATGTGCTAAAACACTTTGATATTAACGAAACTTAGAGATGTGGACAACATTAAGAACGCTAACGCATGAAAATTACGTGCATTTACTCAAAATTTAGACCGTAAAATTAATTTACCAAACAGAACATAGAACAGCACTTCCCCGAGATGGACTGATCCTCCAGTATTGTCCTGGAGCCCCAGCTGGGGGAGGGGAAGGGATTCCTTGCACGAGTTTGCATCCTTCAAATGGAACTCCACCCGAGCTCACCCTGGCCATGGCAGCCTACATTCCAGCTACGTCCCGTGAACATCTGTTGATTACCAGCCGTGTAACCAGTATGCACGTGCAAACTTTGCATTTAATCTTCACAACCCCTGAAGGAAGTAGGTACTTACCACTCTGCTTCTACAGATAAGGAAATGGAGAAATGGGGGGGGGTTCGATAACTAGCTCATGGTCACAAGGCTACAAAGTGTTGGAGCTTGGGTGAGAATCCTTAACCATGGGTTCTAAATCCTAAATTCCTCACCTTTACAGAGCCTGCCCCTGGGTAACCACTGATGGTGCTTAACCAGTGTTGCTAGAACCAAACTCAAGCCCTCGATTCACATTTTTATTCCCCCGTCTTTGTTAGTATAATCAGGCATTTGGGCAGAAAGCTAGTCCTTTCAAAAGCCAGCTATTACTGAATCTCCACTCTATTCAAACTCTTCATCCAATATTCATCATCCTCTGGGTTTTCTTCAGTCATCCAGCCCTTCACCAGACATATGCATATATCATGCCTATTATGACAGACACGATGCACAGCAAAGTTGAGTGAAATAGGGCCCCTGCTCTCTGGAAAACTGAAATTCAGAGGAGGAAGCCACAACTAAACCAATTAGTACAGCACAGCCTAAGGTGCCAGCGTGTGGGCAGCAGGAGGCTTATCCAAACTGCACTGGGAGGAAACGCAGCACTGACAGGACTCCCGAAGGAAGGACCGCTGCCAGGCTGAGATCCGAAGGGTGGTGGGAATTGGCTGGATAGAGATCTGGGTGGGCCTGAGGCTTGGTGAACAGGCATCGCAGGCTGAGGGAACATGGAGCTGAAACTAGCCAGCAGAACAATCAAATGATAACTAGTTCGTAGTTTGGCATCTAAAGCTAACTGGCTGTAAAGCCTGGGGACCTCGGGTGTGTCTGTTTCTGTGGGTGAAGCCCTAGAGTGTGGTCCAGAAGCTCACACTGAGTTCTGGGAACGAAGCCCCCCGCCCACCAACCCCACCACTTCTTTCTCACTTTGGGTGTATGTGCTGTATGTGTGTGTGTTGCGAATACATGTGTGTGTTGCGAGTGTATGTGTGTGCTGTGTGTGGCGGGGGAGTGCATGGGCAGACTCCACTGGAAGGCTTCTCCCTTGCCTTTGTGTCTTAGAGGGCACCTTGTCATCCCACGGAGCCCTTCTCCCTTGTTGAGGACTCGCGAAACCACCCTCACGGTCCTCCACAGCCTCTGCCATCGCTGCATCATTTCCAGTCCTGCAGAGAAGAAGATGGGACCAGCCACCCACGACTATCACCCACGTAAGGCGCGCTGGGCTTTGCGGGGCCCTTCCTGCACAGCGTGTCTGGAGTGCTGGGCAAGGCATCCAACATGCTACTCAAAAATCTCTCTTTGTTGAGAAATTACCTTTGTTTCATTCCATTTTCATCTTACATTTTGACCGAAGGATAGGGGGATCTTGGCTCTCCAGTATCCCCAGTGTGCAAATGACTGGGAACTAGATGTCACTCTAGGCTACATAAGAGACACAAGCGGGCAGAACAGAAGGCTCCACCCACATCCATCTACTTTTCTCCAGCAGTCCTGGCCCAGGTCCATGGACTTGGATGCACAGTTCGTGCCCATCCCCATAGATAAGCAAGCCGCCCTAGCCCAGCGGGCAGGATGTCACAGATCACGGAAGAAACGCACCCTCAGCAGAGTACCCTGATGTCTGTTTGAAGCTTGCATGTGGAAAAAAAAAAATGTGAATGTGACATCTTCTAATATTCTGTCTCCTGTAATCTACAATTTCTCTCTGAAGTTCCGTCAAGATACAGCTTGATGCAAAGAGCAGAGACGTCCTTGAGTTGGACAAACCCTAAGACACTTCCCCATGAACTCTGTCCGCCTTTCTACACCCTTAGCCTTTTGGAAATGAAGCCTTCCACCGGAGTAGGGTAGCGTGGAACACACCTACGTGCTTGAGTGATTTATTTAAAAGGCAAAAAAAAAGGTGAAGAGGAGGTCGAAAATCTCATTGGGTCACAGATGCCCCTGAAGAGTGGTCTGGGTATGGGTTCACCCTTTTTGTGACAATCGCAGAGGATCTTGTGTCCTCTGCAAAGGTTTAGAATCCCTGACCAGGTGAGATTTTTTAGAGATGGGGGTGGGGGGACTTCTGCTTTTTCAGCAGAGAGCAGAGGTACATGTGTCATCTGCCCTGAGATGAGCAGGATGCTAATTGCTCATTCAGGTAAGAGTCCCTTCCAACTGACACCACTGCTGCTTTCTGATGTACCTGCAACTTTCGTGAATTTTACGACCCGTGCAAAGTGGCACTTGCTGCCTCCAGCAAAAGATGGGAGCTATTTATTGCCTCATTGTACAGATGCTGCTGGAGATCACATTGAACAATACGGTATCACAGAATTGTCTTTGGATGTCACGCGCTGCCGAAGTGTAGCTCAAGCCAGAGCTTCGAGAACTCTATGCTAATGATTTTACACACATTCTGGGCTTAATTAGAGGAGGCTGAAATAGAAGCTTGCTTCTAGCAGTCACACCCTTTTGTCAATATCTAAACATGAATGTTTATCTCCTGGTTTGTGACTTATCTCACAGTGTTTACAAGTACAGCATTTTATTAGCAGAAACACACTTGAAGATCTACCCCTACAATATGCAAAAATGCAAAAAGCAATTCTGTTTAGGATGGAGATGTGCCCTCAAAAGAAATGGAAGGTAGTCTTACCTGGGCATTCAACTTTCTTTCCTTGGGAACACACACACACAAACCGCTTCTAATCCCTGCTTTGTGCTGAGTTAGTTCTAGAAATATCTAAAACTTTCCAGGGTTGCATGGAACGACGTGCCAGATGGGAGAGTTAATGTAGCAACAAGCAGATATGCTGGGACCAGGCTGCCTCCTGAGCAATCAAGGCAAGCCACTTTCCCTCCCTGTGCCGCGGTTTCCTCAGTTTTAAAATGGGATAATAGGAGTTCCTGTCCCGGCTCAGCGGAAACAAATCTGACTAGTATTCATGAGGATGCAAGTTCGATCCCTGGCCTTGCTCAGTGGGTTTAGGATCCGGTGTTGCCGTGAGCTGGGGTGCAGGTGATGGATGAGCCTCAGATCTGGCGTTGCTGTGGCTGTGGTGTAGGTCGGCAGCTACAGCTCTGATTCAACCCCTAACCTGGGCACCTCCATGAGCCACAGGTGCAACCCTAAAAAGATTAAAAAAAAAAAAAATTAAAATAAGTAAATAAATGAAATGGGATAATAACTTCAGAGCATTTTTACCTGAGGATTAAATTGTAATAGGTGTAAGGTGCTTAGACCAGAGCTTGCCACTCACTCTATGATAGGTGTTTATAGGTGATCTCATTATCTCCAAAGTGGGCATAAGACTTGCAGACATAGGACAAAGCCGCTGCGCAGTCGGAGGAGTTGGTGTAAGCGCAGCCCTTAGGGGAAGGCGCACAGGTGGGAAGTCCTGTGCACCTGTGAGCTGTCACTGTTGGTCCCCTGGAGGAACTGCTGTAAAGAGCGACTCGAAACTGACCTATTACAGTCACTGATCTGCAGCTATCGATTTGGTGGACTTACGTGCATTTTGGACCCTATTTACAGGGTCGGATATTGTGCAGGGCGAAGGGGTCGGAGATGGACATGAGGACAAAGGGGGTGGGAAACAGGAAGAAAAGGAAATCAATAGAAAGACAATTACTCAACTATCTTAGGACTTGTTAGGAAGAGCACCTTTTTCTGCTTTCTCTGTGCTTCAGGGAACTTTCTGTCCCTTTCGGCTGGTTTAAACTGGATCCAATCACTAGGAGCACACTTAATAAAGAGGCGGGAGACTCTCTTTTTATTATTTTTGGCCCGTGATGCTCTGGTTTAAACTAATTACCAGGAGGCCCAAGGCGCTGGTTCACTCACTTTTAGACAAAACTACAACACGCTGCGTTCAGTGGGGAGGAGGTTTCAACTCTCTGGAGCTGAGCAAGGCATTCTAGCTGGTGCCTGTCTCACCCGGAATCGGGCCAAAGAGTAAGAGTAATGAGGATGGCGTAACAATAAGGCGATCCACGTGTCACCCAGGGTCCCCATCCCTCAAGACCTAGGCGGGATTGACCCAATCCTAATCCCCAGCCCGGGGGAGCCCTAGTTCCCCCTACCTGCCTGCTAATGCCTATGAGATTTAGCTGTCCTGATTCGACTTCTAAGTGCAAAGAAGCAACCTCTGTGAACACAGATGCTCCATGAAGCACGTGGCTTCCACCCCAGGGCTTGGTGCTTCCTCTTCCCTCTGAGCCTCCTCGCCGGCCCTCCGCACCCCCTCTAAGGATTTCCTATGTTGTTGCTCATCTCATGCTAAACAATACTGCCCCCTTCTTGGAATATTTGGTGCCAGCCACCGAGACCTACCTTCTGCCAACAGCTGCAACCAAGAAAAGAAAAATGCAAGGGAACAGATCTACAAAACTGAAACAGACGTGGAGAACAGGTTTGGGGTTGCCAAGGGGCAGGAGAGAGAAGGATTGGGAGTTTGGGATTAGCAGATGCAAACTCGTATCTGTAGGATGGATGAGTGACCAGGTCCAACTGCACAGCACAGGGAACTGTATGCAGCATCCTGGGATAGGCTATGGAAAAGACGGTGCAAAAGAATATGTATAAGTGAGCCCCTGTGCTAAGCAGCAGACAGTAACACAACCTTGTAAATCAACTATACTTCAACACAACTTTTAAAATGTAAATAAGACAATAAGAGAAAATGTAGAATTCATTATGGAAATGATAGATGGCCTTCTTCAAGTCCTTATTATAAAGGTTATCAGGTCTTTAACCATCCAATTTAAAACTTCTAACAACCCCATGAGGTAGGTATTAATGCTATTATCATTCCCAGTAACCTTTGTTCCAGTGGCTCGCACCTGGACATTTGGCAACGACTGGAGACATTGTTGGTTGTCACAAACGGGGGAGGGAGCTACTGGCATTTAGTGGGTAGAGGCCAGGGACGCTGTTAAACTTCCTACAATGCACAGGGCGGCCTCTCAGCTCCAAATGTCAAGTGCCAAAGCTGAAAAATCTTGCTTCATAACAGTTAAAAAACTAAGTCTCAGCTAACTTGCCCAAAGATGCATGTATTAAAGGGCAAAGAAGGAAGGGATAAATTAGGAATATGGGGTTAACAGATACATGCCACTATATGTAAAACAGATTAAGCAACAAGGATTTACTGTATAGCGTAGGAAACTATATTCACTATGTTGAAATAACCTATAATGGGAAAGAATCTAAATATATATAAAACTGAATCACTTTGCTGTACACCTGAAATGAACACAATACTATAAATCAACTATAGTTCAATTGTTTTTAAAAAGGGGAGGGTGCAAAGGTGGGCTCTGCCTATGCCAGTGGCTTTCCAAGTCCAGGCTTTCATCTATGACACAAGCTTTCTGTTTTAATTATCTATTGCTAGGTAACAACATTACAGGAACCTAGCAGCTTATAACAACTCACAGCTTATGTGGATCAGGAGCCTGTGCGAAGCTGAGCCGGGTCCTCTGCTTGGGGTCTCACAAGGCTGTAATTCAGACATCACCTGGGGCCGGGGACCGTCTGAGGCTCACTCGGGAAGGATCAGCCTCCAAACTCCGTGTGCTTGCTGTCATTTTTTTTTTTTTTTTTTTTTTTTGGCAGCTGGAGGACTGAAAGTCACGGTTTCTTGCCAGCCATCAGCTGGAGGCTGTCTTCAGCTCCTAAAAGCTGCCCACAGTTCCTCGTCACATGGGGTCACCCGACGTGAGCACTCCCTTCCTCAAAGCCAGCCAGAGAGAAACTCCAGCATGGCAGCCATGACAACCGCAGGTAATCTAACCGCATGCTTCTTCATCACCTTTGCTGTCCTGTGTTGGTCAGAAGCAACTCACACATCCCACCCTTCCACCCACACTGATGAAGAAATTATCCAGCTCACCGAACACCAGGGGTGGGGAGCAGACCATATTAAGAGACTGTCCCCCATACTATTCATGAAATCACTACCTTGAAGGTAGTTTCCTTTAAGGGTGTCAATTTCATGGGCCATATCCTTGCAAATATTTACATATCCATCTTATCCCCACAGCCTTCAATAAATATTTACACAAGGCCTACTACAAGTGTGAAGCCCTGGGCTGAGGGTAGTGAGCCTTTCTGATAACAGGTTAAGGCAAACACAGGAAAGATATTTCTGAAAGGCAACTTGATAAGGCTTTTGGATCACTTCACTGAAATCCATACTCAGTGCCCTAAATTGTGAAAGAGAAACTCAATGAACTCTACAGAAAGAAAGAAAGAAAGAAAGAAAGAAAGAAAGAAAGAAAGAAAGAAAGAAAGAAAGAAAGAAAGAAAGAAAGGTAGGTCAGATGATTTGAAGACAGAAAATCAAATTGTGGCATCTCATTTAATTTCAAAAGGAAAAGCACAAAACTGATCCCTCCTGTAAACCCCTACGTCTGTCTCTTACTTTTCTCACCCAGGCTCTTGATGGACACCCCTTGCTGGCTTTCAGACATAGAGAGGTCAGAAAATTCAGAACCAAAATCCTATGATTTATTACAAAACTGTCATATATATTACCGCATTCGGTTGCAAGCAACAGAGAAGAATTCTGGAGACGCTAAACAAAAAGGAAAGGAAGGAAAAGATGGAGAACTACAGCAGCTGTGAACAAAGCAGCAATGCAAAAACAAAAAATTCTAGTACAGTAGGGTTTGAAAAAGCTTCCCCTTGGCTAGGGTGGGGAGGGTGGAAATCTCAGATCTATGTCAGTCTACTGTTTAACATGTTGAATCAATAGCATAGTTTTAGCAGACCTCCACATCTCTTTTCTAGAGAGCTTACAGGTAAGAGATGTTTCCATTTGCTGTTTTTGTTTGTTTTTTTTTTAACATTGCATGGTTTTGCTTTGTTTCCCAATTTAGTTCTTGCTTTTTTTATTAATGCTACTTGATCAAAACCTGTGGTGATTAACCTACCCTTTGGATCTGGGTTAATTTTAATTAAGCAATCCTCCAACTCTCAATAGTCCAAATGTTTGCTTCTGCAATTCTTATCACAGGGCAATTTTGTAGAACTCTATAGATTTTCTGAGAAATTGCTTTATCAATTCTTCCCTTCAGCCATACACTGAAGCTGACTTGTAGCACGAGCTGTTGCTTTAAATTAATTTTCCTCTTTTTTTCCAGTTTTTTTTTTTCTGTCAGGCTAGTTAATACCTACATTAATTTCATCACATTCTGAATAACAATTAACAGTGGTCACGGTTGGTTCCATGACTCTAAAATTGGCCTCACTGGCCTCCACATTTATCTTGCCTTAATGATCAAATTTGTTCAATGTTAGATGTTTGTTTTCCCCCAAGACAGCAGTTTTCTGTATTCAACCTGGGATCTAAACCTCAGGCTGTGTTCCTTTTGTCTCTTACATCATCACCAGTAATAAAGATTTTACTGTCAGAATTTGGCAGACAAATTTGCAGGCTCTTTATTACTAGCAATGATGGACTATAAGAAGTAGGGAAAATACAGCTTGAATTTCATTCCTAGCTTGAATCTGCAAGGCTGGCATTTAGAAAAATTATGTTGTGACTTCATAAACCAAGAAAATTTGTGGTTGAAAGTCACAGAATTGGTATAAAACTCTCCCCCCCCACCATGTCCTTAGGAAATGACTTTGGCAGAGTCACTGCACAGAATGGATTTGGTCAAGTCTCCACTGAGAGAATAAAATGTATAGCTAATGCATGTGAATCCCTTTTATTTCAATTACCTAGATAATTCAAGTGAGAGCACTTCAGAGAACTGAACGACTGTTCCAGATGACGAGAATTTGTACTATTGTGTTCCAAGAGTACACATTAAATTTGCGGCTCAATGGAAATCTAGGCATTTTCCAGACTAGAGGGTTATCTATTCTATGGGAGCTTTTTTGTTTTGTTTTTTTCAGGGCCGCACCTACGATATATGCAAGTTCCCAGTCTAGGGGTCGAATTGGAGCTGCAGCTACCGGCCACAGCCACAGCAACTCAGGATCCAAGCCACATCTGCCACCCACACCACAGTAGAGGAGCTATTTCATAGTTTTGTAAACGACAGATAATTGATAACAAAGTCAAATCATTCTTGTCTACAGACACAGAAATTCTGTTCTGTCCAGCAGAAGTTCACCTAGCTTCCCTCCCTCACTGTGAAAGAAGCTGGTTTTGTCTTCATTCGTGCATTTGTTTGACGACCCCTTTATTCCATTTCAATGTGTGAATTTTAGACATTCCCTTGCACCTGCTTCCCCATTGATTGAATTAGAGTCTCTAACAAAGTTCATTTTATATCAGAGAGTCATGATTTACTTTTACTTTCTTGGAAAAGTGTGTTTTAACAACATGTAATCACTGCAGATAAGCCCCCAGATTATGCTGCAATAAAGTGGCAAGGTACTTCCCTGAGATAGTGCTGTGAAATATTTTAGTATTTAATATTCTATTTAAAATATTTAATAATAGTATTTTAAAATACTAAGCTTGGGAGTTCCCGTTGTGGTGCAATAGAAACAAATTTAACTAGTATCCATGAGGATGCAGGTTCAATCCCTGGCCTCGCTCAGTGGGTCGGGGATCCAATATTGCCATGAGTTGTGGTGTAGGGCGTAGATGTGGCTCGGATCCTCCATGGCTATGGCTGTGGCCAGCAGCTGTAGCTCCAATTCAGCCCCTAGCCTGAGAACCTCCATATGCTGCAGGTGCAGTCCTAAAAAGCATAAATAAATAAATAGATAAATAAATACATACATACATACATACACTTGAAGAGCAACCATGATGTAGTACCACGATGCACCACCGTGCAGCACTACAGTGGAATACTACCATGAAGCACTGCCACAAACTACTACCACAGAGTGCTACGCTGAAGGAATACTATAAAGCAGTACCATGGAGTAGTATGGGGACATAGTACTGTGAAGTAGTACCATGAAGCAATACCATGAAGTACTACCTCAAAGTATTACCTTAGAGCGTTACTCTGAAGGAATACTATAAAGCAGTACCATGGAGTACTACCTCAATGTAGTACCTTAGAGTGTTACTCGGAAGGAATATTGTAAAGCAATACCATGAAGTAGTATGATGACATAGTACTGTGGTATAGTGCTGTAAGGTAGTGCCATGAAGCAATACCATGAAGTACTACCTCAAAGAAGTACTCTGAAGTAGCACCATAAAGCAAGTCCTATGAAATAGTACAATGACGAAGTACCATGAAATAAAGGTCAAATTTAGGAGTCACATATACACGGTTTCAATTTCCAGATTTGTTCTTTGCTACCTGGATAAATTCTCAGGTGAATTATTTAAATTCTCCTAGGTTCATTACCTCATACGTAAAATACAGTTAATAATATTTACCATGTGAGTTTTGTTGTGAAATAATACAAATTACTACAAATTTCTAGTAATCAGTATTACTTATTGTTCTGATAATATGGATTATCCCTAAACAGGCTCTAAAATAAAATTTTGTATAGACATAATCTCACTAAACTGGCTAGTTGCTTGAATATTCCAACTGGACTTCTTGAACCTCATTTGTGAGCTCCTAACTTAGGGCAAACATCCTTTCAAAATAATAATAATATTCAGGAGTGGTGATTTTATTTGCTTTATGAATATACTGTCATAAAGACATAAATATGTTGGCCCATTTTAATTGTTTACCTACATTAAAAACATGTATCTAAAATTCCAAAGGCAGATCAAATTTTCTTCATCTTGTTTCTGAGAAAGTAAAAAGAATCCAAACGTACTTTGTCAGCAAACTCAGAAGATGTGAATCGAATCTTCACAGGAGGGAGGAACACAGAGGAAGCCTACTCCAATGACACTTAACTCCGCTACCCCCTGGAGTAACACTTCCTAGCTGTGACGCACAACGCACATCAAAAAGGAAAAGAGAAGGTCCCAAATTTACCCCACAGAGTGGACGTTCTTACATTATGGTGATATGTATCTAGAACCTCAGGAACCTTTAAAGCTGGCATTTCACTTTCAAGAAAAAAAAATCATCAGAAACACAGACTTAGGTACAATGCTTTTTACCACAGGACAATTTTAGAGTGAAAAATTACAGACAAATACTCAACACAAATGAACAAATTATGCTTATTCCTTATAATGGTATGTTTTCCAGCTATTATACGCAATTTTTTTTAAGAACACTTAATAATATGGAAAACACTCAGAATGTAAATGCAACATTTAGAAAGACAAAATATAAAATTATATATGTTCTGTGCTATCAGTTTTGTAACATTTCGCAGGGACACACATGGAGAGTGTATGCACACACGTGTGTACCCAAGCACACAGAATGAAGAGCTGGAAGAAATAGTCCAAATCACATATAATATTTATCTCTTAGTGAGATGATGCGTGATATTATTATTTTTCTTTAAATTACTATGAATTCCCCAAATTTTCAAAAATGAGCATATGCTATTATTATAATCAGTAAAACAAACATTTGAAAAACAACAATAGCTGATAAAGAGTAAGACATACAGACATCCAGTTGCAAAATAAACGAGTGTCGAGTATGAATTGTACAGTATGGAGAACACAGTCAATAATTATGTAATGTCTCTATATAGTGACTATAATTAATGACTTATCGTGAAGATCATTTAGAAAAGCACAGAAATATCAAATCATATATTGTGTAACAAGAGATAACATAGTGTTGAACATCAAAGATACTTCAAAAACAAACTCTTAGAAAGAGATCAGTTTTGTGGTTACCAGAAATGGGATGGTGTGGAGGGTGTGGGATTGAAATGAAGGCACTCAAAAAGTACAAACTTCCCATTACAAGACAAGTAAGCAGTAGAAATGGGATTAAGATGGCAGAATAGAAGGACTGGAACTCAACTTCTCTCATAAAAACAACAAAATTACAACTAAATGCTGAACAACCTTCAACCAAATGGACTGAAAACTTTCAAAAAGATATCCTACTCCAGAAGACAAAGAAGAGGCCACATCAAGAGGTAGGAGGGGGGATTACACAATATAAGCAACCCCATGCCTCCTGGTTGGGTAGCCCACAGACTGGAAAGTAACTTCACAGAGACTCACCTACAGGGGTGAGAGTTCTGAGCCCCACATCGCGTCCTCATGCCTGGGAATCTGGCACTCAGAGAAAGAGCCCCTGGAGCATCTGGCATTGAAGGCCAGTAGGGCTTGTGCACAGGAGCTCCATGGGACTGGGGGAAATGGAGACCCCGTTCTTGAAAGGTGCACACAGGCTTTCATGTGCACTGGGTCCCTGGGCAAAGCAAAGCCTCCATAGGAATATGGGTCAGACCTGACTGCAGTTCTTGGAGGATCTCCTGGGGAAAAAGGGGGTGACTGTGGTTCGTTGTGGGGGGAAAGACATTGGAGTCAAAGCTCCTGGGAATATTCATCAGCATGTCTTTCTCTGGAGGTGGCCATTTTAGGAAAATCTGGCCCCACCCATCAGTGCTGAGACGCCCCAGGCCAAACTATGATCCAGGTGGTATCACAGCCCCACCCATCAGTAAACAGGCTGCCTAAAGATCCCCCAGGCACACAGCTGCCTCTAATTTCACCCAGAGACAAAGCCCCACCCACCAGAGGGATAGTAATCAGCCCACATACCAGTGGGCAGGCACCAGTCCCTCCCATCAGGAAGTCTAGAGCAAGCCCCCATACCAACTTCAGCGACAAGGAGGGCAGATATCAGAAGAGAGGTTACAACTCTATTGTCTGCAAAAAGGAGAGCACACCAAAAACCTATAAAAATGAAAAGGCAGGAGTTCCCCTTGTGGCTCAGTGGAAACGAATCTGACTAGCATCCATGAGGACTCAGGTTCGATCCCTGGCCTCACTCAATGGGTTAATGATCTATCATTACTGTGAACTGTGGTATAGGTTGCAGATGTGGCTCGGATCCTGCGTTGCTGTGGCTGTGGCATAGGCTGGCAGCTATGGCTCTAATTCAACCCCTAGCCTGGGAACATCCATATGCTGTGGGTGTGGCCCTAAAAAGCAAAAAGAAAAAAAAGAAAATGTAGAGAACTATAACTCAGATAAAGGAGAAAAAAACAACAACAACAGAAAAACAGCTAAGTGATCTGGAGATTATTAGCCTCCAGGAAAAAGACTTTAGATGGATGATGCCAAAGATGATGTAAGACACTGGAAATAAACTGGAGCCAAAGATTGATAATTTACAGCAAACAATGAGCAAAGAAATACAAGATTTAAAACTTAAGGAAGCAGAGATGGAGAATATAATAACTGAAATAAAAAATTCATTAAAAGCAACCAACAGCAAAATACAGGAGGCAGGAAGAATGAATGAGCGAGGTGGAGGACAGACTAGTGGAAATCACTGATGTAGAGGAGAAAAGAGAAAAAAATTGAAAAGAAATGAAGAGAGTCTCAGGGAATTCTGGGACAATGTTAAACACACCAACACTCGTATTATAGGGAGGGGTGCCAGAAGGAGGAGAAAGAGAGAGAAAGGGACAGAAAAAATATTCAAAGACATAGTAGCTGAAAACTTCCCTAACATGGGAAAGGAATCACTCACTCAAATCCAGGAAGCACAATGAGTACCACATAAAATAAACCCAAGGAGGAATACCCTGAGACACATATTAATCAAAATGACCAAAATTAAAGACAAAGAGAAAATATCCAAAGTAGCTAGGGAAAAGAAACAAATAACATACAACGGAACCCCAATGAGGGTATCAGTAGATTTTTCAGCAGAAATTCTTCAGGCCAGAAGGGAGTGACATGATATACTTAACACAATGAGAGGAGAAAAAAAAAACCTCCATACAAGATTACTTTACCCCGGAAGGCTCTTATTCAGATTTGAAGGAGAAATCAAACGCTTTACATATAAGCAAAAGCTAAGAGAATTCAGCAAACCAGCTTTACAACAAATACTAAAGGAACTTCTCTAGGCAGAAAAGGCCACAACTAGAAACAAAAATAACACAAATGACAAGGCTCACCAGTCAAGGTAAATGTAGGAAATCATCCACGCACAAATATTCTACCAACACCAGAAATCGTGAGAAGAGGAGGGTACAAAGGCAGGACACTGGAGATGCACTTGCAATTAAGAGACCTACAACTTAGAACAATCTCATATTTATATAGACTCTTATATCAAAACTTCAGGGCAACTGCAAACCAAAAATATACAATTGATGCACACACAAATAAGAAAAATCAACTCAAATACAACACTAAAGCTAGTAATCAAAACACAAGAGGAGAGAACAAGAGAAGGGAAGAAAAAAGAGCAACAAAATCTAGAACAGTTACTAAAATAACAATAAGGACATACATATCAATAATTACCTTAAATGTAAATGGACTAAATGCCCCAACCAAAAGACACTGACTGGCTGAATGGATACAAAAACAAGATCCATATATATGCTGTCTTCAAGAGACCCACTTCACTTCTAGGCACACATACACATTGAAAGAGAGAGGATGGAAGAAAATATTCCATGCAAATGAGAATCAAAAGAAAGCTGGTACATATATCAGACAAAATAGAACTTAAAGAATATTTCAAGAGACAAGGAAGGACATTACATAAATGATCAATCTGAGAAGATATAACGATTGTAAATATATGTGCACCCAACATAGGATCATCACAATATATAAGGCAACTTCTAACAACCTTAAAAGGGGAAACTGACAAAAACACAATAATAGTAGGGGACTTTAACACCACACTTACAGCAATGAACAGATCATCCAGAGTGAAAATCAATAAGGGAATACAGACCCTGAATGAAACATTAGACCAGATGGACGTAATAGATATTTATAGGACATTCTATCCAAAAGCAACAGAATACACATTCTTCTCAAGTGCACACAGAACATTCTCTAAGATTGACCACATTCTGGGCCACAAATCAAACCTCGATAACTTTTAAGAAAACTGAAATCATATCAAGTATCTTTTCTGACTACAATGCTATATGACTGGAAATTAACAACAAGGAAAATACTGCAAAAAACACAAACACATGGAGACTAAACAACATGCTACTAAACAACCAATGGATCACTGAAGAAATCAAGAAGGGAATTAAAAAATACCTAGAATCAAATGCCAACAAAGACAACACTCCAAAATCTACGGGACGCAGCAAAAGCAGTTCTAAGAGGGGAGTTTATAGCAATACAAGCCTACCTCAGGAACCAAGAAAAAGCTCAAATAAATAACATAACTTTACATCTGAAGCGGTTAGAGAGAGAACATACAAGACCTAAAGTTAGCGGAAGGAAAGAATCATAAAGATCAGAGCAGAAATCAATGAAACAGAAATGAAGAAAACCACAGAAAAGATCAATGAAACTAAAAGCTGGTTCTTTGAAAAGATCAACAAAATTGATAAACCCTTAGGCAGACTCATCAAGAAAAAGAGAGGACTCAAATCAATAAAAGTAGAAATGGAAAAGGAGAAGTTACAATGGACATCACAGAAGTACAAAGGATCATAAGAGACTACTACAGGCAACTAAATGCCAATAAAACAGAAAACCTAGAGGAAATGGACAAATTCTTAGAAAAGTGCAATCTTCCAACACTAAACCAAGACAGAAAATATGAATAGACCAGTCACGAGTACTGAATTTGAAACTGTGATTAAAAAACTTCCAACAAACAAAAGTCCAGGACCAGAGGGCTTCAACAGGAGAATTCTACCAAACATTAGAGAAGAACTAAAACCTATCCTGAAACTATTCCAAAAAATTGCAGAGGGAGGGACACTTCCAAACTCATTCTATGGGGCCACTATCACCCTGACACCAAAACGAAACAAAGATACCACAAAAAAAGAAAGTTACAGGCCAATTTCACTGATGAACATAGACACAAAAATCCTCAACAAAATACTAGCAAACCAAACCCAGCAATGCATTAAAAGCATTGTGCATTAAGATCAAGTGGGATTTAACCCAGGAATGCAAGAATTCTTCAATATTCACAAATCAATTAGTGTGATACACCACATTAACAAACTTAAGAATAAAAACCATATGACCCTCTCAACAATGCAAAAAAAGCCTTTGATGAAATCCAACACCCATTTCTGATAAAACCCTTCAAAAGTGGGCAAAAGGAGAACCTACCTCAAATATGACAAACAGAGCTAACATCATTCTCAATGGTGAAAAGCTGAAAGAATTCCTGCTGAGACCAAGAACAAGACAAGGATGTCCACTCTCACCACTACTAGTCAACATAGTTTTGGAAGTCCTAGCCACAGCAATCAGAGAAGTAAAAGAAATAAAAGGAATTCAAATTGGAAAGGAAGAAGTAAAGCTATCACCATTTGCAGATGACACGATACTATACCTAGAGAATCCTAAAGACTCTACCAGAAAACTGTGAGAACTCATCAATGAATTTGTCAAAGTCACAGGATACAAAATTAATACACAGAAATCAACTGTATTTCTATATACTAACAACAAAAGATCAGAAAGAGAAATTAGGGAAACAATCTCATTTACCATCGCATCAAAATGAATAAAATACTTAAGAATAAACCTAGCTAAAGAGACAAAAGACCTGTACTCTGAAAACTATATGATAAAAGAAATCAAGATGACAAAAACAGATGGAAAGACATACCATGGTCTTGGAGTGGAAGAGTCAACATTAGCAATATGACTATACTACCCAAGGCACCAAGGACATTTTTCACAGAACTAGAACAAAATATTTTAAAGTTTGTTTGGAAGCACAAAATAGCCAAAGACATCCTGAAAAAGAAAAATGGAGCTGGAAGAATCAGGCTCCCTGACTTCAGACTATACTACAAAGCTACAGTCATCAAAACTGTACGGTACTGGTACAAAGACAGAAATATAGATCAGTGAAACAAGACAGAAAACCCGGAATTAAAACTCATGCATCTACAGTCAACTAATCTATGACAAAAGAGGCAAGAACATAAAATGGAGAAAAGACATTCCGTTCAATAAGTGGTGCTGGGAAAACTGGACAGCCACATGTAAAAGAATGAAATTAGAACACTTCCTAACACCATACACAAAAATAAACTCAAAATGGATTAAAGACCTAGATATAAGACCGGATACTATAAAACTCTTAGAGGAAAACATAGGCCAAACCCTCTCCTCCATAAATGACAGCAACATCTTCTCAGATACACCTGTTAAGAGTAATGACAATAAAAACAAAAATAAACAAATGGGACTTAAATAAACCTAAAAGTTTCTGCACAGCAAAGGAAACCCTGAACAAAATAAAAAGAAAATCCACAGAATAGGAGACAATATTTGCAAATGAAGTAACTGACAAGGGATTAATCTCTAAAATTTATAAATACCTCCTCCAGCTAAACGCCATAAAAACAACCCCATCAAAAAAATGGGCAGAAGATCTAAACAGACCATTCTCCAAAGAAGACATACAGATGGCCAAAAAAAACATGAAAAGATGTTCAACATCACTCATTAGTGCAAATCAAAACCACTATGAGGTACGACCTTACACCAGCCAGAAGGGCCAGCATCAAAAAGTCTACAAACAATAAATGCTGGAGAGGGTGTGGATAAAAGGGAACCATATTACACTGTTTGTGGCAATATTAACTGGTGCAACCGCTGTGGAAAACAGTATGGGAATTCCTCAGAAAACTAAAAATAGAATTACCATTTGATACAGCAATCCTCCTCCTGGGCATCTATCCAGAGAAAACCATGACTCAAAAAGACACATGTGCTCCAGTGTTCACTGCAGCACTCTACACAATAGCCAAGACATGGAAACAACCTAAAGGTCCATCAAAAGAGGAGTGGATAAAGATGTGGTATATATACACAATGGAATATTACTCATCCATTAAAAGGAAAGAAATAACAGCTTTTGCAGCAACGTGGATGGACCTAGAAATTATCATGCTAAGTGAAGGCAGTCAGACAGTGAGACACCAACATCAAATGCAATCACTTGCATCTGGAATCTAAAAAAAGGACACAATGAACTTCTTTGCGGAATAGATAATGACTTACAGACTTTGAAAAACTAATGGTTTCCAAATGAGACAGGCTGGGGTGCGGGGGATACACTGGAGGTTTGGGATGGGAATGCTATAAAATTTGGTTGTGATGATCTTTGTACACTATGAATGTAATAAAATCATTTGAGTAATTAAAAAAATAAAAAAATAAGCACTAGAGATGTCATGAACAACAGGATAAAATTGTTAAGACAGCAAATCCTGTAAGAGTTCTCATCACAAGGATAAATTTTTCTTTCTCTATTTCTTTAATTTTGCTTCTATGTGAGATGTTGAGTGGCGATTATACTTATTGTGGTAATCATTTCATGATGCCTGTAGGTCATGAGGCTGTATATCTTTTTTTTTTAATTTTTTAATTTTTTTTAGCCACACCCATGGCATGTGGAAGTTCCTGGGCCGGGGAAAGAACTCACACCACAGCAGTAACCTGAGCCACTGAAGTGACAACACTGGATCCTTAACCTGCTTAGCCACATGGGAACTCCTGTACATCTTAAATTTACACAGTACTGTATGTCAATTATATCTCAATAAAACTGGAAGGAAAACAATAACAACAAACTAGTACCATTACGGTGTCAATAATGATACTTAAAGACTGCAGAGGTTTTCACTGACACTTGTAGGCATGAGCCAGAAAGAGCAACGAAAAAGTGATTGCTGCAACAATTGTAGTTGTCATCACCAAATGCGCTCCCTTTTATGTCATCAGTGAGAGGTCACTTTTTTAAAAACAAAAATTTATTTATTTATTTGGGCTGCACCCATGGCATATGGAAGTTCCCAGGCTAGGGGCTGAATTGGAACTGCAGCTGCCGGCCTACACCACAGCCATAGCAATGCCAGGGACTTAACCGACTGAGTGAGGCCAGGGATCGAACCCACATCTTCATGGTTCGTTACCACTGAGCCGCAATAGGAAATCTAAGATGTCACTTTTTAACTCTCTTTCCCCAGAGCTGAGGACCAGCAGATTCCAATTAAGTGAAAACCAGTTTTGACATCTATGATTTTGTTTACATAGTCAATATTCTACATGGCTCCTCCTGGAACCTCATTGATTTTCTTCTTTTTTTTTTTTTTTTTGTCTTTTTGCCTTATTTGGGCCCCACCAGCAGCATATGGAGATTCCCAGGCTAGGGGTCTAAGAGGAGCTGTAGCTGCTGGCCTTCACCACAGCCACAGCAACGCGGGATCTGAGCAGCGCCTGCAAACTACACCACAGCTCATGGCAACACCGGATCCTTAACCCACTGAGCAAGGCCAGGGACCGAACCCGCAACCTCATGGTTCCTAGTCGGATCCGTTAACCACTGAGCCATGACAGGAACTCCCTCACTGATTTTCAACCTCAAGCAACATTTGAAGAGTCATCCTTCATTAGAAAGATGTTCAAATGCAAATGAGCCATCAAAATGGTGTCAGATTTTACATTCCTGTTTTAGGCTTAGTCCTGATTCCAACAAGTTCCATGTCAGAGTTTGTATGCTTTATTTTTTTTTTTTTTCTGTCTCTCATACATACACACCATTACTAAGACTCCATTATCAGACAATTAAAGTTTGCACATTTTAAGAGTTTAATACAGTAAATTTGAAAATTCCATTAAACTTCCTTACTGCGAAGAAGTACAGCCCAATTACATACACAATAATTTAATTAAGGAGGTAATAAAAATCGTTTGGAAATAAAGAGCTTCCTATGCCCATCACCAGTACCAAGCTGAGCCATTATGTCTTCAGGATCAACCAAGAATAGAGCTTATTTTAATTATGTGTATCCTTTTAGAGTCATTGCGTTATTCATGTAAATGAAAATGCACTTGTTGGTGATAACTGCAATTAAGGATTTTTCCTGCCAGCTTTTAGAGAGACAGCAAGAACCCTGTTTTCCCACAAAGTGGTTCCTTCAATTTGACACCTAATTGACCTTGAAGTTGCCTACATTCTACAAGATCACACTAATCTAGTAGGTTTCTTTGGTTAAAGGCAAAGAATTTATTGAGAAAAGCTGTGATTGGCATGCCTTCTGCTGACCAACTGCAATTTCCTCTCCTCATAAACTCTATTTAGTGTTACAAAAACAATTCAAAGGCAGATCGTAGGTGCCAGGCTTTTCCTCTGACCTTTAAATCAAATTTAGAATTTCACAGGGTAGTATGCCTTGAAGCAAAACCTGTCAGCTTAATAGAGTGGAAATTTTCTGCAATAAATTTCTACCATTCACGAAGAAAAGTAAGCTTTACTTACTGTTTTATAGTTCTGAACAAGGACTTGAGATTCTTGGGTGAAACAGAAACAAGTGCTGATAAATGTAAAGATAACCCTGCATAATGAAAGAAAGAGGATGAGTGGCATGAATATGATGAGGGAAAGGAAGACACACGGAGAAAGAAAAAAAAGACAGAAGAAAAAGGAAGAATGCAGAATCATAAAGAGGGTCAGATCAGGAAATAAATGAAAGGGAAATGAAAGTACACAAGGAAAAATATTAGTAATTCTTGTCTAGCTCTATGAAGGAGCACAATGTCATTAAAATCTTAAGCTCTCCTGCTGGGGATGTATAAAATCAGTTTTGGGCGTGATGAATTATGACTGTACTCTAATCCCCGCTGAGTCTCTTTGTGTGTTTGTTACAGCACAAAATGACCGGATGCTTATTGCACCCTCCCAACAAGTAAATGTCAAGCATTTACTAAGCAAATTGAGGACTATACACTGCCTCTATTATCAGAAGAAATCTTGGTGATTCCCAACAGTAGAGGGCAATGTATTTCAGAAGACACAAAAGCAATAAGAAATCTTCCCTGATGCCAAAGCTTGGCTCATTCCATTTAACCAAAGCCATTTCCCCTAGGGCATGTCGCAGCAAAAAGGTTTTTTTCCAACTGAAGCATTCTTCCGCAGGGAGAACAAGTCCCTCTACCAAATCATTTGCCTAATAAGTAATGCAATTTGCAGGAAAACCTCTTCTCTCTCCCATCTTGGATCACTGCTAATGATAACAACAACCAGCCCTTTATTGGGCACTGAGGATGACCTAGGTATTATGCAAAATACTGTGCAACTTTACAGGCATCATCTCATTTTGATCTTCACAGCAGAAGGGGTCCACTTTGCAGGTGAAATTTAGGCCCCCAGACAGTTCACTGACTTGCCCAAACTCACACTGTGATGAAGTCGCTGGGTCGCTTGACCTTAGCAAGTCAAATCCTCCTTTTGCCACCGATTTATAACATCTGATTTATGACACCAATTTATACCTCTGAGATCAGCTACCGCAATATTCTCATTTGCAAAACGCTTTGTACTCAGATACAGAAACAAACTGAGAAATTTAAAAAAATGAACTAGGATTTGTTACACTGTTCACCAAAAATAGTCAAACAATGGAATTGATTTCCTCTGAGCTACTTGCTGAATAACCTTATAAAGGGCTGCCTTGGAAAAAGTAAATAGTTTGAGTACACCATGGGCTTTGAAGAAAAAGGAGAGATATATTCTGCTTAAGACAGAACTTTAAATCAAAAACATTTGAGGTTATGAAGGAAAATGAATTGAACAACGTGGCAGGCAGATGTTCAGAGTTCTGGCTGGTGGCAGGCGAAAGGTGATTCCTTGATATACTTTTGCCAGACCGCTTGCATTTTCTGTGGCCAAATTCACTCCATGACCTTGAGTGGGCATGTAGCCCCCATCTTGATGTTTTGGGTTATACATCTATCAAATGAAATTTATTACTCTAGCTCCTGTTTTTCTTACATGGGTAGAGAACTGCTCAAAAATGAAAATCTTGATCTGAAAAATCATTTGGGAAATACTTCTCAAATCTGTCTCTTCTCTCCATCTATACTAATCAAACTATCATCATCACACTTGCTGTGTGCCATAGCCTCCTCTCTGGTCTCGGGGATTCCATTCTCATCCCCATGGAGGAGTCCTAGTGATTGGGGTAATCTCGTAAAAATATAATTATTGGGCTTATTTATTTCTGTCTTTTTAGGGCTACACACACGGCATATGGAGGTTCCAAGGCTAGGGGCTGAATCAGACTGTAGCCTCTGGACTACACCACAGCCACAGCAATGCCAGTCCCGAGCCGCAGCTTCAACCTACACCACAGCTCACGGCAACACCAGATCCTTAACCCACTGAGCAAGACTAGGGATCGAACCTGTGTCCTCATGGATACTAGTGAGACTCCTTTCCGCTGAGCCACCACAGGAACTCCTGGACTCTTCTATTTAAAACATCACAGCAGCTTCCCATGGCCGTCTGGATAAGAACCGGATGCCATAAAATAACTCACATGTTAATCTGGCTCCTGCCTAAACGCCTTAGACCTCCTCTCCTGCTTAGCTCAGCGGCCTTCTTGATTTCTTTCCTTCCTAAATCTTGCTACAGGCATTTGTCTCTGTCAGAGACGCTCTTCACCACACTCGTTGCTCTTACTTACAGCTAACTCTTCCCCAGACTTTCTCATACATGAAGCTCCAAAAGAAATCCTAATAAAGAACCACCATCCCAGGCTTTCTATCCTAGCCCAATATTTGACCTGCCACTGAGACAACCCTTCATCATGTCCATTTATCCAACCTCATCCTGGGCCGTCAGTATATTTATGTAAATGAGAGGCTCTCAAACTTGGCTTCGATCACTTGTGAGATTACTAAAAATAAATACCAGCCGAAACCTCTATCCGCAAAGATTCTGACCCAGTTGGTCTAAGGTGATGTCCGGACATTCGTTTGTTTGAGGTTCCCGTGTGAATCTACTGCGAAACTCAGTCAGATCCACTGACCAATAGGAGGAAGCCAAGGAGAAACCGAACAGGTCCACACATTTTTCTATCAGCAGCGTCACTAGACTGAATTATTTAATGAGCTGCATTGTCAGCAAACATGGGGTATAAATATTTAGCTCTACAGGGTACATGATCATATATTATGTCTACATTTAATTTCAGACCTTGTCCTATAAGATGAACTTAGAATAGATGAGGTAGTGTGTGACATACCAAAGTATAATCATCAGAAATCGGCACAGGCATTTATAAATGCATCAACGCTATAATTACAACACTTATAACTAGCAAGGCTGATGAAGAAAGAGCTCTACTTAAAGGGAGCAGAGTGTGTGGGTGAATTAAGTACATATTGCAATAATAAAAGGCTCATTAAAGAGGATTCTTTGCACTGCAGGGTCAGCAAGCAGGTTTTGCATTCCACCTCTCCTATAAATACAGCTCCAATCTGCTTTAAATACTGCTTTTTTTGTGAAAATGAAAATTTGTATTTTTATACTGAAAACTATACCTTGGAAGGCAGAAAAACAGAAACTATAGAAAAAATAAATAACATTAGAAAAAGAAAGTATTGATACAATACAGTTAATTCCCTGCTCTGTGTAAGTGCATCTTACATGCATTTAGCTTAACACAAAGTTGTATACTTAAAACTTTACACGTATAGTTTTATACTCTTCTGAAAGCTAAATTTAAGTGATATGGTGGGCATCCTCCTATATCGTCATCTATTTTTTCCTCCAGTTTTATTGAGGTAATTGACATACAGCATTGCATAGGCTTGAGTCATACAGAATAATGATTTGACTTACATACATCAGGAAATGGTGATTACAGTACATTTAGTGAGTATCCATTACCTCATGCAGATTCAAAATTAAATACAAAACATTTTTCCTTGTGATAAGAACTTCTTAGGATGCATTCTCTTAACGTCTTTCATATAAAGAATACAGCCGCGTTAATTATATTTATCACATTGTACATTACAATCCTAGTGTTAATTTACCTTATAATTAGAAGTCAGCGTATATTTTCAGAAACACAGTTCTGCTGTCCACATAGTCTCTATTATGTAAATCTACAGTTTTTACCAAACAATGCCCATCTTTGGACATTTACATTGACTTCGATTTTTCACTTTTATAAGAACATAGGAATGTGTGTAGGTGTGTCTGCGCTTGTAATTACTGTGATACAGAATGACTGGGTTTGACGAAACTGGTAATTCTCGATTTTCTGTAAACCTCACCATTGTGTTCTCGGATTTGTACCTCCAAGTCACAACGCCACCTGCTCCCTCCTCAAGTGTTTTGATTCCTGAGCTCTGATGCGGGGCCGGATAATGTGCATTCTTTTGGTGAGCACCACAGGCAGTTCTTTGGCAACTGATTCATAGCTTCTATTCAAGAAACTGGCATCTGCATTTTTTAAATTCTCCCACGTGTTGACAAAGAGTCTGTCAGAAAGATAACTTTATTTCCTTCTGATCATACCCATTAAGGTTATCTTTTAAAAGTTCTCTGCTGATTTGATAAGCAGTAAAGAGTATGTGTTGCCCTTTAATTTAGAATGTCTTTGACTGCTAAAGCAAAATGAATGCCTTTTAGATTTTCTGGTCATTATGCATATTCTTTTTTTTTTTTTTGTCTTTTTGCCTTTATGTAGAGCCACACCCGCAGCATATGGAGGTTCCCAGGCTAGGGGTCTAACAGGACCTGTAGCTGCCGGCCTTCGCCACAGCCACAGCAACGCGGGATCCGAGCCGCATCTGCAACCTTCACCACAGCTCACGGCAACGCCGGATCCTTAACCCACTGAACAAGGCCAGGGATTGAACCCGCAACCTTATGGTTCTTAGTCGGATTCGTTAACCACTGAGCCACAAAGGGAACTCATTATGCATATTCTTTTAATTTCTATATTTTTCATAAACTTTGCTCATTTTTTCATTAATATTTTATTTTATAGTATTTCTGTATTAAAATTACTCCTGGGCTGACGAAGTTATTTCCCAGTGTATTGTTTAAGTTTAATGTTAGGTCCTTTATTGTTCGGTTTTTTCTTTTTACTTTAATCCTTTAAACCTACTGGAATTTATTTTCATATATGATGTAGAAAATAAATTCTTTTTTTTAATCCTAAACCTGTAGTCAATAAATTCATTTTTCAAGAGTTTCTGGTCTTGCAAATTATATATCTTTTTTTTAACTATCTTTTGCTATTGTATGGCACAGCCTTCTCTAACCGTTGTATCTTATCAGTTTCTCATATGCAATTAGGTGGGGGGTAGTTGTATAATATTCAGAGGTAACCTATGCTCATTCCCTTATCCTGCTTTTCCTGATCAGGAATAGTTGGAGTTAAACCTTTACCTGATTTAGTGTCGTGTCCCTTTAACATGTACTAAGATACATTTTTTTTACTTAAAAAGAACAACACAGTTTGCTTAGGAAAAAAAATACCTCTTTCCCAAATACATTTTCATAGGTTGCCACTTAGAATTCATTTGCACAACCTTCAAATACTTCAAATACTGACAAAATGTCACGTACTCCTGCCGTGGCTGTTATCAGGTTATTTTAAGATTTTTATTAGCACAACAGGATTAGTGATATCTACAGGGTCTAACACTAAATGCATGTGATCAACACGTATCAGAGAAATATTTTTGAACCAGTGGTTGCTGTATTTCCTCTTTCTAATATTTTTTTTTTAACCTGAGGGCCATCCCACCATTAAAATCAGACCCAGTTGTGAATAGATTTCCCTAAAAAAAGGCAGGACATAAAAGAACTCAATAAAAATGAAGTCCAGAAAGCTTTGTCCTTTGATTGTAAGAAATGAGCACTAGAGAAGATTGCCTTTTCTTTTTTTAAAAAAAAAAAGAAAAATTCAAAGGTTTAGTTGTATCTCCAAGAAGGGTTTATAACAGATTATAGAATTTTTCCACCACATAGGATGGAAATGATCCCTTTCGGGGCTGGGATCAGGGATCTCGAGGAAAAGATAACTTCAAGGAGGATGCGAGGTCCTGACCGTATCGCCCGAGTCCCATTCAGACCACAGCCTTGGCGAGAAGATGGCAGACATCACAGAGAAGTTGCGCAGAGTGGAAAGGCTTGGACTTTTTCCCACAGAGAGTCCAGGACACCTGAAGAACCCTGCATGACCCCCTGCTCTCACCCAGCCGGGCACCGACTGGCAGAGATGCAGTGATTGCATAAGAAGCCAATGGCCAACAGCCTGAGGGTGGCCCGGAGGCAGAACACCAACTCGGGCAGTCTGTGTAGGAGCATGGGCTTCCAGGCTTTCTTAGATATGGCTGCTGATTGACACTGTGGCTTAAGGGCTCTGGAGAGCAATTCCCCACAGGCCTCGTTTGCTGTAAGAAGTGTGCCTTGCCCCACATGGACGTTAATCTCTAACCCACTCCTCAGCTGATAGAAAAGGAACGAGAGGAATGGTGGCTTAGCCTAAGGAAAGAGAAGGGGAAAGAAATCATAAAACCTATGAGACATTTCCACCCCTAAAACCCCTACAGGACAAGGACTGATAGAGGCAATTGGGCAAGGCCAATGGGAGAAAACCACATTTTTCTGGACCCCATGTTGGTACCCCCCCATTTTAAGGAATAAAAACCCCTATAGGACAATAGAGAAGGGGGCTCTTCTCCCCCCCTCCCAGCAGCCCTGGGAGCTCTTTGCTTTCCTGTAATAAACACTTTGCTTGCTTGCTGCCTGATGTTCGCAGAGTCCATTCTTCAACTGCATGAACAAGAACCCAGATTCTGGTAACATCAGTCCCACACAACCCTGCAGACCAAGGGTTGTCACACTTTTTCTGCAAATGGTCAAACAGTAAGTAGCTCAGACTTTACAAGCCATATGGTCTCTGTGGCTACTCAACACTGCCCTCAGCAAAGGAAAGCAATCACGGATACCATATAAACCCACGGTGTGGTTGTGTTACAGGAACACGTTATTTATTGAAATCAGAATTTCAAATTTATGACATTTGTATAGCATAAGTATTATTCTTCTTTTGACTCTTTTTCAGCTGTTGAAAAATATAAACCTCATTCCTTACTCACAGGCTAGACAAAAACTGAAGTCGGCTGGCCCTAATTTGCCAGCCTCTGCTATAGACCTCAGCATGGCAGAGCAGAACGTCTGAATGCTTCTAGCACCCAAGGATGGGTGAAGAAAGTTTTGAGGGACTGGGTGTACTAGATGACTTTCAGTTATCTAGTGGACACTATGAAGGGTCCAGCATTGACTGTGGAAGAAGGAAAGCACGAAAGGACTGCAGACACCAGTAGTGGGTTCAGTGACGACAAGTCAAGACTTGGAAGCTGAGTGGGATGAGCAGAGAGTTACTGAAACTGAGCAGAGCACTGTGGGGTTCCAGGGCACAAAAGCCTTTTCGGGAATAAGCTTCAGCCTTCCTGACCTTCCCTGGGTTCCAAAGGGTAGGTTCAAACAGCTGAGGGAGTGGATGCTGAACAAGGGAGGAGCAATCAAGAAACAATAGTGCAGGCTTGGGGCAGGGTCCTGGGTCCCCCTCAAGGAATACCCATACCACCAGCCTTGTGCTCTTCTGGAGAACTTAAATCTCCAAACAAAAGGTGTTAACTACTTGATGAAGCATTCTTTATTCCAGAAAGGAGGAGGTCCACCAGACCAGTCCTGGGGCCACTAAACTCCAGCTTTGAGGAATGCAAGCTTGCAGACGCTGATGCTACTCTGTGGCCCTATTTTCCACCCCCAAACTGTAAGTCCATCTCCTATTCTCTCCCAAAGGAGGACACAGTCTCTAGGGCCTTAGCCTGCTATGGCCCCCTTTGCCTGGCAAAGCAATAAATGCTATTTTTCTCTCCTTCACCCAAAACTCTGATGGACAGAGGCCAAGTTTCAGCAGCATTCTGACAAGGACCACAGGATTTTCACCAAGGCCAGGGCGGCACACACACCTCTATACCCATGTCCCCTCCCTGACACACCCATGACCTCAGCTCATCCCGGAGAGAAGCTAAGAACCACATGTATGTCAACTATAACTACGTTTTATACCAAAGAGGCTGAGTCCTTTTAATTTGGCAAGGTTGAGTTTTCTACTCTCAAAAGAAATAAGGGCTGAAGAGTTGAATAGGTATTTAGGAAGAAAAAAGACAGCAACGTGTTTCAACACCTGAATTATGTGATTCTTCAATGTCCCTAAGTCTGTAAATGTTTCCAGTCTGATGCTTAAAGTTGACTTTCTACTTTCAGGAAAAAAAAATTTTGGAGTTCCCGTCGTGGCTCAGTGGTTAACAAATCCGACTAGGAAACATGAGGTCGCGGGTTCGATCCCTGGCCTCGCTCAGTGCGTTAAGGATCCAGCATTGCCGTGAGCTGTGGTGTAGGTTGCAGACACGGCTCGGATCCTGCGTTGCTGTTGCTGTGGTGTAGGCCAGTGGCTACAACTCCAATTAGACCCCTAGCCTGGGAACCTCCATATGACGCACGTGTGGCCCTACAAAAGGCAAAAAAAAAAAAAAATTTAAATCATACTTAAAAGAGTACAACCAAAAAACTGTCCCTTAATAATTTTTGAAATGGTCACTTCATCAAATATCTAATAATACTTAGGTCTATTTCTCCGATTTTTTTTTTCCATTCATCTCTACATGTATTCTCGGTCCACAATCACAATGTGTACATTACTGTAACTTTACTAACATTTACATAATTGGTAACAAAATGCCATCGAACTAAGTTTCTTTTTCTAAAAAATCTCATCAAGCTTCTGCATTATTTATTGTCTCAAATGAACATCAGATCTACTTTGTCAACTAAAAGAGAAAAAAAGAATTCCTCTGGGATTTTGATTAAAATCGTTTAAAGCCACAAATTAATTTGAGAAAACGTCACACCTTTAGAAAACTAAAATTGACCATTCAAAAATATGGCTTGCTATATCATAGTTAATTATTTAAGTCTCCATAAATTTCTCCACTCTACTTTAAAAGTACACATTTCTTTGAGAGTGTTTTTTGGAGGAGGGTAGTTTATTACTAATATAAATTTAATGTTTTATTATATATGACTGTTATATACAAAGTTATTGATTTATGTGTAACTATTTACGTATATATAGTTATAAATGCTCCTAATTCTCCCAATAATTTTTAGCTAATTCTTTGAAGTTCTCCAGTTAGACAAGCTTACTGTCTACAAAAAATAATATTTGATCTAATTTTTTGTAATAGTACTACTACTAAAAGATGAAAGTCCGTAGTTCACTGAAAGAGACACAACTGACCCTTAAAGATCTGGGGAATAAAAAGTCAATGTATCTCATGATATTTAGCTCATTTGCTGTAGTACCATCCACTCTTCACCTACTGGGTAAGCAAAAATTCCAAAGCTGGTGACACATTTTGTTGGTGAAGCTGTGGGAAAGAGGCTCTTTCAAATGTTGATGATGAAATCGCCAGTGACTCAAAACCGCTACAGAGAGGTGTCAACTAAAAAAAAAAAAAAAAAAGCACAACCTGAAAGTTGAGAGTGAAGTTTTATTTGGGGCAAAATTAGGACTTAACCCCGGGAGACAGCATCTCAGTCTGCCCTGAGAAACCAGGCTAGGGAGGAGCTAGGAAATACAGGAGTTTTTGCAGCAAGGGGCAGACAGCAGGAACAAGATAAGGCTGGGCTCACTGAAATCATTCCTTTGATATGCAGCTCCACTCTTCTGGCCACTACCCTGAGTTTTCAGGGCTTGCAGGACTCACTGGCTCTCACCCTTGGAGGTGACTGCATTCACAGATGACCATGACATTCTTTGTTTTATCCTTAACTACAGCCTGGCATAAGGTGTTTCAAATAGCTCTGCAATGCCGCTCCAAAGAGAAGAGCGGAAATATCAGGATATGATAAATGTGAGATGCGGGGGCCTGCAACCATACACACATTTTACAAAAGTTTGTTGCTGGTCTCCTGAAGGTCACTGCTAGTCACAGGAAGCAGACATCACTATGGAGGGTTTTAGCGTTTTTCTAGACGTGAGGAGATGCAAGAATTGGGCACATAAATTCGCCTAACATATCTGACTATCTGAAGACCCAGAGCACAGTGCTTCACTCCTGAGCTCTGCTCAGGGGGTGCTGTGGGTCAGTGGATGCAGTGGCTCGTGATTTCATCCATGTAGAGTTGATGGCAAGTGCCAAACTTCAGTTCACAGAGGAATTTGGTAATACATAGCAAGGATATACACAGATTTATGCTCTGACCCAGAAATTCTACTCTTTAGAATCTCAGATACGCTGCCAAAAATATGAAAAAAAAAAAAAAAGATGTGTCTGCATCTTCATAGGAAGGCTATACACTGATTTTGTTCTTAGAAGTTTTTTTAAATATTTATCAAGTGCTTCAACAATGTGTGATCTTCTTAATAATAA
Source organism: Catagonus wagneri (assembly GCA_004024745.2). Taxonomy (NCBI): domain Eukaryota; kingdom Metazoa; phylum Chordata; class Mammalia; order Artiodactyla; family Tayassuidae; genus Catagonus; species Catagonus wagneri. The sequence goes on along the minus strand of PVHT021183543.1, from coordinate 2,251,009 downwards.
AAGCCTTTGAAGATGAAATTGTTCTCCAAGAAGAGCTTCAGCCATGCCTCCCTAAATTTTTATCTTTTGTTTTGTTATTCATACTTTGTCCAATGTCTTCAATTTATTTAATGGACTTTCCTTCATTTTTGATAACCTGTTTATTTGAAAGTCTTCAATCCTGAAAGATTATTTTTTTTGTCTTTTTGCCTTTTCTAGGGCCTCACACGTGGCATATGGAGGTTCCCAGGCTAGGGATCGAATCAGAGCTGTAGCTGCCAGCCTACACCACAGCCACAGCAATGCGGGATCTGAGCCGCATCTGCGACCTACACCACAGCTCACTGCAACGCCGGATCCTTAACCCACCTAGCAAGGCCAGGGATCGAACCCGCAACCTCATGGTTCCTAGTCGGATTCGTTAACCACTGAGCCATGAAGGGAACTCTGAAAGATTACTTCTTTATCCTTGAAATACAAATATTTTAGTAATTTGTCTTAGTGATCTTGTTTAGCCTGATACTTGCTGATCTTTTTTTTTTTGAGTTGTAGACTCTAATTGTTTATCTTAGTAAAATTTCTTTCTTGTATCTGATATTTATACTCATTGGGCCTGTGTTCTCTTTCCCTTACAATTACCATTTTACAGATTGCCCAAGACTATCCTCCCCCTTTTTTTTTCTTTTTTTTTTTAGATGCCAAGGTTGTGGCATATGGAATTTCCAGGGCTAGGGGTTGAATTGGAGCTGCAGGTGCCAGCCTACACCACAGCTGTTGCCAGAATGCAGCCTCTGTCTACCATTGCTGAACTGAAAGGCAGAGACAGAGTTTTGGGTAAAAGAGAAAAAAAACATCTTTATTGCTTCGCCAGGCAAAGGAAGGTCACAGAAGGCTAATGCCTTAAGGACAGCGCCCCCCTTTGGGAAGAACCGAGGGAAGTTTTATAGTTAAAAGGAGAAAAAACGGGTTTCTAGATAAGAATCGGGGTTGGAGGTAAATACACATCCTTTCTTTTGGGGGGGGGGTGGACTCTTTAGTCATCGAGGTTGGTGTCATGAGATTCGGCATGACCCTGTGGGTTATCGTGTCTGGATCTTCCCCAGAAATAAAAAAACTTGCTAGAAGGGCATACTGGTTAGCAACGAGGGCAATTTAGTAAGGTCTTCAAAAGCAATATCATGCGCTTATAATTTGTGGCTCACAGGCAATCGTGATCAGGGTGCCTGATCTATAGCTTATGGGCGGTGGTGTTTAGAGCGCAATTAAGGCGGCGAGAAGGGCGAGGAAGGACTCTAAGCTGTTCAGTTGTAAAGTATACACTTCTAAAGGAAGCGAAAGGAGTATGCCTTTTCTCTGCCTGCATCACAGCCACAACAACCCAGGATCTGAGCTGTATCTGCGACCTACACCACGGCTCACGGCAACGCCGGATCCTTAACCCGCTGAGCAAGGCCAGAGATCGAACCCACAACCTCATGGTTCCTAGCTGGATTCGTTAACCACTGCGCCACGACGGGAACTCCTGGGAAGGTTCTTGTAAAGGGATGCCTGTATCTGAGGTGGACTTTTCCCAATGATACCTTCCTGCCATCTTTCCTTGCTACACTTCACAAGAAAAGGAGCAACAGAAGAATAAAGGAGAGGAGGAGAGGAAAAGAAAAGAAATAAGGGAGTGTTGGACTTTGAGGCCTCTTCAAGGAGACAGAACTCAAAGCCTCTGGCCAAGATAGGAGTCCCCAAACCCTTACCTTCACGGTACAGTCTCACTGCAATGTCCCCCCGCCACCAGCCTACTCCTTCCACCCCCTACCAGGAAAGGCATGTGGCCCACTGCTCAGCCCGCCCCATAGGACCTTAAACACCCCAACCAGCCAGCGAGTGTATCCTAAGACCCTCTTTCCCCAGTCGGCTGGTCAGGAGGTGTATCTTAAGACCTCTGCTCTCTCCACGTGCCTGGGAAGTCTGATCATCAGAAAGTCGACCTGTTGCACTTGCAGTGTCTCTCATCTCAGTAAACCCTTCTTTCTCTTTCCCTCACTATGCTGGAAAATTCCTTTTTCTTACCCGTGGGCACGGACCGTGACAAAGAGTGCTTTTTCAAAGCACATACCGAAGCAAAGCCACATCTCCTGAAGTGCTGACATGGTAACCATCCTTAGAGTAGCCTGTACTTACGTTAAACAGCGTAGTGATGATAGTTAACACTGATGAGTTAACCTCACCACGTGCCAAGATCTGTGTTTAAACATCGTAAAAAGTCTGTGACAATGTGCGTTCTTTGTCAATCCTGGAAAGCCTCAGCTGATATCACTCCTCCTCCACATTTCCCCTGCACTTTATTTTCTACACTTTTTTTATCCTCCGGTCTCCTAAACTCTCCTTCTCTTCCATGTCCTCCTCTTGCTTATGATTATCGACATCATCACCTGATCCTTCTGGTCTGTCTGGAGAGCATCTTGTTCCTGCATTTTTCTCTTTTAACATCGTTGAATATTTTAAATGCTGTTTTAGCCTCTTTTCCCCACAATCCCACTATCTAAATGTATTGAGGGTGTCGCTCTGCTGATTCGTGCTGATGATGGCTTGTCTCCTCATATATGATTTAGGACTGTGCGATAATGTGCAGGAGGATTTATCTGTGGCAGTGGTTCTCAACAGGAACCAGTTTTGCTCCCTGTGGGGCCTTTGGCAAAGTCTGGAGACATGTTTTCTTGTCACAACTGAATACCATCCATCAGGGGTAGAGGATGAGAGTTCTGCTAAATGTACTACTCACCTAAAAGATGGAAGAGGTGGGCAGACAAACAGTGGAAACCATCTAGAGGTTTTCAACAGCAGGCGGTGGCTTACACACAAAGGCCTGGATGGACCGTGACAGGAGGTGTTGTTACCACAACTTAGAAGCTGGAACCATGGGGCAAAACTCAGAACTACAGCAGAGACTGCCCTGGGAATGCTGAGACCACAGAGACAGAACTTACAAGCCAGAAGCTAGAACCCTGGAAAACACAACCACGTAGGAAAATGCCCTCTTGAGCAAGAGGCGAGGGAGAGAAACACTCTTAAAAGACAAAATTCAGCTAAGTAAATGTGAAGATCTAATTGGCTTTATTCGATGATTCATGAATCAAGCAGCATCCCACCCAATTAAAACAAGGGTGCTCTGCGTAGCGGCACAAAATGCAAGCCTTTTACGGGGCGGGGGGGGGGGGAGGGGAGGACATCATTAACAAATAAAATAAAACTGTTTACTGTGGGCCAGGACATCTTCTTTTTACTGTGGAAGGGACCACACAGACTTTACCATGCAGACTGCCTCTTCTTTCTCCGGGGAAGTGGGGAGGGACAAAGAAGGGCCACTGGCCAACTGCCTTGTTGGGGGTGATCAGAAAATTCCAGACTGTCTGATTAAGTTTACATGTCCAGTTGTAAAGTGGTGCGGTCACTATGGAAAATAATATGGGGGGGTCCTAAAAAACTAATAATAGAGTTACCACATGAGCCAGCAATCCCACTCCTGGGTATATGTCTAGCAAAGATGAAAACGCTAATTCAAAAAGATACATGCACCCCAATGTTCACAACAGCACTATTTACAATAGCCAAAACATGGAAGCAAACCTAATCATTCATCCACAGAGGAATAGATAAAACAGAATAAATACTGTCATTTGCAGTAACAAGGATGGACCTAGAGATTATCATACTGAGTGAATTGAATAAAGTAAGCCTGGTGGAGAAAGGCAAAAATTTTATGATGTCACTTATATGTGGAATCTAAAAAGATAATACAAATGAACTTATTTACAAAATAGAAATAGACTCACAGACATAGAAAACAAACATGGTCACCAAGGGGAAAGCAGAGCGGGGATAAATTGGGACTTTGGGATATAACAGATATATACTACTCTGTACAAAATAGATAAACAAGGGCCTACTCTAGAGCACAGGGAGCATATTCAAGAGCCTGAAATAACCTACACTGGAAAAGATCTGGAAGAAGTGTGTGTGTGTGTGTGATTGTCTGTCTGTGTGTGTGTGTGTGTGTGTGTGTGTGTGTGTCTGAATCACTTTGTTGTAAACCTGAAACTAACAGACTATTGTAAATCAACAGCATGTCAATCCATCAATCAATGTATCCTTCAAAAAAAAAAAAACTGCAATCCCAGGCGACGTGAAACCAATTTGGTCAGGTATTAAATCCAGATTTAGTGTCATGGGCTTTAGCATAAGCGATGTCATTTTGAGCCCGTGGTCTTCTCTTGAACATCGCATTGGCTTCTCCCTCCTGCTTTCCAATTTTCTATGAGTGTTCTTTGATTGACCAACTTACTGGATCAAAGAAACAGGTCTGAAGAGAAGCTAGAAGGAAGAAAATCTGAAAGCAACAGGTGGTACCTTCCAGTGGCCGTAGGAACAGTGTCAGTTCACGTTCCTGTCGAGAACCCTGTCTCTGGTTTTCAGATCCCTCTCTAGGGATTTACCCCCCACCCCCAAGTTCAGCCTTCCATTAGTAAAATGTTTCTCATTATAGATCTAGCTACCCTTTAAAATGGTCTCATCAGGGGAGATTTTTTCAATATCTTCTCTACACTATCACTAGTAACAAAATAATCTTTTTGTGTGTGTGCCAGTAAAGTTGAAACTGAGCCCCCTTAAACTGAGTTCCCCCACCAAGTTTATGACTAATCTATTTAAAGCTGAATTCCCTTTCTCGTCCTGCCCCCATTTCCCTTGGGAATGAGGAGTGTCAAAGAAAAGTGGGGCGGGGGTGGGGAGGCAAAGGGGGTTGAAACAAACTAGGATCCTGCATGGCCCTTCCCTTCTCAGCAAAGGACTCTCCACAGTCCCTGTTTCTTGTTTACAGAAGTAGGCTTTAGTCTCCAAGGCTTTCCCTAAGTTGCAAAGAGCAGACACAAGCAGTTGCTAATTAGGGAAGTGATAAAATGAGAAACAAAGAAAAAGAAGTTAGGCCAGACAGTCTGAACGGCAGTTCAGCAGCAAAACAGAATCCCAGTTCCCCTTCACAGGGTATGTGTAACGACTTGATGCATAACTATGAGAGGTTCTCCAGAAGCTAAGACCCTCAGCCAGGCAGAGGATGATGACTAGATGCTGACCGCAAGCAAGCAGACCTCAAACTGATCAGAGCCAGAAACTTGAGGACTGAGACTCTCCAAACATCACCCTGTTTCCTTACCACCAACCAATCAAAAAAAAAAAAAAAAAAAAAGTCCCTGAGGCTGCAGCCCTCACCCCATATGTGGCCTTTAAAAACCCTTCCCTGAAAGTCATCAGGAAATTCGGGTCTTCTGAACCACTTGGCCATCTCTTTGCTTGGCATCCTGCAAATAAATGCTGGACTTTCCCTTCACGCAACCCAGTGTCAGTAGATCGGCTTTGCTGCATGGCAGGCGAACACCTTAGTGAAAAACAACTGATGGTTTATAACAAAATATGCTCTAATCATTCATTTATTTAACCAGCAAATATTTATATCTACTCTGTGTACCAGGCACTTTTCTAAGTTCTACTGAAATAATAAACAAGCTCCAGTCTCTGACCTCAACCTATATTTATATGTGTGTGTATGTCTATATACACACCCTCAGCCTATACTTTTAGAATTGAATCAATGTGAATTATCTCTTAGATACAACAGGTTATATGATATTCATTAACATATAGGTATTCTAGTCACTACAGCTTGAAATGAATATGTGAGTTTATATGTGTTTCTGCATGCGTCTGCATATATTTGTGCACGCGTGTACATTATAAGAGCAACACTGTAGTCAATGGCATAGAGCACATTGATTATACCAACATATCCTTTGTATCTTCTCAGCAATCCTTCTATAATGTCTTAACGTGAAAAAAAAAATTAGACATTACTAAGGGGCTAAATAAAGCTCAGTTTCAGGAATCTAGAGTTGGTTTATCAAACACGAGTTCTTACGAGACAAGAGCAATTTTGCATCTGGGTGTCCTTTCCTGGGAAGATAAAAAAGCAGCAGCAACTGCATCAGCCAATAGCAAGACAACGTTCATCAGAGTTTTCCATGATTTCTGCCTGCTGGCTGCCTTCTTGCCTTCTAAAATGGTTAACATTTTGAGTTTCCAGTGAGAAAGGAAGCACCAAAGTAATTAATTATTCCAGGCCCTAGAGAATTTTAGGTGGAAAAAAAAAAAAAGTCATAGGTGATTCACATTTGAATCTGTTGTTTCATCTGGTGTATATTTTTATCTCTCTAACAAATCTCCAGAGAAAGGGAAAATGATTAGAAAAGAGGCTTGGAGGAGTAAGAGAAGAAAAGCAAGAGAACATCAAGATAATGACTGACTGTGATTAGTTAAATCCAAATTTAGAAGCTTATTTCAAGTCATTTTTCTCTTTAGTCATTACTAAAGAAAGGTGTGTTGTTAATATCCAAATAGTCTTCAGACCTTTAGCTGAGATCCACCAGAAGTAAGAATTCAGCTTGAAGGAAATGTATTGACTCGTCACTGAAAGAGGAAGGGCATTTTAACTCTAGGCTTTTAATCAAGACCTATTATGTTTTGATTGAGGTCAATTTATTTCATAAGTGAAATTCATACTTAGAAATAAACTCCCACTTTTCTTATTCTTACAAACTTGAGCTGTATTAAAGTTTTGCCAATGGGAGTGTGTGACCTGCCTTGAAATTCAATTATACCCTTTTTATTCTCTCATAAGGCCTGTAGTTTTGGGGCTCAATTTATACGAAATGCAATAAACTCGTCCTTCACTTGTAAAACACGGGTAAAAATACACACAAAGCCATTTTGGATATCATTATAGATATTATACAAAATATCAAGGTAAAAGTGAAATTATTTTCTTGCAGTTTTTGGATGAAGTCTTGACAAATATTCAATAGTCCAGATGTAACTGTATCCTTAAGATCTTCCTTACATACTAAACAAAATGTGGGAATTTTGGTTGTTTAATAGAGAAATCACCATGGAATTATTATTTTTTTTTCTTCTCTTATTTACCAGGATTGGGGGAGAGGGAACAACGATACCAGAAATTTTGTTTTCATCTAAGACATCATCCATAAAACAACAGGCTTACATGTTCTCTGAATAAAAACACGTGATTTCACACTAGCCCTATATTTTAATATGAAATGAACTGGCATATTCTCCTGTCAGCTAGTGAAAAAACTGGGGACTATTGGAGAAAGAAAGATGGATGATTAACAGCTTTATCTGGAGTCAAAGAAGCTTTGTTCATCTCTTAGTGATGAGGTGGCAATTTCCTATTTGGGGAGCCTGTTTAGAACGCTCAGAGGCAGGGCACAGGGAGAATTACAAGTTATTGTGTTAAGGGTCTTATTATTTTTATTATTCATTTTACTTCTATAGATGTAAAGGCAAACGCCAGAGGCATGGACAAATCCTGTCTTAGCCAAAGGTAACCATTCTTTTTCATATCATCACAAGATTTCTATCAAATTCTCGGTGCAATAAGAAATTTATAAAGTTTAAAACTTGGCAACTGAGATGAAGCAGAGGAATTGGGCTCCAAGAACTAGAACAGTCACCTTTCTAGATGGAATCCCGTCTCCAGAGTTAGGTAATTTAATGTGATAAAGAGTCTACCAGTCATGCCAAATAAATTGTGAGATAACACAATGGGTTGCAAACCAGTCATTAAAAATCATCATGTAGCCAGTAAAACATAATGTTTCAGGTCAGAGACACTGGTATCAGAGAGACCAGGGTTCAAGTCCCCTCCTACCATTCATTAGCTAAATTATCTCAGGCAAGTTATTCATCTTTCTAGAATTAACCACCTCAGAGAGTCATATGAGGTAATGCACTTAAAACCCTTGTCATCAGATCTAAAGTTATATGAGATAATGCACTTAAAACCCTTGTCATCAGATCTGATCTGACAGTGGTTCCAAAAAACTTATTTAATGAATGAACAAATACTTAATAGATGTTTTTTCTTTTCTTTTTTTTTTTTTTTTTTGGATTTTTAGGGCCATACCTGCAGCATATGGTGGTTCCCAGGCTAGGGGCTGAGTTGAGCTGTAGCCGCCAGCTTACACCACAGCCACAGCAACACCAGATCCAAGCCTTGTCTGGAAACTATACCACAGCTCACGGCAACACCAGATCCTTAACCCACTGAGAGAGGCCAGGGATCGAACCTGCGTCCTCATGGATGCTAGTCATATTCGTTTCCCCTGAGCCACGGCGGGAACTCCACCTTTTTTTTTTTAATAGATGTTTTTTCTTATCATAAACATTTTGAGTTGGAAATATACACAGGCTATTGCTGAGTTTAAAAAAAAATCAGTTTGCAGAACCACACATGCAGCATCACCTCATTTACAAGAGTCCCCCACATGCTCCTCTACGTGGGCTGGTGCCCACGAGCCATACAGAAAGGTGTTTTGAAAATGAAAACAATTGTTATTCCCTGCCATGATATTTTCAGGGCTTATCACCCTTTGCTTTGTATTTTTCTTCATATGTCATCTTACAGAAACCATGAAGTCGTATGTAAAATCAATATTCACCAGACAGGTTTCGACATTTATCCGAATAATCAGTTCGATGAGGCTGACGTCTTACTGGAGAAAGAGAATAGGAAGAAAAGGACATCAGGGATAATTTATCTTCAGAGACCCCTTTTCAAAGACGAAAGATACAAAGGAATGCTCTCCCTGCTCGTGGGGGCACAAAGGAAACTGGCTCACCATTCCAGAGCTGCCAGGCAACTGGCTTCTGAAGAGTGGCTTCGAGACTTCCCATGTAATAAAGAAAAGTTTATTACCCCTTTCAAATGACCTCTCAGAGAATCTCAGCTCCCACATAGCTGGAGAAATTTAAACAAGAGAAATGAGGGAAGATCGGATCCTTGTTAGATTCCTGTCAGACTGTACTCTTGCTAACCAACTTAGTCACAAGAGATGTCACAAAAGTGTTTTGATGACATAGAAAAATGCACTGCCTCAGCTGATATCCATGGTGAAACCAGTAGCATTATATTCATGTCGATAAACAAGTCATTATAATTCATGTGATGGTGAAACATCCCCAGGAGTCTGGCTTTGGATTTTTGGGGTGAAGCCTTCTTAGGATATACCCAGGAAGGCTTTAGGGAAAAGACCATCCAAGAAGGGCTGGCATTTCCTGCTCTGTGACAAGGATGGAGCTGGGCACCATCCGAGGCTTCACATCCCCTTACTCTGGGTCAATGACCTTCTAAGAGCTAGGGCTGAGTTTATGGGGACGATCAGAGAGGCAGCACCAAGCTGCAGACCCGTATTACTTGACTTCCACGCACAGGGATCACACCGTGGGAAACAAAACAAGCAAACTAAAAAAACCCAGAAACAACGTCTAGTCATAAAAATAAAAATATGTGTACACGTGTGCAAATGGACATGTAGCTAAGGAAGAATATGTAAAACACAAAAACTCAAGTAGCAGGCTCAGTGGCAGGAATCGTTTTGTCCAAAACTACAACCATATTGAGTTGCAAATTAATTAAAATTCTTCAGTTGTACTAACTACATTCCAAGTGTTCAGCTGTCTCATGTGGCTAGTAGTTACTACACTGGAGAGCACAAAAATAGACTGCTACTGTCACTGCAGAAAGTTCTGTTGAATAGCTGTGGGTGAAAGGCTGTAGTATACTCTTTTGAACTTTGAAATTTTGTACTTCTGCATATATTACTTGTTCAACAATTAAAATGATTACATTTTAAATTTTTTAAGTAATAAATTTTAACGGTTTATGTCATTTGTATTAGAAAGTTCAAAAGGACTTTCCCATTTCTCATTAGGGGCTATTAGGATTGCAAGCCATAACACTCTTCAATGGTCAAACTCAGAAATCCTACTGTAGGTTGTTTTCCCTAGAGCAAACACAACAGTTAAACAATAATTTAAAGCAAGTATTAATTATAACCATGAAGTTCAAAGCCATGGTTTTGTTTTAAAGGCTAACAATAAGTTGCTCTTTTAAAACCTGACTTTCACTCTCAAACACAGGTATCACATGACGGATGGGGGGTATAATGAGACAAGTGTCAGATGGTCCATACTGAACCCAAAATTCAAATGAGCACTATAGGGGTACAGAAGTGAGAGTCACAGGTATGTGACGCCCGGTTCTCTCCCTCCCTGACGTTTATATTAAGCAAAAAAGTCGAATACTGGGTGACAAATGGCATTTGAAGTTTTGGTCTCTGTCCGCATTTACAGGCAACCCACATAGGGACCTTGGGAAACTGTCTTCAGGGAAATGACATACCGATGAAAAATTTATTCCAAAAAATATACTGAATGCTTGCTACACATGAGTCTCTGTTCCGAGCCCTGGAGATGTAGCAAATAAAGTCCCTGGCATCAAGCTGCTTATTTTCTGAGCCACCTGCTGGTCAGTAAACTACTAAGTAAAATAATAACAATAAACACATAAGTGAAAGCGCATCAGATGGAGGGGACTGAGCGTGTTGGCGGAGGTATGATAATCTACACAGCGTGGCCATGGCAGGCAAAATAATGGTCCCCCAAAGATGCCCATGTCCTCATCCCAGGAATCTGTGAATATGTCACCCGACATGACAAGAGAACCTTGGAGATGGGATTAAGTTAAGGAACTAGTGGTTGGGAGATCACCCTGGATTATCTGGGCAGGCTTTATGTAACCATAGGTGTCCTTCTAAGAGTGGGGCAGGGGCGACATGGAGATGGAAGCAGATGTGTACTGATGTGCCTGCTGGCTGCAAGGGGGCCATGCGCCGAGGAAGAGACTACCTCTAGATGCTAGAAAAGGCAAGGAAGCTGATTCTCCCCTAGGGCCTCCAGAAGAAACAAAGATCTGCCTACACCTTGATTTTTATCCCAGTGAAAAACATTTTGGGAGTTCCCTGGTGGCCTGGCAATAAAGGATTGAGCATTGCCACTGCTGCGGCTCGGGTTTGATCCCCAGCCCAGGAACTTCTGCATGCTGCAGGCATGACACTGCCCCCTCCATCACCACCCTAAAAAAATATTTTGGACTCTGACTTCCAGAATGATAAGATAGTAAATCTGTGTTGTTTGGGTCACTAAAGTTTGTGGTGATTTGTCATAGCAGAGGAGGAAGCAAACATGGTGGCCATGGATGGCTTCACTGACAACTTGACACTTGAATAAAGATCTAAGGAGGGGAGGGACACACATTCCAGGCAGGGAAATGCAGGTGCAAATTCCCCGAGGCAGGGGCATGTCTGGCGCAGGCAGCTGAGTAGATTCAGAGGGAGGGGGATGTAGCCCACGGTGAGAGCAGGGGAGGCTGGCAGACGTGGTAGACGCGGACCAGTGGAATCAGGGCTCTGACTTAGACCCTGAGTGAGACGGGGACTCATTAAAGGGTTTTCAAACACAGAGATGAGACGATGGAGTTTATACTTCAGAAGGATTACTCTAGTGGGTGCTGAGGTTCGACTGTAGGTGGCAGAGGTGGAAGCAGGGGGACCATTTAGGAAGTTCTCCTAATAATCCCGGTGAGAGGTCATGATGACGGGACCAAGGCAGTGAGAAGTGGTGGGTCTCTAGACGTGCTTGACAAAGATCATTGTGGTTGTGAGGCTGAGAAGAGACTGGAGACAGAGCAAGTGAAGACAGCTGGGAAATTAGTGCAACCATTTAGGTAAAAAAATGACAGTCGCTTTGACCTCCAAGAGGATGTAGTTGACACTGAAATCAGTTTCAAGGTAGGATGAATAGAATTTCCTGACATCTGGTAAGAATGAAAATTATCCAGGGAGAAAGCTACCACCCACAGTGATGTCTTTTCTCTTCTCACTTTCTACAACCCTAACCCCAGGCAGCCTAACTGCTCTCCCAGAAGTCTCGCTTTCAGGATCCATTTGAACAATTTGCAAGATTATTTCTAACAAGGAAAGAAAAGGCTTGGGTAACTAAAATCAAGTCAGATCCTCAAACCATATGTACACCGTTCCTTTCCCTTTAACTTTGCCCATTAACTTTCTCATCAATACTATGCAAGAATAAAAATTACAAGAGGCCGGGGATACAGTCAGCAGCTAGAACAGAAGAATCTTCAAGGTGAATAAGTTATCTGGATCAGGCATTCCAAGCATGGTTCCTAGATGCCCCTAAAAGGTCATGGATTACGTGAACTACTTTCACTATTTCAAAAATCTTTTCAGAAACTTTACGTAGAAGTAGAATGTTACATGGGTGATGATGTATTAACTGTCTTATGTTAGTGACTTTATAGCCACTCTGGGGGGCCCCCAAAATTATACTCATCAGTAAGCAATTAATAAAAGTAGGAAAATCAACAACTGCCTAGAAATGCAATTTGTATGAAAAATTCTCTTTAAGACCACGGGAACTATAGGAAAATAATACAGAGGGTGCTAGAGAAAAATTTGGGGGTGGGTAGTTAGTTCCTCTTGGCTCAGGGGATGAGCCCACCCCCTTCCACAGCTCCTCTGAGATGATGAACTTGACTCCCCGTCTCCCGATCACTGTTCAGTGTAGCAGGCATCTGTGGTTCTCCTAACTGTCTTCACTCTCTCACCTTCTGATTACAACTTCCTAATGTTCCTTGAGGAACTACTTCTCTCCAACTCTCAGGCTGCAGGTCCAGGTGGAGATGTTTTCTCCACCCCCACCCGGACCCTCACAACTTCCCTGCCAACCCGCAAGGTACCTGTGTGATGAATGCCTGTCCAATCAGAGGATCACATTCTCCCGGCCCCTGATTGGCTCAGGGATGAGCCTGGGACTTTCACTGGAAAGACCAAGGAGAAAAGGACCTTTCTGCTCCTCTAGGTTTGTTGAGAAGTTACGATGCAAGCATGGCACTGTTGGCTTCATCCTGCCCCCATCAGGGAGAGTCTGCTTGAAAAAGAGCTGGCATAGAGGTACCCCAAAATGAAAGATAAGAGAAAAGAGTCTGAGCCCTAATCTTCTGCTCCATCACCAACTGCTGAAAGAGGACTGACTAGTACTAAGGATTAAATGACCAGCTTTAGGTCCTATTTCTTTAACTCACCTGCTCTGGGGTAAGCCACTTTGGCAAGCACATAAAAACTAATTTATTACCTAGGCTGTTGAGAGAAATAATTAAGAAATGTCTCTGAGAGTAATTTGAAATGTATAAACGCACTACACGGAAACAAAAATGCAAACTGAAGTTATTATTGTGTGCTATTTTCCCTGCCCACTGTGGATCGAAGGCAAGGAGCAAAATGATGGAACGGTAGGAGTCAGTAAGGCAAGGTCCACCAATAATCAAGAATTGTTGACTGTAAATAATCATTCTGCTCTTACACCTTTAGAGTAGACTCTGCTTGATGCATGTTCTCTAAGAGATGTGTGTCTTCCACCAACACCTTTTACCTCTGTGTGCTATAATTAGCCCAAAGGAACCCTGGCTGTGTGTGTGTTTATTTTTCCTCCATTAAACCTGAATAGGACACAAGTCATTAGGAGCTCTCATCCATTATAGGAATACGGGAGCCTTTCAACATTTGCATGTGAATAAGTAAGAGAGATTTATTATTGTATCTTTGAACATTGAAAAAAGTGTTGCATAAATTACACTAATATTTCTAAGCCCATTTGGCTTTCTCTGCCGCCTATCCATCCAGATATGCATGAGTTGCTCCTGTGTCCCCCAGGGAAGATGCTAAGAGAGGCACATGCATTTTGGAGCTGGGGGAAGTACTGTGCTCCTCCAGTGGAGTCTGCTGACACACTGCGAAGAGGGTGAGCTCCCAAGACAGCAGGAGCAGCCTTGCCGAGTTCAACATAACTTGGTTCTTTCAAAGCTGCAGCCCAGCTCAAGGATCTCCAACTGTGTAGGCTGAGATCAAATGAAACACAAACAACAAGTATGCTTCCGGAACAAACTGGAAAATGATGTCACTTGAGAGCTAGAGGGACGTGATATACAGACATAAGAAGTCATGGGTGTTACCGCCATTGTAAAAGTCACATCAAGCCCAGAATTCCAACCCCGTTGCCAGTCCGCGCTTTAAGCCGCCATATTGGGTACCGCCAATGCCCAGACTCGGAGACAGACACTTGAAATACTTTTGTTCATAATTACCTATCCTTCCCCTTTCTCGTTCACTCACATCTATTGATGATATTCTTTAAATGCATCTTGATTTCTTGACTCTCGAAAACTTTCCAAGTTTCCCAGTCCCTTATCCTATTAGGACTGATCTTCTGCCCACCCCCAGCTCTCCCCCAAGCCTTGAACCAACGGTCTTGTGAGCTGCACTACAAGCGTAGCTTCCACAGGGCTTTAGGACCTGCGAGCCCTGCCGGGAGTACCCTCTGAGCCCAGTTCCCAGCTGGGAGTAATCCTCATCGACTGCTTGCTTAGATCCCATTCCTAAGCTACCAGATTTGGCCAAAAAGTAAGACGAAATTGACCTGAATAGTCCCCCAGCAAGTTGTCCCCCCACCTCCCCGCGAAGACCCACACAGGACCATGGAGGTGGTAAAACAGTTTTAACCTCATTACAAATAGCCTGAGTGAGAGCCAGCATAACCAATCATCATCCACACAAAATGAATTGTCTGAGACAAATGATGAATACCATTGTCCTCAGCAAACCAGTCAGGTGCTTGCTGTAGTTCTAATACACACAGCCATAGATGAGGGGGAAGGTTGAACATGAGGATTCTGGAGTCTGATCCCAGATTAGATCCCAGCAACGCCACAGTATAAGAATATGACTTGTATCACCTTATGCGACCACTCTAAGCTCCAGTCTCCTTAACCACAAACTATGGATACTCATAGCACCAAGCCCTACTATTGTAGTAAGGATTTTAAAAATTAAAGATTATTTTATCATCCTACATTATTTAGTCTCCCTAACATTGTTCAGGACAGCAATAAGTAAATCTTTTTTTTTTTTTTTGTCTTTTTAGGGCCTCACCCATGGCATATGGAGGTGCCCAGGCTAGGGATCAAATCGGAGCTGTAGCTGCTGGCCACAGCCACAGTAACTCGGGATCCAAGCCACATCTGTGACCTACACTAGAGCTCATAGCAACGCCAGATCCTCAACCTACTGAGCAAGGCCAGGGATCGAACCTGTGTCCTCATGGATACGAGTCATTTGTTTCTGCTGAGCCGTGATGGGAACTCTATGAGTAAATTTACATGCTGCCTCTTACCCTGGTCATACAGAGAGTACCACATGATCTTAGGCAAAGCTGCTCCATTACAAAGGTTACTGTACTCCCGGGTTTATAAAATGGATATTCCTGTGACAGGTAAGAGGTTAGAAAATAGGACTGCAGAAGGTCTGTGTCTTAACTCATTCAGGTTGCTGCAATAAAATAGCACAGATTGCATGGCTTATAAACCACTGGAATCTATTTCTCATGGTTCTGGAAGCTGGAAAGTCACAGATCAGGGTACCAGCAAGTTCCGATGAGGTTCTGGTTCGCAGGTGGCACCTTCTCGCTGTGTCCGCATGGGGTGGGAGGAGGAGGGGACTCAACAGGGTCTCATAAGAGCACTAATCCCCTTTACGAAGCCTCTATCCTTTTGACCTAAGCACCTCTCAAGGCTCCACCTTCAAATACCATCACATTGGACACTAATATTTCAACATACAAACTGTGGAAGGACACAAACGTTGGGGCCATAGCAGTGTGTAAATGTGTATGCTCTACTCTTCTTCCCACCCTCCTGGCCCTTCCCCAAGCCTTTTCACATCTTCCTCCATGCAGACAGCAAAGCCATTTTCACCTGTAAGACTGAACACTGATTAAGTGTTTATTGGGATCATCCACTGAAACCAAACAATGCGGCTGAGACAGGGGCCCTGCGTCCTTTTCATCTTTGTGCCAACTTCATCTAGAGACCATCGCTGTCTCTTTCAAGTGACTTTGGGCTCTGCGGGTGCCGAGCGCATTACCCTCTTCCCTGCCAACTCTGCGGAGGGGCGGGCACTGTGCCTCCCTCCTGCCAACCACGCGGTTTGCCAGCAAAACCTCCAAGCTGGGAAAATGCATGCACATCAAAAGATCCGCTAGGAGGTTTAGAAGCGAGACACGGAGCGGAGGCACAATTGTAATTCAGGTCAAGACCACCAGCTCTACGCCAAGCCTTTGTGAGTGACAACTGGCAGGCTCCTCGGGCACATTCTGGGGTCCTCTCCAGATGACACAGCCGCCAAGTACCGAGAGTACTTCTGTGGCTTTCCCTTCCCAGCCACCAGGAGCAGGGAACACGTTTCACTTACCCCAAGCCTAGAGAGGTCCCTCTATTCTTCATGTCCTTTGGGCTTCTCTCTGCACTGAGAAGCAGCAGGTGAATCCTGGCTGCCGGGCGTCTCCCCAAGGAGGACACACACAATGAACAATCTTGAAAAAAAACAGGCACTTCAAAGGCCTGATCCTCAAAAGGATCAGAGGTAGAATGGCTTATTAGCAGAAGCTAGAACTGGGGACCAGGGGCGTTTGTGTCCACGAACGGTTCCTTCTCCTGGAAGCCTGCCACCGGAGGAGCCCAAGGAGAGGCGGCTGGGGAATAAAATTAACCCCTGAGTGCCCAGCTCTGCCCTCTACTCCCATCACAAAGGGGCATGATAAGCGGGGCAAAGAGAAACCATAAAGTGTTCTTGAGCTGCTCTAAAGGTTTTGCTTGCTTAACTGGTTGGCCTACGATGGGGGGAGTTTTTCATTGGCCATTTTGGCCTGCGATTTCTCAATCAACACTTACCCTTCCTGTATCCAGAAGGCAGGGACAACTCAAGGCACTGCCTGACTATTCTGAATTATTCATTTACTCAAAGAAATTGCTTCCCTAAGACATGGAAGTTCTGCCAGCACAACACTGGGGTATCTGGGCTCCAGGAGACAGTATTTTTCTCATTTTATTTTTGAGTAAGGTGAGTTAGTGTGATTTGTAATTATTCCCAGGACACTAACACAGCAAATATTTCCATTTTTTTTAAGTCATGTTTAATAAAGTAGAACATTCACTGGTTATCAATAGCATAGAGAAAAAAGATTTGTTGGGAAGAATCGATTGAACACGCTCCAGATTTTGAGATAGGAGAAAACTGTCTTTGTGAAGTAGCCCAGCTGTTAAAGATTTCTTCCCCCTATGGAGGACACCATCCTCCAGATAGTGGCTGAGAGTGCTGGCTAATGATAGCTCATAATTGCTCCCTTATCCAGAGAATTATTTTCTCTGGATAAGGGAGCAATTATCCAGAGAATTATTTTCTGCCCAATGGGAGCTGCATGCCTTTCCAAGGAAGTTATACCTATGCCCTATTCCCTGGAGAGGTAGGAGATACTTTGGGGAGCAGTTAGGAGCCAATGCCTGATTACTGGGTAGTTTAGATGCCTAGCTGCCTAGCCTCAAGAAGACTCTCTCAGTGACACTGTTCATGCTCCAGACCTCCTCATGGATCAGACCAAGGCAGCCCTCCAGCAGAGACCACATGCTCGCTTCAGTCCTTCCCCACTCTGTCCTGCTTCCCTCTTTTTCCTTATCCTGGGAGCACTCCCTCAATAAATCTCTTTCACAAGGATCTTTGTCTCAGGCTCTGCTGGTAGAGTATCCAACCCAAGGTGTTCCCAGTGCCCACCGCCATTCATGGCCTGAGACGTTCGCAAATGAATTCAATGAGCCTTCGATGAACAGACAACTCCAAACCATTTAAACTGTTCCAGAACATACAGAAGGAAAAAAAAAAAAGTATCCCAAAAGCGTTTTCTGAAGCCCTGACATCATTGATACCATCCCTTGACAAAGCAAAGGAAAAGAGCCCAACAGATCTGACTTAACAGTGCAAAAATTTTAAATAAAATATTAGCAACAACAAAATTAACATCTTAACTGACAGATTCACCATGCTCAAATAAGGTTTATAACTTATCAATATAATTTATTCTATTAGGTAGTCAGTGGTCACAAGACCTATGATGTTCTAAAAATTATAAAAGATATTTGATAAAATTCTATATTTATTATTTTAGGAATGATAGACACTTTAATAATAATTTTGTATAGAGATATATAGTATAGATACCAACAAAAACAGCTAGAAAGTATAAAGGAAGAATAGACTTTGTTTCAAAAGCAAGAAAAACAATTTTCAAATACAAGCAAATACATTTAATAAGAAATATAAGATCTTTGAAGACCTATAAAGCATAACTCTTTTCTAATATGATCAATCCTATAAGATAATCAAATTTCCCCTGAAGTATGAATATAATATGATATCTATTAAAATACCAAGAAGTGTATTTCATTGACTGGATGAGATTTTTATTTTAGGAAGGAAACAAGTTAATTAAGGTCTCAGGGAAAAACGATACAAAAATAACCAGAAAATTTTTGAAAAGGCAGAGTAAGTAGGTGGTGGAATTAGCCTTGAAACATAAAACGTTATAAAAGTTAGAGTAAGTTAATGAGATAACGAATGTAAACTGCTTAGCCTGACTCAGGAATGGAGAGAAAGATTAATGGAACAAAACTGAATGAAAAAACAGACACAAACACAGATGGAGATTTAATTTATGACACAGTTTCCATTTTAAATCAGGGCAGAAAGACAGATTACTCAATGAATGAATTCGTGACACCTGCGAAGTTTCCTAAGTATAAAATGAAATAGAGCCCCTACATCATTTCTTTCATCAAAAATCATCTCACAAATGGGTCAGTGATAATGATCAGTAAGAAATGAAACCTTAAAAGCACTAGAAGAAAATATGAAAGTTTAAAAAATTAATCTTAATTTCTAAGCAAGATCTTTCTAGTCTTGAAATAGGAACAATCTTTCTAAGAAATGGGTTAGAGATCTCACTATTCAATTTTTTCGTTATTCTATTATATATCATTACACTTTTATCAAAATACAAACGTCTAAAATATAAAAGTATTTAAAATCCATACAACAAAACACTAATTTCTCTACTGCAAAAAGAATACTTAAAAAAATAGTATCCCAATTTATAAAAGGGAGAAAAAGCTTTAATATGTTGTTTACAGAGGGGAAAAAAATGACTTTTGAACATATATAAAGACATTCGCCCACGCTTGTAATTTTAAAGAAAATAGCAAAGATCAATACATAGTGCCTGGTAAGCACATGAATAAATGTAATTTCCAAATCTTATTGTGTAAGTAAAGATCAGTGCCAGCACTCCAGAGGTCATTACTGAGCTAACATATTTAAAAATGTGAAATGTCCTTAATGATGGTTCCAGCAATTCTACTGCTAAGTATTCACCCTATAGACACAAGTCACTTCCTGCCAACAAACTTATGTTCAAGGATATTCATTGCAGCTTTTATTAGAAAGGACTGAAAACCATCTAAATGTCCCCAGTAAGAAAACAGTTAAACCAAAACCAATCTGTACAAAGTTTAGCTATTTAATCCATACAGTTTAAATAATAAATAATTTTAAGATTTAATAATGTAAAATAATTAAACCATATACGATACAGCCAAACTTTTGCTATAAAGGGCCAAATAGTGAATACTTTAGACTTTTCATCAATACGGTCTCCGTTACAATTACTCAACTGTGCCATTATAGAAACAAAGAAGCATGCCCGTGTTTCACGAAAACCTTACCCATAAAACCAGGTAGCAGGCTAGATTGGGCCCTTGGTCCATAGTTTTCCAATCCCTGATTTAATGACTTTATTTATGGATAAATAATCTATACTTGCTTATGCATATGGGAATATGGATAAACTGTGCATTGGTATATGAATAGATATTCTGAAATAATTTAAGTATAACATTAAATGTGTTATATATTTGTTACAAAATATATATGATTAAATAAATGGTCTCTACAAGATAATCCTCTATATCTATGCAAAAGAATGCGGTGGTGTTCCCTTCGTGGCTCAGCAGTTAACTAGACTGACTAGGATCCATGAGGATGTGGGTTCGATCCCTGGCCTCACTAAGTCAGTTAAGGATCAAGTATTGCTGTGAGCTCTGGTATAGGTCACAGGCGCAGCTCTGATCCCATGTGGCTGTGGCTGTGGCTGTGGCTGACAGCTGCAGCTCCGATTTGATGCCCAGCCTGGGAATCTCCATATGCCATGAATGCAGAGCTAAAAAGAAAAAAAAAAAAAAGAATGAGGTAATCTATGTATTATGATAGAGACAACCTCCAAGATAACATCAAGCAGAAAATGCAAGCAGCGGACTCCTGAGAAATGCACACCCTCATGTGCATTTACCAGTTTATAGGTTTTAGGCACCGTCTTGTAAATGATACAGAAGAAGCTCTCACTGCTTCTAGGGAGGGGACTGAGGGACTGGCTTTCCAGGGAAATAAAGAAAAATTCACTTTCTTTTTATTTTTTATTTATTTATTTTGCTTTTTTAGGGCCACACCTGCAGCATATGGAAGTTCCCAGGCTAGGGGTCTAATCAGAGCTGCAGCTGCCAGCCTACACTACAGCCACAACAACATGGCATCCAAGCCGTGTCTGTAACCTACACCACAGCTCACAGCAATGCCAGATCCCTGACCCACTGAGTGAGGCCAGGGATTGAACCCACATCTTCACGGATGCTAGGTGGATTCAGAACCCACTCGGTCACAATGCACACGCCCATCATTTCCTTTTTATATACTTTTACACTGTTGATTTGTAACTGCAAGTATAGGTAATTCTTAACTATAAAAAGGTATTTTTAAAAAAGATAAAATTTATGGAGTGAAAAAAAGGTTTTAATAACATTTTTGGAAGTTGGGCTGATGGTCAGGCGGTGTCTGAGCCAGGCAGACCATGCCAGTTATTAAAATGTTGAAGTATATTTAGATCAACTGAAAACTAACCTTGTTATCAGTCTGGCTATCCTACTCCTCCTCGGGGATCATCACCTCCCCCAACTCCCCATGACTTCACAACTGCAAGTTCTCAGTAAGACTCATAACTTTCCTGAGTTTCTCTTCATTCATCAATGAAACATTGTCAGTAAAACTTGATCTACTTGGAGCAGGCTTTGCCGGCGAACGAAAGGGGATAATATCTAAAAGCGCTGTGCAAAACAGAATGCTCTAGGTCAATATAAGATAATTAAAATCATTTCTTTGTACTTGGAGCCTGTTGGCAAAGACAATGTGGAGCATTTGTTCCAGGAGCACAATCATTTTCTAACCATCCAGCCTCAAAACATCGCCTTTCACTCACAGGACTATTACAGCGAGAATAATACTGATGTCTAGTGTGTTGAATAGATGCCAAGTTCCTTTGCTAACCAGAAGTTCTTTGATGACAGAAACTGTAGCTTATTTATTTGCATACAGCATACAGTCAGGATAATATAATAGCTGATGTGGATTCAGTATATGTTTGATGAATAAATAAACAGAAAGAGAGTAAAGGAACACAATGAGAGAGGTCTACAAAAAGAAATATAGTTGATCTCTTTGTCAACTGTCTCCTGAGTACCTGTCTCGGTGACTTAGTTTATAACAGTAGCCCTGGGATAAGGACATGATCAATGAATCATTGTTTGAATCCACTGATGGAATTCTAATGCCTTACATTTTTTTTTAATTTTTAAATTCTTTATTATATTTGATTTACAATGTTTTGTGAATTTATGCTGTACAGCGAAGTGACCCAGCCATCAAGAAGGAAATTTAAAAAATCCCTCGAGACAAACGATAATGAAGATACAACCACTCCAAATCTATGAGATGCCACAAAAGCAGTGCTCAGAGGGAAATTCATAGCAATACAGGCCTTCCTCAGAAAAGAAGGAGAATCTGGAATTGACAACTTAACTCACCACCGAAATGAAACAGAAAAATAACAAACAAAACCTAAAGTCAGCAGAAGGAAGGAAATCATAAAGATCAGAGAGGAAATCAATAAAATAGAGATTCAAAAAAAATCAATATAACCAGAAGCTGTTTCTTTGAAAAGGTAAGCAAAACTGACAAACATCTGGCCATACACACCAAGAAAAGGAGAGGAAAAAACCCAAATAAACAAATTAGGAAGTGAAAAAGGAGAAATCACAATGGATACTGAAGAAATACAAAAAACTTTAAAAAAAAAAATACTATGAACAATTATATGCCAACGAATTTGACAACCTACAAGAAATGGACAACTTTCTAGAGACTTACAACCAGCCAAAACTGAACCAAGAAGAAATAGATCAACTGAACAGACCAATCACTAGAAATGAAATTGAAGGAACACTCCCAAAGACATTCTGTGATGCCACTAAAACCAGACAAAGATACCACCAAAAAAAAAAGGTATAGGCCAATATCGTAGATGAATATAGATGCACAAATGGACTTGTGGTTGCCAAGGGGGAGGGGAATGGAGTGGGATGGACCAAGAATTTGGGGTTAATAGATGCAAACTATTGCCTTTAGAATGGATAAGCAGTGAGATCCTGCTTTTAGCACTGAGAACTGTATCTAGCCACTTATGATGGAGCATGATAATGTGAGAAAAAGAATGTACATACGTATGTGTGGATGGGTCACCTTGCTGTACAGTAGAAAACTGACAGAACACTGTAAACCAGCTACGATGGAAAAAATAAAAATAATTTTAAAAGAAGAGAAGCTCTTGGTCATTCTGGGAGGTGGATCTTGAAGTAAGAGATCTAGGTCCAAGTCTTGGTGTCTCATTATTTCTGACCATATATATGGGCTTGTAAATTCCTGAGTTAATTTTCTACCCTGTGTAACAAGCTGCCACAAACTTTGGTGCTTAAAATAACATCTACTTGTTATCTCCCAGGTCTGTGGGTCTGGAGGCCGAAGTCTGGGCAGGCTCAGCTGCTTCCCAGCTTAGGGTCTCACTGGGCAGAAATCCAGGTGTCAGCTGGACACACTCTCATCTGGGGGTTCTGGGATGAATCAGCTTTCAGGCTCATTCAAATTGTTGGCAGAACTCAGTTCCTTGTGGTTAAAGGACTGAGGTCCCCCTTCCTCACCTACTGTTAGCCAGGAGCAGATCTGTTGCCACCTGGTGCTTTCTGGACTTTTTATGTATCTCCTCCATCTTCAAGGAGGATTGCCCTGGTGGCTTGAACTCTTCTTGAATGTCTCCGGCTCTTGGTTCTGACACCAGCCAAGGAAAATTTTAGAGGGCCTTCATGACTGGCCAGACCCACTCAAATAATCTCCGTATCTTCAGATCAGACCGGCTGACTCAGGACTTCTGCAAAACCCCTTTAGAGAAGTACCTAGGTTACTGGGGTGTTTTTCTCTGTGGCTACATCCTCAGCAAGCACAAGTCCCAGGGCCGGGAACTGAACCCGTGCCACAGCAGTGACAATGCCAGATCTTTAACCCCCTTAACCTGCTGAGCTACCTGGGAACTCCCTAGATTAGTGTTTGATGAAATCACCTGGGCATGGGAATCTTGGGGGCATCTTCATTATTTTTTTTCTTTTTAAGGCTGTACCTGCAGCATATGGAAGTTTCCGGGCTAGGGGTCGATACAGCAACACTGGATCTGAGTCACATCTTTAACCTATGCCGCAGCTTGCAGCAACACCAGATCCTTAACCCACTGAGCGAGGCCAGGAATTGAACCCACATCCTCACAGTACAACATCATGTCCTTAACCTGCTGACCCACAAAGGGAGCTCCCCTGGGGGCACCTTTAGCATTCTGCCTACCACACACCTTCTGGAAAGGTGCTACTCCAGGAAGAGGCCCAGGCTTTCCCAGTTCTACTTTATGTCCTCCTTTGCCTGAGGCTGGGCCCTGTTGTACTTCAGTGGGAATCCGCAAGCTACAGAGGGGAATGGGTGATGTCCTAGGTGAGGATAATTTAATCCTTATACCCATTTGCTCTGGAACCCTGAAAAGACTAAAGATAAGGGTATTGAACGGTGGGAGGAATTCATTCATGATCAGATTTCATCATTCCTGTGAAATGATTTTTTATTTACTTTGTTTCCTCTCACTGGGCTTTTAATTTAGTTGCAACAGATAGTGAAAGCTCCATGCTCTGAATCTGCATTCTAGTCTCTACTGGGAGCTAGATTATAGGCTTTACGCAAGCAAGGGGGCAGAAATGTTTTAATTTTGTTTTTAATTATACAATAACAAAAACTATTATGAACCAGAAAGAATACCTTAAAATTAATCATCAGCCAGAAGAAGAGCCTCAGACAGGCCTTTCAAAGCTTAATCAAGATAAGATGAAAAGAACACAAAATTAAATTTTTAAAAAAAATCTGCTTAAAGATGAAAGAATTTTGAGAAGAACAGGAAAAAAAATAACTTATGGGAGAATAAGGGCTCTAAATTAGAGACCTTCCTTTCTTATCATTGTCAAGAACATATCTTACTTGAATTATGATCAAAAACCCCTATCAATCTTCCTCTACTAAACAATAAGGAAGAATGACTCAAGTTCTATCTCACCTTCCAAGGATGACTCGATTCCCAATTCTATGACAACTTTCACTCTGTTTTTATAAACAAACAGCAGATAAGCAAATTAAGAAACTATGATCTCAATTTATGAAAAGAGAGCATAGGTCTAAATCTGGTATTTGACCTCACTCTTAGTAACCTAAGTCAGATATTCAAAGAATCTCTGGCTTCTAGGAAACACAAACAATCTCAAGGACAAAATGCAGATCTGACTGATCCATTGGGGAAAGTCCATTCCTGACTTTAAAATAAAAATTTGGGAGTTCCCGTCATGGCGCAGTGGAAACGAATCCAACTAGGAACCATGAGGTGCTGTGTTCGATCCCTGGCCTCGCTCAGTGGGTTAAGGGTCCAGCGTTGCTGTGGGCTGTGGTGTAGGTTGCAAACGCGTTTGGATCCTGCTGTGGCTGTGGCATAGGACGGCAGCTACAGCTCCGATTAGGCCCCTAGCCTGGGAACCTCCATATGCCGTGGGTGCGGCCCTAAAAAGCAAAATAAATAAATAAATACATAAATACATAAATAAATAAATATAAAAATTTGAAGATTAAGTATGTGTCCCAGGAGGTTATCACAATTTATCTCTTTTGAGTCAAGAGGGACTCTCTTAAAAGAAAGGCACTCCTCCCAAGTTCTTCTAATTACCATTTTAGCATCATGTGACATAATAAATGTCTACATTATTTGGTTAATTCACCTTCCTAGTGTATATTTTCTCTTCTTCTCATAACAGCATTCTACTTCCCAATGGAGGAAATTCCCTCCCTTCTCTCAGTCTCTGGGCTTGGGGAAGGGGACAATGACCTCCATCACCAGTTCCAAAAGAAAAAGTATATGATCCAGGATCAGAGCACTGGATATCCTGGACTCAGGAACTGGTTCAAAGATGGACATGTGTCATAAGCTGGGCCAGTAAGGCAGTATCTCCAAACCTTACTAAAACTGTTGGCAAAAGGAGGTTCTACCACCTGGGTTGTCTAACTGGTAAATAAGCCTGGATCAGCTGGCATCATCTTCCCTTGCTGAAGAAGGAGCTTTCCTAAAAATGAAACCAATACATGGAAAAGTGAAGCCAAGAGATGGAGAGTGAAAAAGTCTTGACACCACTCTTTGAGCACCTGGATCCAGCTTTACCTGATGCCATTTATACTGCCATAATTTTCATTTGTATCAGCAAATAAATTTACTTTTTGCCTTGAATCAGTTTGAGCTGGTTTTCTGCCATGAAATTTAAGGACTCATGACTAATCACTTTGTCTGGAAAGACTGTCACAGCTGCTCTGTAGCATCAGTCTCAGCATTTTTTTTTCTTTTGCCTCTTCAGCTTCCTCTACACAAACTATGCAAATTCTCTTCACCATGGCTTTATTCATTTGCAACTACCAATCTGAAATGCCCTCTGAGTTCCTTCTTTCTTATCTCTTTCACAGCCTGTGTTGAGTCCCAATCTCAAAAAGCCATTTTGATCATTTCTAACTCCTATTTCAGGTATCCACCGCACCACTCCTGGTTACACCACCTTGTTTGTTTACTTGCCAGTTCATCTCTCTACAAGTTAATGTCTCCAGTTACCTGACTGGATCCCACAACAAAGTAGTTTTCTATCAGTCTCCATGTTTTTACCACAATGTTCGGCTCAAGCCTCTAGCACCTCTCACATCTGAGCTGCTAACAAAGTCCTGTGATGGAACAATCCACGCCCACATTAGCCCCACTATTCCCTTCACCAGATAGACACCCCTGCTGGAAACACTTTAGTGCATTTTGGACACTCTGAGATTTCCATCCAAACTTCTTAACTGGCCCACAAAGCTCTACAGGGTCTCTGCCTAGCTCTCCTCCTGCCATTTCTGCCCGTCTCCTGCCTTCTCTCTGCTCCACTCAATAATATTTTGTCCTTCCTACCCACCACTGCTCCCCCATCATGAGACAGGACATGCCCCCCCTTCTCCCTAACATTCACCACTCCTTTTTCCCTTTTCTTTTTTTTTGTTTTTCATTTTATGGCCGCACCTGCAGCATATGGAAATTATTCGGGTTACAGGCTGAATCCTAGCGGCAGCTGCAGGCCCATGCTACAGCCACAGCAATACCAGATCTGAGCTTCATCTGTGACTTATGCCACAGCTTGCAGCAATGATGGATTCCTAACCCACTGAGTGAGGCCAGGGAGTAAACCTGCATCCTCATGGACACTATGTTGTGTCCTTAACCCGCTGAGCCACAATGGGAACTCCCCTTCCTTTGTTTCCAATTAACTATTATTTGTTCTTTAGACCCTGGCACAATCTTCATTCCCTTAGGGAAACTTCTATGCCACCATGGATCAAGTTACATCTCCCCCTGATAACAATTATAAGTGCTCATGACTCTGTGGCCTTTGTTGCCGGCATTTATCAAATTTGCCATCACAGTCATCCATATTCAAACACATATATGAGCTGTTAAGGTTTCTGTCCTTCTTGAACATAAGCCCTATGTGATTAAGAACAATGACTGTCTTCTGGGGTGCTGAGTGTCTTCAGCAACACGCAGCAAAGGTAGCATCCTAAACATAGTAGGCACTGAACAAACATGGGCCGAATGAGTGGAGGAATCCCACAGTCAGGGTCCAATAAATATCACTGGCTGCAGAGAAGAATGGATGGAAGAAAGGAAGATGCGTAGAAGGAGGGATGGATAAATGGAATCATTGGGAAATGCCCTTTTATCTTCCAACTGCGATTTTTGCCTGTATATGAAAATTTTAATAAAAACAATACAGCTCTTAGGAAATAACCGCAGACTCATCTGGAAGTATGAGCTCCTGGCTGAAACACACGAGTCACACAGACCTAAACCGTGGGCAGGACAACCTGGCAGACGATAAGGAGCTTGGGAACCACAGAGAAACTTTGAATCGTTGATTATTTTGCCCTGTGAGGGGCAGACACCAAACATGTAATTTCAATGCCTTGCACCCCAACTCTGTAATTGAGCTCCATGTTCTCTTTGGGCCAAAAAAAGCAGCTAGGTGGGGACGATTTATATAATCACAGAAGCTTTTTTTGATGTAGATTTCTGAGACACTGGAGTAATATTTTATTAATATAGGTTTTCTTTGTATGAAAACTATCAGACTATCGCAGATTCAAGATACTCTGAAACTATTTTATCATGCCTTGTCTCCACCCAGGAAAGTCAAGCTATGGCAAAAACAATCCCCAAGTTTAAAACAGGCTTTATTCTTACATGTCATAGCACCTACTGATGGGTATTAAACAGGTTTTATTCTTACAAGTCATAGCACCTACTGATGGGTATTAAAACAGGCATGGATAATAAAGATTTGGATGTTTTCAAATAAGTTTTCAGTTACCTCGATAGGATGGAGTGAAAGAGGGGGCGTAAGGAACATAAATGAGCAGTTAAGGACTGTGGCTGGCACTTCCTGGGGAGATTTAGGTGTATTACTGCATCATGGAATCTGCACAAGAGCTCTAGAGCCAGTTACTAATTTCTCCATTTAAGAGATGAGGAAACAAAAGACACAGAGAGGTTCAGAGACCTGTTTGATCAGCAAGAAACAAAACAGGGATTTGAACCCATGTCAGCATGGTAGAATAAACCTCCGAGTATTTTGCCCAAATACATGGCCTCTAGGTCAAAGACCCCGGCTCTGTCAAATCTCCGCCCCATCTAGGAGTTTTGAACTTTATAGTTTCTGTAGAAATACCAAAGGGAAGGAAACTCTGAATTGCTCTTTCCCCGAATTCACATACGTGTGTGTGATGTGCGCACAGGTATTTATGGATTGAGACAGACCCATGTCCCGCAAATGTCAATCCGATCACATAAAATAAAGGAAGGATGTATTTGAACGTGCCCATCTTTTTTGTTCATGTGTCAGCAGAGGTTCCTTTTTAATGCAAATATTTTTTCCTCAAATGTAAACTTACTTAATAAAAATGCAAATAAGATGAAAAAAAATCCTAATAAATGCCAAAGCAACATTGACCTGATGTGAAATCCTCCCATCCCAAGACCACCCCTGTTAACTTTCTGGTGACATCTTTTTGGCTGTTTTTCTAGAAGTTTGTTGATGACCAACTGTCTATTCACTTAGGACGGAGGGGCTGCCCTGGACACGGGACTTTCAGGACCAAAACAGGGACTATCCCAGCCAGATGGGAACAGACGGTCACCATAGATGTGTGTATGGATTTATATTTCCATCTCAGTGCTGTCATAGTAAAAGTGTTTCATTGTATGCATTCACCATAACTCATCTAAACAGTCCATCACTAATGAAAGTTTAGATTGCTTCTAATTATAAGCCATTGTTTCTATTACAAACCATCTGTGATAAACATATTTGCGCATATATCTTTGAACACTTGACAACTACCTGCTTGGGCTGTAACGCAGGAAATGAAGTTGCTGAGTCAAAGAGTATGTATATGATACATTCTGGTCCATGCTACCAAACTGTCCTGTTTAAACATTTTATTAAGTTACGCTTTTGGCCATTTGAACATGAGGCTGTTTGCTCACACCCTTGTCAAATCTGAGTTTTGTCAACCTTGATAACTCTTTGGTAATCTGATGCTCAATTCAGCTTGAATTCTTAATGCTTTATTAAGGAACTATAATTTCATCATTGGTTATTAAACAGTTTTATGGAGATGTAATTTATATATCATAAAACTCATCTGTTTTGAGTTCAGTTGATGAATTTTAGTATATGAACCGACTTGTCAGGTATCACCCCCATCGAATTTTAGAACACTGCCAATCAGCCTAAAAAGCCTTGGCTCACTGACAGTCCCCAGCCCTAGGTAACCATGAACCTTCCTGCTTCTGACTCCCCAACCCAGGATTTAAACTGCAGTGTAGGGTGACCAATCAGGCTGGTTTCGCCAGGACTGAGGGATTTCCAGGACAGGGAATGTTCAGCACTAAATAAGAACAGTCCCACACAAACCAGAACAAGGTGGTTGCTCAACTGCAGTGTTTCTCATAAACCAAACTCTTCCAGTCTCCCTGCCCCTTCTCAAGTTGCATTTGACCTTTGCCTCCTGGAGTAGCCTACTTTGGTGAGTCAGGGTATAGGCACCACGCAAAAGGAGATCTTGCAGAAATCAGAGTCTGTACAATATTCTGATTTGAAGGGAACACAGCAATGAAGCAAGGAGCGCCTCCTGAATTCTAAAACAACTGGTTGGTTCCGGTTAAGTCACTGGGACACAATGACAACATTGGTTATTTAATGTCCCTCACATGCAATCCATCATTATCCAGCCACGGAGTTGAGAGAGGGCCAGTACCTCGACAATCCCAGGAAATGGGAAGAGGTGAGATGCATGTGACGGCGTCGTGGGGGAAGTAACTGAGAACATAAGCTGTCCCACAGACTGCCCCGCATCCTCTCTTTTCATCCTTATCATCCTCCAAGAGGCAGGTACCGTTATTCTCACTTCACACGTGAAGAAACTCAACCCCAGATGGAGGAAGTCACTGGTCCAGAGCACAGAGCTCTGACAGCTCCAGGGCAGAAAGACGATTCAAACCCAAGTCTTAGCCCAACGCCAAAACCTGACTCCCTTCGGGTACCCACGTGGCCTCCTGGGAACAGAGAGGTTCTGAAAATACAATTCAGAATGTAGGCAGAAATGCACTCTCTAAATTTACATCCCTTTCCCCACAAACACAGAAACATAAAAACACTTTGATTTTTTTTTTTCTCCCAAAGTGTCTTCTCTCCAATGAAAGACCATTAAGTTGAAGTGGGGAAGAGGAGGTTGCGGGCTCAGGAATATACAAGGAATAGGGAAGCCAATGTAATTCAGAATGAAATTGATTTAAAATTTGCTAAAACTTTTTATGCTTGCATATTTCACACTTACAGCATACCTTTAGTCTTATTTACAGTTTTGATTAAATCTATACTTCAGTACTTTACATAGTGTGTAAAAATATAGTTTTATATAAATATTTCTCAAGGAGCTCCATAAAAGTGTCTCGTATAATTGATATGACATTTCAAAAGACAGAGTCGGTGTCTCATAATCAGGTCCATGTCCTGGGCTTAATGAAAGGAAGCATCTCACATTTATATTTACTAGTTTTTAATTATCTCATTATCTATAGCTGTGAGTATCTTTGATTTACCCAGACAGAGATCGGGGGAGTAGTATATTTGAAGTTACTGGATAATTTCCATTTATTTTCGCCTAAAACTTTTCTCCTTCGAGTAATGGGAAGAGAGAGAAAAAAACTCTCGCCTGTTTTCATACCACCAACAGAGAACTGATTTTTCAATACATCAATCTGCAGCAAAATCTCGCTTGGCCATAACATTGAAAAATGCAGCCAATGTCAGTACTTGCATATTTAAACCCACACGGCTGCAAATAAATACAAAGAAATTGGAGACTCCAGGCTTGATGTTTCAAGATTTCACCAGTAACTATTGCAGTTACAAAGGTGGTGTGGGAGATCACTTGAACCTGGCTTAGACCTACTTTGTCCACATCTGACAATGAGGAGTGGAGTCTCCTGACAATTAACAGTTTGCCTTTCCTTGAACCGTCTTTCAAATGCTCTGCCATGTGGGTGGATAAAAACTAAATACCCTTCTGTTCTTTAAAGCCACCAAGTTTGTGGTAAGTTGTTACAGCATCAATAGGAAGAAATTACAGTGGCCAATGACAAATGATCGATGCGATTTGTGTTTGGGAAAATTTTCTCTAGCACTGGTGTGAGCGAAGGCAGAGAAATCTATTGAGAAATTACTGCAGTAGCTCAGTTAAGAGAGGGTAGTTTGGACCAGGAAGTTGGTAAGGGGTTTGCAGCAGGGTTTCTCAACCGTGACACTATTGACATCGGAAGGAGAATTTTCTTCCGCTGGGGGTGGGGGCTGTCTTGTAATTTGTAGGGTACATTTAGCAGCTTTCCCCGCCCCCAGCTACTAGGCACTAGTAGCAACCCACCCCCAACTATGGTATGACAACCCAAGCTGTCTCTAAAAATTGACAGATGTCCTCTAGGGGGCCCAAACTGTCCTGGCTGAGGATTTCAGAGTTGGAGAAAATTGACAGAATACAGTATATGAATACAGTACATGAAGGTGGAAATAAAAGGACCAACTGATTAACCCTAAGTTTTCAAAAAAAAAAAATATCGACTGTGTAATCAAGTACTGCTTTTTTTTTAGGATTCTAGAATTATCATCGAAAACATATCAAGAGTTGTCTTCCTCTAATCTGTCTTACTCCTCATTGACTCTTTCCCTCGGCAGCTGGCAAAGACGGCCGCTATCATTTCTTCAGCCATAGGGCAGCTCGTGCCAATGGGCAGGCTTCTTCGGGGCAGCAGAACGGGTCTCTTCAGGACCTGGCATGAAGATTCCCCAGAACACAGCTCCCAGGAAAAGCCACGATCTTCCCTTTGGCTCTTCTCTTACCTCTTTTTCAGTAATAGCTTTTTGAGATGTAATTCACATATCTGAACAGCCAGCCTTCTGAAGTCTACAATTCAATGGTTTTTAGCACCCCTCGCCACTATCTAATTCCAGAACATTTTTATCATCCCCCTGGTTCCTCTCCCCCAGCCCCTGGCAACTGCTGATCTACTTTCTGTCTCTATAACTTTGCCAATTCTGGACATTTTGTTGCCTTTTTGTTTGGTTTTGTTTTTGTCTTTTTAGGGCCACCCCCGAGGCATATTCCCAGGCTAGCTAGGGGTGGACTCCATCCATGTTTATTCTATTTTATTTTATTTCATTTGATTTTATTTTGGCTGTGCCTGAAGCACAAGGAAGTTTCTGGGCCAGAGATCGAACCTGCGCCACAGCAGTTACGACGCCAAATCCTTAATCACCAGGCCTCCAGGAACCACCTACAGTCCATCCTTTAAGATGGTCAGGCTTGTGGTAGCCATGTAATACTGGGGAGCCACTAAATGCCGTTCAAATGATCTGTCTTACTTTAAGTCAGGTTGAAGTGAAAAAATATTTTTACACAAAGCACAGTAATTTATGCAGCAACCACTCCATAATGAGCAGGTTCAATAACAGATAATTATATGGGAAGTACTTAAATGCTAACTATGTACTTTTAAAATGCTGCAAAGTAGGTTCATAATTAAATTATAATTACAAGTAAAAATCGAGACAATGATGATTCCCTGAGAAACCTGCACGTTTTTATTTCCAGGGTTGTGTGCGGCTTCTCTCACACTCTGATTCTTTTCTTTTGTTGGTGGCTCCACTCTGCTCTGGCTAGTTTTGCATGATGGGTTTTAAATTTAAAATTAACTAAAATTATCTTGCAGATTACTAATTACCATATACAATGATTTCAACAGAATACCTGGGCTGCCATTAAAAAGCAGTTTGCGAGTGTCTGAGTTTGAAATTGTGAAAGACTTACAGTGAGAAGAACACTGGCTGGTCATCGAATAGAAACTGAGCTATTGGCAGATATCAAGAAAGCTGTAAAGGCATCTCAGAACTGCTTATGGGGAGAGCTTACGTTTAGCTGTCAATGTGGCAAAGCTACAGGACTTTTCCATAACATTGTTTTGTTCAGAATGGGCCCATTTGCAAGTGAAAGAAACACATCCGAAATAGCCACAGGAAAGAGAGAGGGACTGATTAATTGAAATTTTTAAAAAATAGTTTCAGATAACAAATGCTAGAGAGGGTGTGGAGAAAAGGGAACCCTCCTACACTGTTGGTAGGAATGTAAATTTGTACAGCCGCTATGGAAAGCATTATGGAGGTTCCTCAGAAAACTAAATATCAAACTACCATATGATCCAGCAAGCCTACTCCTGGGCATATATCTGGACAAAACTATAATTCCAAAAGATACAGGTACCCCTGTGTTCACTGCAGCACTATTCACAATAGCAAAGACATGGAAACAACCTAAATGTCCATCAGACACACGAATGGATTAAGAAGATGTGGTGCACGTATGCAATGGAATACTACTCAGCCATAAAAAAGAACAAAATAATGTCATTTGCCGCAACATGGGTACAACTAAAAATTCTCATACTAAGGGTAGAAAGTCAAAAAAAGAAAGACAAATGTGATATAACTTATATGTGGAATCTAAAATATGGCACAAATGAACCTATCTATAAAACAGAAACAGACTCACAGACATAGAGTCGTAGAGAACAGACTTGTGGTTTCCAAGGGGGAGGAAGTGGGATGGACTGGAAGTTTAGGGTTAGTAGATGCAAACTATTCCATTTAGAATGGATAAGCAATAAGGTCCTACTGTACAGCACAGGGAACTCTAACCAGTCTCTTGGGATAGAATGTGATGGAAGATAGTATGAGAAAAAGAACGTATATATGTGTTTGACTGGGTCACTTTGCTGTGCAGCAGAAATGGGCGTAACATTGTAAATCAACTATACCTGAATTTAAAAAAAAATTTTTTTTGTCTTTTTAGGGCCACATCCGTGGCATATGGAGATTCCCAGGCTAGGGGTCAAAGTGGAGCTATAATTGCCGGCCTACACCACAGCCACAGCAATGCCAGATCCGAGCTGCATCTGTGACCTACACCACAGCTCCTAGCAACACCAGATCCTTAACCCACTGTGCGAGGACAGGGGTTGAACCTGTGTCCTCGTGGATACTAGTCAGATTCATTTCCACTGAGCCACAATGGGAACTCCTAAATTTTTTTTTTTTTAATTAAAAAAAAGTTTAGGTATAGCTTTACTTCAGGCCTGGCTGGATCCAGAGTCTCAACCCTGCTCCTCAGAGTTTAACTTCTTGCTGTCTCCAGACCCCCCCAAGCCTGCTTTCCTCTGTGGTCACTGTTTATCTCAGCCAGGCCCTCTCCCCATGGCGGGCAAGGGCCACCAGCTGCATTAGATTCCCATCCTCAAAGCTGAGGACGCCCTGTAGGAGACAAGCGCTCCTTTCCCAAGAGCTGCAGCTAAAGTCCCAGGTCTGAATCCCAATGATTCAAAGGATACCCGTCTCTGTGGTACCCAGGGTCTGCCTGGCCCAATCTGAGTTACACGGCTTCCCAAGGAGGTACGGTGGAGTCTGCATGAGCACAGAGGGGGCGAGATTCCTGAAGGAAAATTGAGCTGTTGCTTCCAGAAGAAGCAGGAGAAGACGCCTGGATGCCAAATTTCTCTAGATGGACAATCGACTAATCAAATCTGTCTCTTTTCTCTACTCCTCTCCCCCTGCATCTTAATTAAAGTTTCCATCTCTGCCCAGTTATTCCTTACCCTAGGATGAGCCCTTTGGTCATTCAGTCAAATTCATGCATTTCAGCCAACAAAGGCTTTAAAAATCTGGCCAGAGAATATTTTTTGGCTATGCCATGCATGCATGTGGGAATTCCCAAACCAGGGATCAAACCCATGCCATAGCTGTGACCCAAGCCACAGCAGTGATAATACCGGATCATTAACTGCTACCACTAGGCCACCAGAAAACTCCCAAGAGAAACTTTTCAAAAACACAGATCTGGTCATGTTACCATCTTTCTATCACCTCTACCTTAACTGTTTACTACAGTAATATTTAAACACAAAGTAGAAGAAATACTATAAAGAACCTCAGTAAGTCTAAGTTTCAAAAATTATAGGGAGTTCCCCAGTGGCCGGTGTTGTCACTGCTGTGGCACAGGTTTGATCCCTGACCTGGGAAATTCTTATGCCTCAGGTACAGCCAAAAAGAAAAAAAAAAGTTATAATCATTTGCCAATTTTTATTTTATTTAGTTATTTCATCTATAACCTCCATCTTCTTCTGTACTTTTTTTTTTTGCCAGGGAATCCTAAGGCAAATCCCCAATGCAATTTTATTTCTTAGAATTCTTCAGTATGAAACTCTAATAAGGCATTATAAAACCACAATCCCCATATTATTTTCATGCTTATCAATATTAGCAATTTCTTCATATCATCTATGGGTCCATATTCATATTTCCCCTCAAGTCAAAGACATCTTTCTACAGTTGCTTTGTTTGAATGACAAAGTCCATGCATTGCATTTAGGTGTTATACTGCTTAAGGCTTAAGGCTTTTTTATTTTATATTAATTTCCCTACTTCTTGTTTTTTGAGCCACGGGTTTGTTAATCAGACCAGGTCATTTGTCCTGCAGAGCACCCCATGGTTTAGATTCGGCTGGTCACCTCCTTGAGGTGGCATTTAGCCTGTTCCTCTCTCCCTCTTATTTCCTGAAGCCTAGTATTTTGATCTAGAGGCTTGGTTAGATTCGAGCTCAACTGTTCTGTTTTCTTTGTTTCCCTAATTCTTGTTGGTCGCCTTCCCACTGCTCTGCTGAGGTTAATACAAACCCCTTCTCCCCACCTTCTGTCAGGCCCCCGTGATCTGGCTCCACCTCCCTCCAGCGGCATCTTTCATTGCTTTCTTTCTCTCCTGATACCCCTGGCATTCCTGTACTTCTTCTTTCATCAGGCTTCTGACAGCACACATGTGTTCTCCCTGCTGAGAAGGATCTTCCTTTCTCTTTGGGCCTCACACTCCAGCTCCTTAGAGAAGCTCTGACTGCGGCAAATCTTCCCACTAACAGTTCCCACAGCATCAGGCCATTCTCCTTGGCAGCCTCATCACAGTTGCATTTTCCATCTGTAGTATTTATTTTCCCCAGGAGACGATAAGCTTCATGAAGAAAACCACAGCATTTGGTACACAAATGTTTATGGAAAGGAATGAGTTAACTAAAAGCGTATACACATAAATACCTATACACCTTCCCCGATTCAATCTCATTTCCTTCCTTAGGGCTCACAATGAGGTCTTTCCATCTTTTATTGACAGCAAAACAGGTACAGGCTGTTTTTCTTGGCTTTGAAACAGGAGGGAAGAGAGCAAGGCACAATCTTTCTTGCTTTCTTTTTCTTTCTTTTTTTTTTTCGCTTTTATTAGGGCCACACCCACAGCATATGGAGCTTTCCAGGCTAGGGGTCCAATAGGAGCTACAGCCGCTGGCCTATGCCACAGCCACAGCAACACCAGATCCCAAGCCAAGTCTGTGACCTACACCACAGCTCACGGCAACACTGGATCCTTAACCCACTGAGCGAGACCAGGGATCAAACCCACAACCTCACGGTTCCTAGTCGGATTTGCTTCTGCTGTGCCACGACAGGAACTCCGAGGCACAATCTTTAAAAGATTTAAAAGCCCTTAAGGATACAACAAAAACTGGTCAGAACCAACTCGGTCCAAGATGGTAGAAGACTCGACTTATGTTGGACTTGACCCTCCCGGTGTGCTCACTGTAGCACATTAGCAGCTACAGGACATGCTCACGGGTGCCTTGACAGTTCCAAGACTGACCACAATAGGCCAAAGGGTGGGCAGTGGTTCAATTCCTGGAAATCCCCCCACCCAAAGAATCTGAATAATCCTCCCACTCATTAGCCCCTGAAATTATCCCATAAAAACACACCACCCCATATTTCAGGGCCTCTCACCTTCTCAGATGGCCCACACTCTGTTGATACCAATAAATCTACTTCTTACCTATCACATTGCCTCCCAATGAATTCCTTCTGTGCTGAGACACAGAATTTCAGTAAGTCTGAACATGAACTTCGGTAAGTCCTGGGAACAGGTGTATAATTATTAGTTTAAAAAAAGTGGGTTTAAATCCCAATCTGGGTTCTGGCTGGATTTAAATCCCAATCTGCATTCTGGTTGGCCCTTGGGTTTGAGTCCCAATCTGAGCTCTGTGCTTTCAGCTTTGTATCACAAAGCCTGATAGCCCATTTCATACCCTATTTGCAGGCCTTACAATTGTACTGCAAAGTAGATGTTAGTGTCCCATTCTATCGATGAGCCCACAAAAAAGCTCAGAGAGGTTAAGTAACTCATCCAGCATCACCAAGCTAGACCCTCCCTCACTGGGGATCTTTGTCCTTTTAATGACCTTTTGTGTTTTGTGCCTCATTTTCAGACAGGGTGACCAACCATCCTGGTTTGCCAGGGACTGAGGTTTTTCCCAGCACATGGTACTTTTGGTGCTCAAACCAAGAGGAACCTGGACAAAAGAGGACACGTTGGTCCCCTTGTTTGCTTTTATTCATTTGAGGCTTAAGATGCCTTGGTTGATTTCCGTTGGTCCTACAGTTCCATCCTACATCAGTCAGCCCCTACAGGCTCCACGGTGCCCTACTATCACAGCCAACTGTGCGTCTGTATATAAAAACAGGGTCTCCAAAACAGGAACTCTTGACCGCGACCCTAACTGGACATTAAATCTTTTGTTCCAGAGAAAAATTATAACTGAGATAATTTCCCAGCTTTTCACCTTGGAATTCAAGGAATTTAGACAACTTTTTGTCATCAGAAGGATTATATCTTTCGGTGTGATTCTCAGCCCTCCCTTCCGCAGGGCCAGTGGCACGACCCTCTGCTGCAGCCTCAAAAGAAACCAAACACTGCAAATACAGGTGTCACAATAAAGCGCCAGACTCGAGTGTGATCAGACTCAAGCCTGGTCCTCGGTCACCCTCAGCTGCTTCCCTACATCCTGATGCGGGTGTAAAACGACTCTGGAGCAAATCTGCTTATGATGATTAACCAATCTGTTCATTTGTTTCCAATTTGATCCTAATTACGATGCACTCCCTACATGCCGGAGCCCAAACAGCAAACGGTATTAATGAGAGGATAATTCCTACAATTTGGGGAAAACTGTACAAACAAATTGGAGTGCCTGCTAAATCTCTGCTGATGTTCAAACGCACTTCATCAGACTTATCAAAACAGCAAATCAAGCTACTGCTTAAAAAGTAGCTCAGATCAAACAGCCATATTCATCAGGATAATCAGGCGCTCTGAGGAGTAACACTCAGTGAAATAGCTTTTAATCAGTTCTAGGACACTCTAACCTCAGGGGGTTCAGGGCAAGTGATGTCTTCATTATGCTTCCACGAGATCACTGAGCTTCCCAATTGAATTTGAAATCCATTTATTGCACAAGGTCTGTCTAAAGATCAAATACCAGGTAACATCCTCCACCAAGAACAACTAGCA
>PVHT021183543.1:2187673-2211542 GCA_004024745.2 Catagonus wagneri | reverse complement strand
TTTTTTTTTTTTTTGGTCTTTTTGGGGCCACACCTGCAGCATATGGAAGGTCCCAGGCTAGAGGCTGAATCAGAGCTGGGGCTGTTGGCCTGCACCACAGTCACAGCAACACCAGATCCTGAACGCACTGAGCCAGGCCAGGGATTGAACACGAACCCTCATGGATACTAGTCAGGTTTGTTACCACTGGGCCACGACGGGAACTCCCCTTTGGTACTCTTTTATCAAGGAGAATCCTTGGATTGCTCTAAGGGATATGTTCAGTCTTTATGAAAATCACTTGGGAAATTCAGGGGGGAAATTCTAGGGGCTCAGAATTCCATGACAATGAGTGACCCACAGGTAGGGGCCATGACAAGGGACCAGACCCAACCGACATTTTCAGGAGCAGATACATTAAACACGCTTACAAAAAATAATTACAGTGATCATAACAAAATTATATTTATTACCCATGTAATTAAGAAAATAGACCAGATCAGGCATGTGCAGGGTGGTATGGCTGTAGGCTAATTAAGAAAATAGAAAAAAAACAAACCTATATGCCAAGCACTGAACCACGTAATGTCAAGGAAAAAAAAAGAATCAATAGTCAATCTAAGAAAGAAATGGAAAATTTTATTCCAGCCAGCCTGGGAATTATAACCTGGGAGACGGTCTTTCAGAAAGTTCTGAGTTCTGCCTTTTAGAGGTCAAAGTAGTAACATGCAAGTTTTGAGAAAAAGGTTATCCGTCAAGTGACGTACGAACAGTTTACACAATTCAGAAGTGCATTCACAAGGCAAGGAGGGGGCTTGGGTCTCCATGACCCCTTCCGAGATTAAAGAGGACAGTATCTCCTAAGAACTCATGACCCTTCAGAGCCTAAAAGGGACGGTTACCTCCTAAGGAGGGGTCTGGTCGATTCAGATGCACGATACACACTAAAGACATGTGAGGAGGCCCAAACAGACAGAGGAAAATTTTATGTTCAAACTTTTCTTGTCTTGAATTTTATTTCCTCAGAAGTTGACCTGCATGTTCTCACTCAATCCTCAAATCAGCAGAGGAGAACGGTACTATTACTGGCTCTAACAACAATGGGGCTAAGGCCAGGGGTCAGAAAATCATGGCCCCGAGCTCCAACTCGGCCCACCATCTATTATTTTTAAATAAAACTTTATTGTACCACGGCCACGCCCATTCACTTCTGCGCAGCCCCTACCTGCTTTCCCAAGCTGAGGGCAGAGTTGAATAACTGAGACGGAGCCCATCTGGCTCACGAAGGGTCAAATATTTACCAGATGGCCCTTTACCGAAAAGTTTTCCGACCCCCCCCCCACTAGACCTGGGAGGCTCAGAAGGGAAGACATAAATGTAAAGTTACCCATCGGTTTCCATTCTATAAAGGGAATAAAAAGCGACACTGTGAGAAATCGTTCGGACATCAGTAACATCGTCTGTTTAATGCAGAGATCTGTGTCTTTCATGCCAGCGAGGGCCTCCCTCAGGAGGGAGATTCGCATCTCCTTTTAAAAGATGTTTCTTGCCCTGCGCTCCTCTCCGGACCGCACCGAGGAAGCTCCGGCCACGCCAGTTTGTCTGAACCCCCTGCAGCTTCCCTAACTTCCTGCCGTGCTTTCTCACCAAACCCTGCAGCTGGGGATTCGGTACTTTGCTCTCAGACTTTGTGTTTCCTCTCCAGGCTGCCGCAACTTGCTGTCTTTTCTGCTGCTGGCTCAGTGTCTCGATTCAGCAGGACCCTGACTCCAAGGGCAGTCTATGCACCAGTCTTCAGTCTCAGCCTGGAACTCTCGTTCCTGACGTGGCTCCCTCTTTCCCACGCCCGTGGGGATGTCTCAGACGGCCACCCCTCCAGCCCAAGTGTCAACATCGAACATCAATTACACAGACGTGTTTTTAAGTATATTTTTTTTAAAGGGAGTTTAAACTTGCTAAGTAACGCGGGAGTTCATTCTACTTGTGAAAGTTCCAACAGTGCAGATGAAGCAAAACCACTTCAACCACCACTCCTTGCTCTGTCCCACAACAACAAGAGGGCAACAACACTCAAGAGAGGGGCGAGAACGCTGACATTTGAAATGCAAAGCACTGGTAGACTCCCGGGCTGGCATGGGCATTCACAGGCTGCTGCTAAGAGAGGAGGGCATTTTGACGGTATCTATTAAGATTTAAAATTTACAGATTCTATGCAAAACCACCACTTGATATCTAACCTGGAATGCTACTCAAATGTGTTGGTAAGGAGCCATACGCCTGGACGTGCCCTGTGCAGGGCTGGTGGTTGTAAAAATAAACAACTTTCATAATTTGAAAACGTGGCCCAGACCATGGCACTTGCAAGATGCAGTTATACCAGCCACATTGCTATACATTCTTATTTTCCAAACCTTTTCTTTGTCTTCACTCTTTTCACCAAATCATTCATATTCAGCGGGGAGGCGAATGCATTACCTGAAGCAGGAGAAAGACTTAGAGGATTCCTTTTCTCCTCCCTTTGCCAAAAAGAATGAGTAGATAGCAAGTTTTCTAGAAAACTGATGGTGATGTGAGTAATCTGAGGTCAAAGAGGTGACTCTTAGTGAAGA
The DNA here is from genome assembly GCA_004024745.2 of Catagonus wagneri. NCBI lineage: Eukaryota > Metazoa > Chordata > Mammalia > Artiodactyla > Tayassuidae > Catagonus > Catagonus wagneri. The sequence continues at coordinate 2,208,954 of PVHT021183543.1, read as the reverse complement.
TGAAGCAAGACAACACGGGTCAGAGAGCCCAGAACGGGTTTGGCACATCGTCACAGATAATTCATACATATGTAAACCTAAGTGGGACCTAATTCTCCCTTTTTAATATCCACACGTCTTTACTCAGATTATGGGAACTGACCCCCAAAATCATCTTCCCCATTAGGTTTAAAACTTACTTGTTTTCACTTGTCTTTTCTTTTTTGCCATTGATATTTAAGGAAAGGAGAAAATAATTGTGTTCAAATCATTCTGAGGTTAAAAACCCGATTTCTACTTTCTTATTTTCACTTCACTTCCATGAATTACAGGAATTCCAGAAAGTCAGAGAATGCTGTCTAACAAATTGACATGGGAGAAAGCTGTATCTCTGGGCATCAGAAACTTAGTTTTTGCCATGGGAAACAGCAAACAGAAAATTCTACTTTTAAAAGGTTCACAGCCAAAAAAAATACTAAAAGCCTCTGTTTTCCAGAAGAAACATCACATGTAATTACTGAGGGTTGGTTCCTGTGACTGATGGGGTAGTTCTCTGAGTTTATGAACTTGTCCTTGGCTCCTATGAGCGTTTTTCTATAAAGTGGAACCACACAATGTGTGCAAATCCCAGTTATAGGTAATCTGAGAACCTGCCAAACATCCATATACCATCTCTCACCTCAATACCTGCCAAGGTCTCATGATTTCTTACACACAAACACACACACACACACACACACACACACACACACACACACACACACACACCCCTAAATTAAAGCAGTGGAGGTCTTCCATTTGAAAAAGGAAAATAGGCCCTGACAGCAAGAGAACTATTTCAGATTTCTCCACTTATCTCTCCCTCTGTCACAGAGAACTGCATATAAAAACTTTGAACACTCAGAGTTCCCATTGTGGCTCAACCAAAACAAGTCTGATTGGAATCCATGAAGATGCAGGTTGGATCCAGGGCCTTGCTCAGTGGATTAAGGATCTGGCATTGCCAAGAGCTGTGGTGTAGGTTGAAGATGCGGCACGGATCCGGCGTTGCTGTGGCTGTGGTGTGGGCCAGTGGCTGCAACTCCGATTCCATCCCTAGCCTGGGAACTTCCAGATACCATAGCTGAGGCCCTAAAAAGACAGACAGACACACACACCACACCACCAACAACAACCAAAAAATTCTAACACAAAAAGCAATGCAGGGGATTTTCAAGAATGATGCTGACACTGCCTGATTTTGACCGTTTGTATGTACCAATGTCAGAACCTGCCCGGTGTAAACGTAAACACCCCTGGACCTGACCTGAGAAGACCTTTGATTCTAGAATCAGTTGCCTGTAGAGTTAGTGACAGCAGGATGCTACGAGGTCCCCAACAGCTATTATAGTGCCTGGCACCTAACAGTTGTTCAATAAACACTTATTCAAGAAACAAATTAATGTAGTAGGAATCAGAATGGATGCTTTGGCATACGAGCTAAAATGCAAAAAGAACACCGATCCACCCTAATTCTGATTAATAAGGCAATGGCTAAATCAACTGTGACATGATCACAGTATAGAATGTTATGTAGCTATTTTTAAGAAATGGGGGATACATGATAGAGCTACATAATAGTGGACCATAGAGAAGAAATAACTCATAGATTAGTATATATTATTACATCTCCCAGGTCTATCATTGAGTGGGGGGAAAAGTTCTTGGACCGTACAAATAGCATGATGTCACATATATAAACAATTTTTTTAATTCTCTGTAATTTCTGTGGACGTGCATATGTACCCAGATTATTCTAGAAGTACCTTCACAATAGAAGTTATCACTAAGTAGGGAGAGAGTAGGTCCAAGGAAACTTTAAATTTATATGTGATGTGAATTACTTGTTATATGGAGAATGTATGTCTTTCTCATGCAATTATAAACAGTTTTTAAAAAGCACTGGATGAGTGATGATGACACAGGTCTACTTCGTTCAGCTCCTTGATCAGCAGACTTGCCATCAACAGGCAAAGACAGACCCATAAAAGGCACCGTCTCCGTGCTCAGCTTTCTAGGAGCTCCTCCAGGCTCTTCTTCCAGGTCACTCCCTCTTCCCGAGCCCCTTGCTCTGAGTGTCTCTCATTCCCATCCCACTGACGCAGGCTCCCACCCCATCCCTCCGCCCACGCTGCACCCACTCCCCAGATCCCAGCACCCGATGCTGGTATAGCTCCCAGAAGCTGATCATCCAGTGGGAGAGGGGGTGTCGTTCTAATGACATGCTAAGCAAAGACGAGATCAAAATGTGAGTGTGGGTGACTTGCTAAAGTAAAAAGCACTGAGTGATTTTCTAGATGTCTTCAGGCCATTCATTAGCTCACTGAATCTTTTCAATGGCCCTCTGAAGTCATTTCTATCTGCATTCCCATGTCAGAGATGAGGAAACCGATCCCAGGGAGATCCGCAAACGGGTCCAAGGAGACACAACCAGTACCTAGCAAAGCAGGCTTTAAAATCCACGCAGTCTCAGCCCAGAGTCTTTGCTCTTAACCATTGCGGTATTATATCTCCCACCCCTAGGAAGGAGCGTGGGCTTGGAATAAGAAGCCTGGGAGGGGTGGCAGGATCAAAGGCAGGGCATTGGGCCCTAAGAGAAGAGGGGGTTTGAAAGCTAGCTGGAAGAAGAACCAAAAATTCACACTAAGGTGTCTGTATTCACACTAAGGTGTGTTGTTTATTCGCAAGACAGAGCCCCTAAGACTTATGAATCAGGCGCCGTTATAAATCTGCACTTCAGGAAGATTAATCTGGTACAATGGGCTGGAGAGGAGAGGAGACAGACAAAGAGACCATTTGGAAGTTCTCTATTAAAACAGCCCAAGCGTGACGGGATAAGGCTTAAACTTGCCGGCAGAAAGAAAGCAAGCCTGAGTTTCAGATTGCTTTAAAAGAACACTTCCTCCCACCCCCCATTTTGTCAATTCCATGTTCACTTTGCAAATCTGTATTTTCCTCTCTTCCTCTCCTCCTTTTGGAATGTGTCCATCCCAAATCCCTTCCACGGCATTCAAACTTTGTTGAGCCTGTCTGTAACATTAACCCGCGGTGCAATCATCTATTACGATGCCTGAGAAATATTCTCAGTGGCTCCAGAGCCCGAGTAAGTTGGTGATTCAGAGCAGGGGGCATTAAGGTTAATTACCTAATAATTTACTACAGTGAGTGCCGCTGCAGACATTTTGATTTTTACTAAGTGTGGTGTTAAACAAAGTAAACAACGCTTTGTTTCACATTCCAGCTGTGGAAATGTGTCAAGGGGAAGCTTTTCTGTGATTTACAGCCCCCGGCTTTACCCGTGAGCACAGGCCACTGGATGGGAAGCTGGGAAGACCAATGGCTTTGCAGACTCCACGTATGGGTTTGGTAAAGCTTTCCTTTAACAGGGCTGTGAGCTGAGCCGCCTTTGCTGCGCTGCGGGGTGTACCGGTCAGAGAAACCAGGCCCCGGCGATGCCGGTGTGAGGAGTCCTGGGGAGGGGGGGCAGGGAAGTGGAGGAAAGAGGGTAGACAGCTAATGCTAGAACAGGGCACTTGGAGGGAAATGGCTAAGAACACAGCCAAATCCAGACCCAAACCCAGCTTCTCCGATCACTAGCTGAGCGGCCTTGAGCAAGTGGGTTAACCACTCAAACGCATCTGCCTCTTCATCTAACGGAGAACTAGCAATCCCAGTCTGTGCAACTACCGAGAACTAAATATGACACTTTTATGAGGCATCAGGGATTTTTGCAAACCCAACGTCCATGCCACTCTCCCTGACTCTCTCCTACAGAACTGGCTTTTCTTCTCAGTCCAAGTGATTTGAATGGGTACTGACTACTCATCTCTGGCCTCAAGAGTAGATGCTTACCCAGAGTCTGGCCGATCAAAAAACAAAACAAAACAAAACAAAACCTCATCTCCTGACCACAGTTAATCAGCTTAAGGATGGACCCATTACCCAACCCATACCAATCAGCCCAAATAAGGCCCAACTCAAGTTACCTTATTGTACTTTTCAGGGAAAGAGGGATGCTCCGTTGAAATTACTAAAAGAAAAGGACATCGGCGCAGAACAGATGGCATCCGTATTACAATCACAAGAGGAGAACCTAATTCAGAAGGAGGCCAACGAGAGGAACACAGACCAATACCCTGAAACGAGGAAGACTGGTCCTTATGATACTATTTGAGCTCCTGGATCCAGCCACACCTGAAGCTAGATAATACTGGAATGATTTGTTTTGTGAACCCATAAATTATCTTGTCGCTCATCAAAGTTTATGTAAACCTTTTGGATCTTGCATCCTAAAGAGTTCTGGTACTTCAATTAAAGCTTTACGTATACTTTGTGATATACAGAGGGCACATAAAAACTACTTCTTGTTATTTTTGAAGACTCCATACTCATCCCAATTCTCAAGCCATGTTTACTTTCTGAATTATCAGAAATCCATGGAAAAGGGATCTATTTCCTAGTCTCTGGTGTGCTTCAAAATAAAACAGACTTTGAACTAAGAGGCCCAGAGATGTTTAAAGCAGTAGCAGTTCTCAGGGGATAGGAGGGATAAAAAGAAACGAAGGACTCTGGCCTTTCGGTAGATGCCTAGTGACCTGGATACCATTCTGTCCCCGTGCTCTGCTTAGCCGTCGCTGGCCCAGAATTTAATTTCCTTGAGGTCAGGTACTTCGTTCATTCATGCCATCACAACCTGAAGCTCTGGAAGTATTTGGTACTTCTTACCTTTCGAAGCTCATACACTTTGCTGGATCTGCGACGATCACCCCCAGGTCACACACCATCTGACCGAGGTATTATTCAGAGTTCCACTTTCCAGGTAAAGAAGGCAAAGCTGTAAGAGATTAAGTGACATGATAAGAGTGTCATGTTATGTCCTCCAGAAAAGAGCAAGGATCTGAATTCAGAATCTAGGGAGTATGACTCCCAAGCCCTTTCTTCTCCATAATTAAGTGGTTGTCACACGGCTAGGCATGGCAGCGACATGGTGCAGTAGGTCAGTTCTGGCCACTGAGCACCCAGTACTACCCACCATCTCCCCTGGAGAGACTGCGATTTAGGCTTTTGGGATCTCTCCTCCATCACCTGTAATGTGAGCATGATAATAGAACCCATCTCACTTAACGACCGAAGGTTTAGAAGAGATAATGGCTACAGGCACATCTCAGGGGGAGCCCAGAACACAGGAAGAGTCTGCCGGAGGCTTGTTCAGTTCAACTCTGGGCACCAATCAAATTTTTCCCAAAAAAAAAAAGACTGATTGGAAATTTCTCCCTGGAAAACTCGCATGGAGCACGAGTCACATCCAGGATGCCCAAGGCAGCCTGTTTGTATGAACAAAAAAGTCAGACACAATCTAAACATCTGCCAATAGACAGACATGACAAAGCAAAGCACATCTCCACCATATAGGATTCTACCTAACAATTTTAAAAGAATGTTGTACAATTCAATATGCCCTGACACAGCAAGTTCTAGGAGACGTTTTTGAGCAGGAAAAAAATGGTGACAATTATATGTATAAAATAATAAACCAATGTATATTTCCAAAGAATACACATGGGAATAATGCACTTTTTTTTTTCTTTTTACAGCCACACCTGCAGCATATGGAAGTTCCCAGGCTAGGGGTCGAATCGGTGCTGTAGCTGAGGCCTGTGCCACAGCTTGTGGCAACACTAGATCCTTAACCCACTGAGCGAGGCCAGGGATTGAAACTGCATCCTCACGGACTCTATGTCAGGTCCTTAACCCACCGATTCACAACGGGAACTCCAGGAATGCTCTTTTTTAAAAGAAAAAGAAAAGGAAAATCTTAAGGACACACACAAAACCCCTGGTTTAAGTACTGAACTGAGTGGAGGGGATCAAAAAAGAAACTAGTCACGTCTAACTACATTTTCATTGTTAACACTGAACTTACGTGATGACAAATTAACGATAAGGAAACACTTGAGGCAGTAGAAAGTTACCCGAGATTGCTTTTAGCTAAAAGTTATCTCACTTGAGGCAGTAGAAAGTTACCTGAGATTGCTTTTAGCTAAAAGTTATCTGCCTAGATGTAAGCTATTATACATAGGATGGATAAATGACAAGGACCTACTGCATAACACAGGGAACTATACTCAAATCCTATGATAAACCATAATGGGAAAAACTATGTCTTTAAAAAGAATGTGTGTATATATATATTTTATATATATGTGTGTGTGTATATATATATATATATATATATATATATATATATATAGCTGAATCATTTTGCTGTATAGCAGAAACCAACACAACACTGTAAATCAGCTATATTTCAATAAAAAACTAAAAATAAAAGCAACCTGCCTCATCTACTTGGTGCTAAAATAAACAGGAACAAACAGGGAAAAGACACATTCAACCACTTTCTGAGCAATAAAACAAAAGGGTGAGAAACCAGCCAGTGGACTGAATTTTTCCCTTTTATTCCCTTTAAAAATTGTATGTATTTATTTTTATTTTTGCTTTAACTGGCTGCGTCCCATATACACAGTGCAATTATCTCTCCTCAAAAATACCATCACTCAGTTGAATGGTCCTGCCACGTGAAAAACAGGTTTGGCTCAATCGTTGCATATTGTTGGGAAATTATCATCCACCTTCTTTTCTCTTCAAAAAAAAAAAAAAAAAACATTCACAATGACACTGATGAGTCCCTTTGTTTTTCATCTAATTCCTTAACACAGTTTAAGTCCATAGTCTGCCTAAAGTCGTTGAAACGTGACATTAATGGTGGAAATATTCTTAGGAGATAAAGGGCTACATCCGAATGTACTTCTACTGGCCTCGCCCCCTGTGGACAGCTGCAGCTTTCCTCATATCACCCCAGCCAGCACGCCTGCAGGTGCCTCTGCCTGGAGAGGTCTGTCCCAGGTCAGGGATTTGTGCTTGGTCAGCCTCGACTCTCATAGATCCTGCTTCTGCAGCCCCGAGACCCTGAGTCTCCAGACCCTGTTTCTGGAGCCCAGAGGCACATGGTCCAGCTTGCAAACATACCTGTGGCTTCAAACCCACATGGTAGTTCTTTCTATCCCGTTGGCTAACTTTTGCCCGTTCTAGTGGCTTTCTGCTACCATCATTCGGCTACACGAATTCATTTCTTTAGTCCAGATCTCTTTGCCTAAGCTCTAGATTCAGAAAACCAGCACCCCTCTCCGACACCTTCACTTGGATGGCCTGTCCGCCTCTCCGGCTTCAGGTCTCCAAAATCAAAACTGACGTCTCCCTCTTAAATCTCTCCTCTAACTTCGTCCGTCTTTGTAAGTGCGCCCAACAGGCAAAAGGCGGCAATGTGGGAGGCATGCCTCGCCCCGCATTTCCGCCTGTGCATTCTCCACATTCCTGGGCCCTATTAGCTTGTCCCCGGAGGTTTCTCTCAAACCCATCCCCTTTCCCTCACCTGCAGTGTCACCAGCCTGACAGGAGCCACCACCATATCTCACCTGGTCTGGAGAAGCCCCTTCTTCAGCCCCCCCCCATTTCATCCTCACACCCCTTTTTTCTCACTGTTACTCCCCTGCTTCAATGGCTTTCCCCTACACTTAGATAAAGCCCCAGCTCCTCCCTCGCCCCAGCAGGACGACAGCCTGAGCGACTCCCAGGTTTCCCATACGGCCCTCCCCCATCCTCGGCTCAGGGGCTTCTACAACTGCTTTCCCTTTGCATTTCCTTTCTTCCGGATGTTTGCATTCTTGGCTCCTGTCTGCCCTGCAGACCTTGGCTTCAAGATCACCCCCACACAGAGCCTTTGCTGGCTGGAGTTTCTACGGGGTCACAACAGGACTGGTGGTGTGTCTGGAGTCCTGGGACTCCAGTTTGATCCCAGCCCGACAAGTTGGGTTAAGGATCCAGCACTGCCACAGCTGGAGCTCGGATCTGATCCCTGTCCTGGTCACACCGTATGCCACGGGGCAGCCAAAAAAGGCTCTGTTGACCATCCCTCCTCCACAAGGCCCTGCCTATTGGAACAACTGCTTGATTTTCTTCATAGCACCCATCACACGTGTGTTTATTCCACCCATGTGTGTTTACTCCCGCACTGTCCATCTCTTCCATGAGAGCAGGAATCTTCCCTGCCTTGTGTATGGCTGGAGAGCCACTGCCACCCTCAAGGCCTGACATACAGTTGAGATGAAAACAATTATTTGTAGAATAAATAAACCAGAAACACATCTATGGATTTCTGTGCTATGAGGCCAACACTCCGAGTTCAGGGATGGGGGCTATTTTATGAGAGACGTAAAATTAAGTGCCGTAACCTTGGCCATGAAGGCGGATGTGTTCTATCTGAAGAGACACAATGTCTGCAGCAAAAAATAAAACTAGCATTGTGAGCCAATCGATGCTTCAGGGTTCAATTTAACTATTAAATTTTATGCCTTTGGTCATGTGGAGTTGACCAGGAGAATGTCTGATGACACAGCCCAAAGGGTTTACTTATGGATGAAAGGGCGTAAAGTTACACACGTCGGAGACGTGAGGATGAACAAAGTCTGGAACATTCGGGAAAAGCTCTATGGAGGAGGATGGATGTGGTCAACCTAAGACAGGTCACAATTCATTAAAATTACTCAAAGCCACCTAAAGGGATGGCCTCACGATCCTGAAGAACTGAAAAAATACAGAGAGTCCATTTGCTTACCAAAGAGCAGGGCATTTTATTCTCTCTCTACTATCTCTCAGACCAAGGCGTTCTGGCAACTTCCCAGGTCAGCTCAGAACTAGAATGAGTGGGGGCGTCAAGGAAAGGGTAGCTTTTCCTGAGAAAGAGGCTGGCTTGGTACTAACTCTGCATTTGTCCAAAGAGTTCTCCTCACCCACACTGTCCCCGCTACCTCTGGTCATTTTGGGCTCATTAGCATCTTTGCACAATCAGTGACAAATCAGGACTTTGCAGGACAGCTGGTGCCCCACACTAAGCCTCGGAAATCTGAGCCGCCAGGGGCAAACAGATGTTCTCCGCCCTGCTACCTTGCTAACCCGGGGCTGTAACTGGTCCAAGGTCTTGCACATATTTGCTTAACAGATGTATCTTAAGGCAAATTAACTTGGAAGGGATGAGGGAAATAACAAATAAGAAATGCAAATGTTTAGCCACTCAGATTTTTCTGTCTTAATAGCACACTCCAGGAACTCATGGCGGGGAGCAAAGTGCAAACATTCCTTGTCGATTCTGCGTTCACATGCTCTTTTCATAGCAGAACATCTGCAGATTAATAAGAATCTAGACCAAGAAATTGAGGGAATGAAGGAGGGAGAAAATTTGGATGGATAGAGAGAGAAAGCCCCAAGTTTGGTGCTTAAAGACAATAAGGGGCCCAGCTGGTGCCATGCAGGTAAACTGGGAGAGTGATGGTTTGGAAGGTCGTGCGAGAGAACTGGACTGAAGCCACATGGGCATGGCAAGCGCACGGTTGTGACTCACACAGTTTGCTGACTTAGGCATGTAAGACTGTTGGAAAGTACGGATGGGGCTAAATTTCACCCCAGTCATTTCCCGGCACCACCGATGAGGAAGAGACAAGAGACTTGTAACCAAACTGAAGATGTACGTTACAGCGGGGGGAAAGCAGGGGTGGAGACCCCAGGTAGCGGACAAGAGCAGGTGAAAGCCTAGAAGTCCGTGATAACAGTGAGAAAGAAAGAGAGATACAAGCCACTCTCCTGGGTTGGGCTCAATAAGATGCAATAACTGGATACATTTAGGAGGGGACAGAGATGAGCACGACAGAAATCTACCAATGACGCGGGCATGGCGGCTAGGGGAGTCACAGGTTGGAGGGGAGAGCAGAATGATGCATTTGTTTCTCTACCTGTTAGATTTCAGGTGACAGCGGGAAATACAGCTGAAAATGCCCTGTAGGCTACTGGCAATACAGGAGCCAGGTCCAAATAGGGTGTATGTTAATAGGGCACGGGCTGCAAAACTCACCTAAAACTCACCGGCACTGCAGTGCTTTTCAGAAACCTCCAAAGCTTAAGGACTACATGGTCTCAGTTCTTTGTAATGCCCTGAATTATAGATGTATATTCCCCCAGGTTCATGAAATCTAAGTCTTTCTAAACAAATAGCTGTGGGTGCAAAGGATCCTAAGGTCTGAAAATACATCAGTTCAGCCTGGATTTTGGACATTAGTCTCCTACCTTTTTGATTCTTTCCACATCTGGGGACCACTACGTAGCTATCCGCAGCAAAGTAGCACTTCTGTACTGTCAATAGTGGGGTTTTTACCTAAGTAAATTTAATCTATAAAGTAGTACTAGCATAAGAGAAAAAAACAGCATCACTTGTTGTCAATACAATTGTAAGATAAAGTTAATGGGGAGAGGGAGACACTGAATTCAGCTGACTGCTAGCTGTTTTATAGCAGACACGTGCCATTTTTTGAATACCTGGCTTCTGAAACTCCTTCCTTTATGGGGAAGTCCAGACTGTAGGGTCCTGACTTCCAAGATGGATGCTAAGGAAGGAGACAGAGTGCTTCCTTCATCTCCTGGCAAACAACTTAGACGTTGCCAATCAGATGTTCTGGCTCATGCCTTTGAAACATAAAAGGAAAGAATCAAGAACAAAGGGAGAGCCATAATGAATCCCCACTGAGGGACCACACGCAGGCGCGTGGTAGCCAGCCCGGCATCACCTGCAGAGCCCATGCGGCCCATCCCATAACATTTTCTCACTGGACTTCTCAGATTTCTCAGATTTTCTTTGGTTGTTGACACAGTTGAAAAGAATCCCCCCCCAAAAAAAAAAATGTGGTCCACTAGGATCCTCAGAATGCAACATTATTCAGGGTCATGGTCTTGCAGATGTCATTAGTTAAGGACCTCAGGCTGAGATCCTAGGCTTGGGGCAAGCTCTAAATCCAGTGACGGGTGCGACATTTAAACTCCGATCCTATAAAATAGGTAGGTAACAAGGACCTACCGTGTAACACAGGGTAAACAATTCAATACCGGGTAGTAACCTGTATGGGAAAAGAATCTGAAAAAGAATGTGTATATGTATATGTACAACTGATTTACTTTGCTGTACACCTGAAACTAACACAACTTTGTGAGTCAACTATGCTCCAATAAAATTTACTTAAAGGAGAAGGGGGAGGGGGAGGGGAGCAGGAGGCGGGAAGAGAGAAGAACTCGGAGACACACAGAGGAGACGATGATGGGAAGGCAGGGACAGGACTGAAGTGATGCCGTGACAAACGCGGAATGCCGGGAGCCCCAGAAGCTGGAATAAGGCAAGGAAGGATTCTTCCTTTGAAGTTGTGGAGGGAGCGTGACCCTGCTGTCACCTTGACTTGAGACCTCCAGCCTCCAAAACTGTGAGAGAATAAATTTCTGTTAAGCCACCAGGTTTAGGGTAATTTGTTACAGCAACTCTAGGAAGCCAGTACCCTGGGTTTGGAGGTGTCTCCTCCGATGGTATGAATTTCCCTTTATGTGAGTTATGCCTTGGATCCAAACCTCCATTCATCCTTTTAGTAATTAACATTTTTCTGGCCTTGTGTTCCCACCTTCTGGAAGCTACCCAATTTGTTTTCCTCAGTGGCTTCTGTTGCTTGCCACCAAAAACCAAACTGAAATGCCGGGCGCACTTTCTAAGTCAGAGATTGGCTTTTGGTTGAAATGACCGTAGCAACATTTAGGGAGCGACTAATGGCCGCCGTTAACAGCACCAAACTGAGAGCTTCTCCTTGGGGCAATTGGAAAGACGGAAAGAAAGTGAAGAGGAGAGAACCTTTTATGAGGTCACATTATGTGATGCCCAGGCTCCGTCCGCCCAAAGCCGTCTGATGTAACACAGCAATACGTCCTACATCTTGAGAAATACTGATTTAGTACAATGTTCCAACTTTATAAATGGAGAGACAGAATCTCGGTAAGCAAAATAAAAGGACTTGCATACGATCCTATAAATCTACTAGGAGAAGAGACAAGGTCACACCCACCCCACTCTGTCACCATGTGACGAATCTCTTTGTAAGGACTGTTTTAACCATACTTCCACCTCCTGTGAACTTTGTGCTTTAACATCCGCCCTACTGCACAGGTGAGACTCACCTGGTTCTGGCCCCATCGTAGGCTGGGTCAGCTCACCTTGGCCTCCTGCTTCCCTCACGGCCATCACCCATCAGGGCTCTATTCAGATGCAATCCAACCAGTCTAGAGCTTCTAACAAACGCCCTCTCTTATCAGGCTTTCTCCTTCCAGGCCACCACCCACGTGTCCTCCTCCCCATGGACAGGGACTAGACAATTACAGACAGCCCCATGCCTCCAGAGCCCACTGAAATTGCTCAAGCTGGCCAGTCCCAAACTTTAGATCCCACCTGGCCCAGCCCGGCCTTCCCTCAGAAACCACAATAAAGGCCCTGCCAGAGTTCCCTCTTCTCCTTCTCCCCCAACCAGCCCCCGCCTCCCAGTGTGGTCCCCCACGGCAGGGCCCCGCCTCTTGGGAACTGTGAGCAGCAAACACTCTTTTCAATGACACTTTTCTCCTGAACTGTTGATCTTTACTATGTCTCAAATTTTTCATTACTATTATATATATATATATATATATATATGATAATATCATTTTTTAATCTCATAAAAGAATACTTCTCCCATTATATGAGATTGTGTGAACACATATTCTTAAATTATTCCAAATGAAAGAGCAAATAAGGTACTTTAAAGGTAGTCTTCAGGAGTTCCTATTGTGGCAGGGCAGGTTAAGGACCTGATGTTGTCTCTGTGACGATGCAGATTCAATCCCTGGCCTTGCTCAGTGGGTTTAGGATCCGGCCTTGCCTCAAGCTGCAGTGCCGTTCATGGGTTTGGCTAGGATCTGGCATGCTGTGGCTATGGTGTAGGTCCACAGTTGCAGCTCCGATTCAGCCCTCGGCCTGGGAACTTTCATATGCTGCAGGTGCAGCCATAAAAAAAAAAGAAAAGAAAGAAAGAAAGAAGGAAAAAAGAAGTTAGAAGGTAGTTTTTAGATATTTCCTGAGGTTTTTTTTTTTTATATTCTTTTCCATTATGGTTTATTGCAAGATATTGAATATAGTTCCCTGTACTCTGTAATAGGATCTTGCTGTTTATCCATCCTATATATACTAGTTTACATCGGCTGGTCCCAAACTCCCAATCCAGCCCTCCCCCCCTTGACAACCACAAGTCTGTTTTCTGAGTCTGTGAATCTGTTTCTGTTTCGTAGATAATAATTTCATTTGCATCACATTTTACAGTCCACATATAAGAATGCACTCTATTTTAAAACAAGGCTCTCAGGAACGAAGTACATGCCTTCAGCCACCATAACTAGGATGATTCCAATAACCCTGAATACCACTGGGATCTATTACGATAAAATTTACTTCTTTTGCTGTTGTTCTATTTTCAAGGGGGAGACAGACTATCGGTGCCTTCTTCACACACCATGTTTTGGTACTAACGTAAAACTGAGTTAGAGGGATGAAAGGTAACAGTGGAGGCAGCCGTTGTGGCTTAAATCCAGCCTCCGCCACTAACTAGCTGTGGCAACCCGGTCAGCAGTTAACCCTGCTGACCTCAGTTTTCCATCTGTAAAGTATCAATACTGGTTGTACCACTCCCCTGGGGTTCTCAGGAGAACTGCAAGACCTCGAACAATCTAGGACAAAGCACGCTGCCAGGGCACGAGTAAGGAGGGCTCAACAGATCCAAATTCCTAAAGAGATGAACCGCTTCAGGAAATGCACATCAGAAGTGATGTTCCTAAGCCCCGAGCTCCCGGTGGCTCGCGCTTGGTGGGAACTTAATACACTTTTGCTTTCTGACAAAAACAAAAACATTTATTGAGCACCTTCAATACACCAATAAAAATACCTATGCCCGGCATAGACAAGGAAGATATTAAAATAACTAAATTCATTTGATGCCTTCAAGTGTTCCAAACCTCACTTATTTCCAACTCAGGAATCTGGTACAATTTCGAGAGAGGATTCCCTTGACTTGAAGAGAAGCTCACTTCTAAAAAAACAAAAACAAAAATACAAAACAAACCTGGTTGCATTGAGTTTTATCTTTTATGTTTACCCAGAAATCACGATGTGTTAATAGCTCATGATAAAACAGCCCAGCCCGTGTCACTGGAACCATAGAAATCATCGAAACTACGCAACAGCCTGACACCTTCTGTACAGTCAAAGGTCCCAATAACTCACGATAACTCTGTAATGGTTTAACAGCCAGGTCTGAAAAGAAAGGCGATTTCCCCGAAATGTTTCACGGAAGCATGCTTCAGAAGTGATTCATTCTTGGCTGGAGCTCTTCGGCATGTTTGGGGATCATTCATCAAGTGTGTTTACGACAAAGTTCTCTCTCCAAACTTAGGATGTTTGAAACTTAGCCCTGAACACAATAAAAATAAGTCTAACCACCAGAGAAGCAGACAGACTCTAGACAGTCAGCCACAGGTCAAAGCAGACGAAGTGAACGTGAAGGGGGCTCACATGCCAGGGCTCCGGGGATGATCCTGTCGATGGCTTGCTCACTGCTGCTGAAAATACCATTACAGCAGAGTTCTTGGGGCCTAATTAAAACGCCAAATATGGACCCTGCTGTTGGGAGACAGTTCTTCAAGAGCCTCTTGCATTTCTTCCTTGTGAGCACAGGCACAGTCTGCGTTTGCAACAGGCTCTATGCATAACAAATAGCCTTGGAAGACAGACTGAGGTCACCTTACGGAGAAAGGGCAAGGCTTGTTTACTGTCCAGGATATAATAAAGATACTGTCTCCCTCTGGGGAAGAGGCCACTATAGCCCATTATAAACGATTTGGGCTTCCATGAATTTGGGAGTCCTCTCTTACAACATAAACCACAACCAGATGCATGCTCAGTTATCACCCGGCCCGGTAGGCATTAGGGTCCAGGAACCAGCACAGATGCTGATACTCTGGCTACTGCCATGGCTACCAGCAGTAAATGCTCTGATCCAAGAGTTGTTTTTTCAGCAACAGCCATAAAATGATGGCAAGTCACGTGTTAGCTTGCAAGAAGGGGGAAATTTCAACTCCTTCATAGTCCCTGCCATCTGCCATATCATTAATGTTCCTTTATCAGTGGTAAGCTTTATCAAAAGGCCCTCTGAAGTCTCCCCATGATTATGATACAAATAAAATACTATGCTTACTATATGAAAATAGCTCCAGGGCAAGTCACCACAAGCCCTCCGCCTCCTCCGTCTCTCCTATATAGAAACTCAAAGATCCACCACCCTACGTATCTCAGCTACCCCAAACCAAGAGAAATTTCAGAGTGCTGAAGACCTAGAAATCAAAAGAGATGGTGCAGACAAAGACAAATGACAGATGGGAGTTTCCGTTGTGGCGCAGCAGTTAATGAATCCTACTAGGAACCATGAGGTTGTGGGTTTGATCCCTGGCCTCGCTCAGTGGGTCAAAGGATCCGGCGTTGCCGTGAGCTGTGGTGTAGGTTGCAGACGTAGCTCGGATCTGGCATTGCTGTGGCTGTGGTATAGGCAGACAGTTGCAGCTCTGATTGGACCACTAGCCTGGGAACCTCCATATGCCGTGGGTGCGGCCCTAAAAAGACAAAAAAAAAAGAAAAGAAAAAGAAAAATGACAGAGATTATACCAAAATCTTGGCAATTTTGTCAGCCCTGCCAAATATCGTTATTTCATTCAGAGTTGAGAGACTGCAAGATTTAGTTTGTGATCACATCTTTGTAAGAGGAAAGAATAAACAACTTCAAATCTTGTGTTTCCTATTTTTATTCCAGACAGAACTAATTATCATAATTAATCATCATGCTTAAATATTCTTTTGGAATACTACAGGTTAGCAAATTATGGCTCACCTACCAAATGCAGCCCACTGCCTGTTTTTGTAAATAAAGATTTATTGGAACACCAGACTCCCATTCATTTAGCATTGTCTATGGCTGCTTTGTGCTACAACAGCAGAAAGAAAGTAGTTGAGCCAGAGCCTGGAAGGCCCACAAAGCCTAAAATATTTACCATCTGACCCTTTAAAGTCTGCTGACCCTTGGTAAATTCTAACTTTATTTCCTGCCCCCTTGCTGCCTGAGTTATTTTCCAGAATAACAAAGCTGCATCCGTCCCTAAGGGCTCTGATGCCTTATAGGATGAAACCGTATTCCCCAGCCTCCACAACTGGTCCTACACTGCCGGAGAACAACCTTCTTCTCTGACTTTATCTGCCATTACACCCCCTTTACTCCTATACCCCACGACCCCGACCTTCCCTCTCTGAGGATATTCACCTCCCTGGAGATGCCCTAGGATTCTGCCCAGCTCTGCACCTGCGCAGACAATATTCCCATCAGTTTCATCATCCATATGATGGGACAATAAGGGAGTCTCCCTTGTGGGATTGATCTAGGGTTAAAGGAATGCTCACTTATAAAAGAAGCCGAGTTGTGCCTGAGACACAGATCCACCAAGCATGGCTACTGGGGATGGAACCTACACAGGTCACTCCCCCACTTTCCACTGACACCCCGTAAGAACAGTGGCTAATATTTATTGTGTCCTCCATACTAGGACATACCACCCCAAGCCTTTTATATTCATTATTTTAACTATCTGTGGTAAAGCCCCAGGAGGTACTTATTATTGTTCCTAATGGATACATGAGGGATACAGATAAGGAGACTCGCCCAAGGTCACACAGTTAACAAGCCAGTATTTGGCTCACTGGGTTCTGGCTTTAGGTCAGTGAATCAGGAAGTCAGTGAATGAATGGACCCAAATAAAGCAAGCTTGGGTAAACTTTGAGGAAGGCCCTGGGGCACGCGGGGGAGGGGGGGGTGTCTCTATTAAGGAGCTGAAACCATTAATGGCCCCAGGTAACCTCTTTCCTTCAGACAGGTGGTTTTACAAAACGAACTCCAGTGAGCATAGTTACACCCTTTTAAAACGGTTCCCCAGGGCACTTTAACTTAACCTTTGCTTCAACTCACTTATTAACATAATAAAAAATATAACCTAGATATTAGAGCCTTGCAAAAATGGCTCCCTCAGTCAACCACTTGTGTGCACTTTTCTCTCTTGCAAGTTCACAGACCTCTGTGCCTGACCCAAAGGGGGAAATGCTAACCAAGGAAGTCCAGCCCTGCCAATAGTCATCAGTAAAAGGTGATTTATTAAGGGAAAAACAGAACAGCTTGCCTCCGAGAGACAGCCCTTGCAACCGGATCCACAATTAAAACTGAACTGTGTAATCTTTGCATTTAAAGGGGAATCGATGGCATTGATTGAGTCCAATAAAGGTAGCCACATATGAACGCTTTACAGATCTGACTGCTGCAAAACATGGTTTTGAAATAAAACACGTAAAAATGACTGTGTGTATTTTATGGCCAGACACGATAACTGGGCTACCCGGTGGGGAAGCTAAAAAAGTACTCATTTTATCAAGGGACTGCGATGCAACTGCTTTGAATGAAGTCTTTGCTGGTGATCCTCCCTCTGCAAACCCTCAGTTGCCAGTAATTTCCTGGAGGGTTTTATTTAACGGCGAGGATTTGAATGGATTCGTACCCCCTTTCCTGGGGTTGCACACAGCAGTCAATTAAATTAGTGCCAAAACCTTAAAAAATACCAAGGTAATCAGTTTAGGGGGATTGGGGCCACGTGGGCTCCAGATCTGGTTCTGCAAGGCAATTGTAAGTCTCCCATCACCTGGGCGGAGAAATACACACTTTTTCCATAGGGAGGAAATTTACTAGTGACAGTAAGGCTGACAGACTAGGGAATTATCTTTCAATTTTAGTAGCGTCATTCCAGGCCAGCACTGAATTTCAGTCTTCATCATTTGATCAGTCTCGGGGAGGCCGATTCTCAATAATTAAAGGGACTTCCACCCCCCTAACGTGGGTGTACACTGGGATGTTTAAACATGCAGGTGTCGCTATAAATTATGCAAAAGCAAAAATGTTAAGGCCAGCCTTCCAGGTTGCATAAAGATTTACGCAGAGAATTTGATTTTGTAAGAGTAGTGCAGATTTAGAAAAGTCAACCAAAGCTGCTTGGGAAATATTTATTCTCAAGCCATGACGCTCCCGGCAAAGTTATATTTAAGAGGGAGTCCCTAGGAAGCCTCAGAGAAGAAATGGTTTTCCAGGGGACCGTCAGGATGGAATTTCAAGTTTATCTTATTTATATGGAGGTGTGAGGCTTTTATGTTCCTTAGGCCTTCATAATATAACCTGGCCATATTTTCATCCCATTATTAGGGGTTTCATTAAATCTGATTCAGGGAAAAAGAGGAACCTCAAAAGAAGAACTGAAAAAGCAAAGAAAAGAAAAGCAGCAGCCCATTCTCATATCTCTAAATGAAAGAGAAGTGGATGAAAACCATAATGCTGTAACTCCCAGGATCCTGGTGAACTGATCCCCAGGGTTCAGCAGCTAAACTACAAATAAAAACTAAACCAAATATGGAGAAATAAGACTGCAAATCCAAGAGCTAAATCTCAGATTTGTTTTTGTTGCTTTTATTAAACAGGTAAATTCATTCATTTAACAATTCTTTTTGGAGCACCTCCTAGGTGTCAGGTGCTACTCTTAATGTTGAGGATATAGCAGTGAAGAAAACAGACAAAAAACTCTATCCTGAAGGTTACACTTTGCAGGGAAAGGTAATAATGCAAGTAACAGGTATAGCATGTCAATGTTTAGATAGACTGCAGGCTACAGCTAGCGCAAAGGGCATCTTTAAATCAGGTAAAGGTACCCCCTTCTGGGTGGATGTCTCTTCATCCTCCATAGGGAGTACATGAGAAGTAGGGCTGGATTTCAACCTCCCTCAGTCCCTTCTCCTTTGAAAAGAGCACAGCTAGTACCTGGCAGGACAGAGGTTACAGGTGGTCAGGAAACACTTCAGGGGTAAATCTGACATGGATGAAGAATCAAGTCCTCTTGATAGTTGACAAAAGTGCCACAGGCAAAAGGAACAGCAGGTGCAAAGGTCCGGGGGCAGCATGCCCCATGTACTCATGGCAGAGCAAAGAGGCAGAGGAGCTGGAGTAGAAGAGCCATCTTTCCTTCATCTCTGATTTTAATTCTAAATAAGATACAGGTACTTGATTTTTATGGGACCTAGCTGGATGCTGCAGATCTGCTTTGGGAAGAGATCTCGTCCTTTAATAATCCGATATGGAATTTTAAAATGTATTAAGTTGTACGGTCTTTTTTCTAGGTGGCAGATTGGCAATCCTTATGTGACCTTGAACATTCATTCGGCAAGCGCATATGGAATGTTCACTATGAACAAAGTCCTATTCTAGGCAAAGAGTGAAAAACAGACCAGCATGAACGCTGCCCTCATGAGGCTTATCGTCCACAGTGTGTGTGGGGGGGAGCAAACAAGCAAAAAATTACATTACAAACCTTGTTAAGGGCTATAAGCTAAACAGCATGTGTAGGTTACAGAAGGCAGGAAGCGGGGCAGGAAGGGGGTTACCCACACGGCTTTCTAAAGGATTAGCAGGCATCCACCTGGAAAAGATGAGGTGAGGGAGATGGTCCCGGACACAGGAAGGAATAAGGGTGCTTAACTAGGAAAAAACGGATCTGTTGAAAGAACAAAAGGAAATCCAGTGTGGTCAGAACAAGGCAGGAAAAGGAGAGAGACTGGAACAATCTGCCAGACCCAGATGTGGGTGGTCTTGCTGCTGGTGGCGAGCCTGCATTACTTTACTACACGCAGCAGCGGGATGCGAGAAGCCATGGGTGGGGGGTATTAAACAAGAGGGTGAGGTAATCTGGTCCTCTCGTATTGCTGCCCTCAACCCCTATAGGACAATGGGGACAGTCCAGCTTTATGCCTTTTGTCCCCATGTAATAATTAAAAACATCGTCTACTGTCAAAGTGCCTTGGTTTGGATGAAAAAAAAAAAATCACATGATCCCCCACAAGTCTCACCACATCCAACATAGATCTTCCCTTCAGAGTTGGAATAAGATACTCTTTCCTTTTTTTCCTTTTTTTTTCTTTGCTTTTTCTGCACCTGTAGCAAGTAAAAGTTTCCAAGCGAGGGATCGAACCCGTGCCACAGAAGTGACCTGAGTCACAGCAGGGACAATGCTGGATCCTTACTGCGCTGCACAACAAGAGAACTCCCTAAGTTACTGTTTCTTTAGCAAAGCTCCAGGTAAAGTTGCAGTTTGCATTTAGTGGCCAGGCCGTATGAACTAGATAAATGGTTATGTTCTGAAATGACTGCGTGAGATACCGGAAGACGATAAAATGGACAAAGAGTAAAAGAGGTGAATTTCTTCTGCCACACACTCACTCCAGGTGGAAATGCATTCATTAGAATCTCTGGCAACATCAGCTACACAGTTTAAATTGTTTCTACCCCATGGAGTGCTTACAGTTGAATTCTGGCCGGTGACCTGTGAACATAATATGAGGTGACGCAGTGTACTGGCCTCATGAGGTTATGAGAATTTGCGGATATTGAAGAATCCTTGCATCCCTGGGATAAATTCCACTTGATTATGATGAGAAACTCTGTATGGTTTCTGGGTAAATATTCAGGGAGGGTATTATTTTTGTCATCACTATATATTTTCACTATTTCCTTGGCTGGAATAGGAACCGATTGCTCATCATAATTGGTACCTCTCTTGATTTAGATATTTGTGTAAGTTGTGCCAATAGGATTTTCTGGGATAAAGGCAATATGATTAATAAAACTAACCCTGCTGTATGGCACAGAGCAAATCCTAAGAGTTATCATAAGTAAAAAACACTTTTTTTTTCTTTCTTATCTTGTACCTATATGAGATGATGGATGTTCACTAAACTTATTGTGGTCGTCATTTCATGATGTCTTGAAGTCAAATCATGACACTGCCCACCTTACACGTATACACAACTGTACATCAAATGGGAAAGTAGAGCATATTTATAGAAAATGTCTCTTTGAGAAAATAAAAATAACCAAAATAAGGAAGATAAATATTTCTGGATCTCCTGTTATGTACCAGACTCTGTAGGACACTGGAAATCTCGAGGCGAGTGAAACAGATGCACAGACAGCCTTTCATGGAGGCTGTCATCAGTGGGAAAGGCTAATATAATAAAGGGGAAAGCTACATTAAAAGGATGGTACATCATAATCAAGTGGGATTTATCCCAGGGATGTAAGAATTCTTCAATATCCGCAAATCAATCAGTGTGATACACCACGTTAACAAACTGAAGAATAAAA
>PVHT021183543.1:2171738-2186673 GCA_004024745.2 Catagonus wagneri | reverse complement strand
CTGGAGAGGGTGTGGAGAAAAAGGATCCCTATTACACTGCTGGTGGGAATGCAAATTGGTGCAGCCACTGTGGAAAACAGTATGGAGATTCCTCAGAAAACTCAAAATAGAATTACCATTTGATCCAGCAATCCCACTCCTGGGCATCTATCCAGCGGAAACCATGACTCGAAAAGACACATGTACTCCAGTGTTCATTGCAGCACTCTATACAATAGCCAAGACATGGAAACAACCTAAGTGCCCATCGATAGAAGAGTGGATAGGGAAGATATGGTACATACACACAATGGAATATTACTCAGCCATTAAAAGGAACAAATTACCAACATTTATAGCAACATGGATGGACTTAGAGATTATCGTGCAAAGTGAAACCAGTCAGACAATTAGACAGCAACACCCAATACTACCACTTACATGTGGAAACTCAAAAGACACAATGAACGTCTTTGCAGAACAGACAGTGACTCACAGACTTTGGAAAACCTTGGTTTTTCAAATAAGACAATCTGGGTGGTGGGGGGTGCACTGAGGGTTTGGGACGCAAATGCTATCGAATTGACTTGTGATGATTTTTGTACACCTATAATTGAAATAAAATTAAGAAAAAAAACTGCTATAAGTCAACTTTAGAAGTCAATACATTCTAATTAAAATAAATTTTTAAAATGAAAAAAAAAATAAAGGGAAAAGCATCCATCATGACAAGGAAATTTGCAATCGTCTCCACTCCATGGGTTCTGCATCTCGAGCTGCCACTCTCTCTTTCACTAATAGAAGCACCACCCTTTTCTTTTGCTTCCATTCTGGAAACCCACCTCGCCCACTCTTAGGTCTCCTGGCCTCTAGGGAGACACACATGTTCTAGGCATGGGCATCAACCCCTGATTAGCTCCGAGATGAGCAGGTGACACATGTCTCTCCAGTGATGAGACTCAGGTGGGAACTACTGGTGCAGGGACCCTCGGTCAGAAGCCTAACATCGGAGCCCGGCTGAGAATAAGGAAGGGCAGAGGATGTGACACCTGAATCCAGCCGCACCTTGCAGTACCCTCCCTAACCTTCTCAGTTGCCTGATTCAAAAGTCCTTTTTCCTTTTCTGGCTTTAAGTCAATTTGATTGAATTTCTATCACTTGCAATCAAAAGCACCCTGAAGAGACACGGCCCACAGGAGAAAATGAAGGATGACAAGACAGGATGTAACACAAGACGAGATCTGGTCCGGGGCTGTGGGAACACCCTGAAGTTTGAGTGGCCATAAGTGAGCTGAGGAGGGCTAGAGGAATGTCTCCCCCATGCCTTCCATGAGTGGGCACTCAATCTTGTGAGTGGAAGGAACAGGAGAATGAGCTGTGCAATAATTTGTTTCTCGTCACCACTTGGATTGGTTATGGCCACAGTAATTCTGCACAAGCCACTGATCATTTATTCTCATGGACACATGTGTCGTAGCTCTGCCATGTGACTCTACTGACCTTGGCTGAGTTCATTCACACATCTGGAGTCAGCAGAACAAAGCTGGACTCGACGGGGACAGTTTGTTCCACATGCCTTTCATTCATCCTCTTCCCAGACCAGAGGGCAGCCCAGATATATGGCTTTCACAGCGATGGCTGAGGTGCAAGGGGGCCAGACTCACCATATAATCGTTTGCTAGGACTTTGCACCATGCCCACCAACATTTTGTTTGCCAACACAAGTCACACACAGACCCAAAGTCTGGGGCAGGGAATTGTATTCTGCTTCTTCAGAGAAAATAATTTGCAGAGTTTCTGCAAAGGGCATGAGTTCAGGGAGAAACAAAGCCATTCACGCAACTGACCACACCACTCAAACTTTCAGAGTTCTTTCCAACTGATGTTAAGCTTGGAAAAGGAAGACACGTAGTCTGGATATTAAAAATTGAGAGTTGACTGTCAAGAAAATAGGTGCCTTGTAAGAAGACTCAGCGAAGCTTGGGGGTGGGAGATGAGATCTTCCCCACAAAAGATCTGAGACTGACTGGGCCAGAGCATCCAATCTGTGTGTTCTGGGGAATACTTTGGTCTAATCATTTTTGAGTAGCTTCCATATAACTTCATAGCAATTCACAAGCCTAAGAGCCAACCACAGGAAACCCAAAGAGTTGACATCATTCCGTTATTTTCAAAAAGCAACAAGTCAGAGTTACCAGTCAGGGTTCTAGTGAGAACAGCCCATTCAAAGGGGTAAGAGAAGGGAGTTCAGTGGTTATTTGCAAATCTGTGGGCAGAGTTTGCAGAAGCAACAAAGGATAAGGAAGCACCCAGGTGCCAGGGAGGGGGGGTAGGACTGTGCCACCTTAAGATGTAAGTTGCCAATAAATGGAGCTGTTGGCAGAACCCATGGAAAGCTCTCACTGTGGGAAGTGGGCTGCTGGCATGAGCTGTGGACAGAGATGGAGAAGAAAGGAAACCAGGAAAATAAATAACCCAAATATCTTTTTCATCCTCCCAACTCCTGCAGGTACCTCTTTTGGCCGAATCTAACCAGAAAGCAGTGGTGAGAGGGAATGTTGGTGATGCAGGCAGAGAATCAAAGGAGAAGAGCGGAGAGTTGATGTGGGGTGTCAGACAGAGAGTGTCCAGGCCACTCAGGCACAGCTCTAAGTAGTTAGAACCATTGTTCTCTGATTTCTCTGTTCACTATCCATCTGGGATGGTCAGTAGTGACGGTCACCAAATACCCCTGACTCTGTGCCTCTTTAATGTGTGATCATGATACAATCGCACTGCCTTGTCCCTGGCGTGGGCCTATGGGATTATTTCTAGCCAATGAGCTTGGATGGAAGTAATGTCATCTACCTTGGAATGAATTATTACTTACTAGTTTAAAACCCTTCAAAATTCCCCTTTTCCCTCTGCCATAGTTACCAGGAGTATTCCAGATAATGGCCACTCCACCAGAAGAGGGTCCTTAAGTAAAGACAATAAGTAAACCTCCCAGCCACCCCTAGTGATATCTAGAATAAACAAGAAATAAATCACTATTATTTAAGCCACTGAGATTTTGAGGTTGTTCTGTTATTATAGAATGCCAAGCCTAGACTCACTGATGCAGCCCTATCTGGACCACACCAGCCTGCTTTGAGGGCAGGGAAAGAATGATGGGAAATTCAAATTTCTGTCATTTATCCAAATGGTATCTAATTAAATCCTATCATATAAAAGGTGCTGTGCTTTGGATACAAAGATAAAATGAGTAAAAACTCCTGTCCTCCTGATGCTTTCTGCTCACCAAATTCATTTATTCTCTCCCTCCCTCCGTCTCTCTTTCTCCTTCTCTCCCTCTCTCTCTCTCGTGGCCACAACATGCAGGAACTTGAGGTCTTCAGCAGTGAAAGCACCAAATCCTAACCACCAGACCACCAGGGAACTTCCTCAAATTTATTTTTAAAGTAAGAACGTAGTAAGTATTTATTATGTAGGTGGTGGTAAGACTGTAAGGTGGCTACCACAATCCCAGCCCTCTGAGGTTCCCAGTGTTGTGTAATCTTTAACTTAGCATGCAGGCAAGATCTGTGAATTGCTCTTCACCCATAGTATATGGCAAAGGTGACAGAATGATGTGACTATAGAATGTATTCAATTATGTAAGAATTCAGCGCCCACTTTGGAAGAGACTCTCTCCTAATGACTTTGGTGCAGCACGTGGTCATTTCAAGGCAGGCCCCTGTATCAAGGCGCTGAGGGTGGCCTCTTGTCAGCAGTTACCTAGGAGCTGAATGTTGTCTCCAACTGAGAGCAAGCAAGAAACTGAATTCCAGGAGTTCCTGTTGTGGCTCAGTGGAAATGAATCTGACTAGTTTCCATGAGGATGTGCAGTGGGTTGGGGATCTGATGGTGCCATGAGCTACAGTGCAGGTCACAGATGTGGCTTGGATCCCACGTTGCTGTGGCTATGGTATAGGCCATCAGCTATAGCTATAGTTCAAATTCAACCCCTAGCCTGGAAACTTTCATATGCCACAGGTGTGGCCTTAAAAAGCAACAGGAAAGAAAGAAAGAAAGAAAGAGAGAAAGAGAGAAAGAGAGAGAGAGAGAGAGAGAGAGAGAGAGAGAGAAAGAGAGAAAGAGAGAAAGAAAGAAAGAAAGAAAGAAAGAAAGAAAGAAAAGAAAGAAAGAAAGAAAGAAAGAAAGAAAGAAAGAAAGAAAGAAAGAAAGAAAGGGGGAGGGAGGGAGAGAGAGAGAGGGAGGGAGAGAGAGAGAGGGAGGGAGAGAAAGAAAGGAAGGAAGGAAGGAAGGAAGGAAGGAAAAGAAAGGGAGGGAGGAAGGAGGAAAAGAAAGAAAGGAAGGAAGGGAGGGAGGAAGGAAGAAAGAGGAAACTGAATTCTGGCAATAACCACAGAAATGTAGACCTGTGTGTGTCTTCCCCAGTCAAGTCTTCGGATAAAAACCCAGCCCTTCTGGACACCTTGATTGCAACCTTGTAGAGGACCTAGTTAGGCAGTACCTACAGGAACCATGAGACAACAACTGTAGATTAAGTGGCAGAGACTGTGGTCATTTGCTACACAGCAACAGGCAGCTAGCAGACTCACCAGGGACTATGTTAGGTGTGTCACATGCCTCATCTCTCAACCAGTCTGTGAAGTAGATACTATTAATATTGTTTTCATTTTATAGAAAAGGAAGGGGCCTAAGCCTTAAAGAATTTATTCTTCTCACTCAAGGCCACATAATCAGTGAGTGGCAAACTCAGGGTTCAAACACAGTGGAGCCCAGAGCCCAGGCTCTCACTCTGTTCTGGGCTGCTTGCCCATTCTGCACCTTCGATCTTGCCATCACTCTGCTCAAAACCCTGGAGTTGACAGCAATGGCCTCCACCACCTGTGAGGCATCAGTGACTTATAAACAGTGACTGCCTAACACCTTCAAAGCACTTACTCTATGCCAAGCACGTCACGTGCAATGCTTCATTTGATCCTCTCAACAGCCCTGTGATATAGGTAACATCTCTTCTCCAGTGGACAGATGAGGACATAAAGGCATAGAGGGATTAAGTATTATGCCCAAGGCTATCCAGGTAGTAAGCAGAAGAGCTGGGAATCAAACCCAAGCAATCTGGCCCTTGAGATCATCTCCTCAACCACTATATAATCTACTGCCTCTAAATTATCATTAGAATCCCAAAGTTTAGGAAGGATTGATTTGTTCAAAATGAATCAGATGAGATCCATCCCTCTGAACATGTCATTCTACTCATCTTCTGGTCTGTTTCCTTAAATAGACAAAGAAGGAATAGAATTACATTGGATTGTGCACAACCCCGGCTCTTTCCACATGGTGGAATCATATATATGAATACCATCCGTCAGGTGTGACAAGACAGAAAAAGTTTATGAACCACTGGCCCAGAGATTCAATTCTATGTCTCTCAGCCTCACCTTCAAGGCCCTCCATGACTCAGTCTCAATCTGAAATTCCCACCTTAATTCTTACCATTCCTTCTTCATGGAATCCACAGTCCGATGAAGCCAGACTTCTGACACACTGCCCACAGCAATCTCTGCTCACACTGGCTTCTTCCACATTCTCCCTCATCATATGTCCAAACAATCGCCACCATTCAAGCATCGTTTGAAAGTCCCCCTCCTCTTAGAATCCTTGCTAATTTCCTTTCAAGCCCCTTGTCATCCACAGTCAAGATGGAAGCAAACCCTTTCTTCTCAAAACCCCCACCTCATTCTCATCTGTACTTTCCTAAGATGCTCGCAGCTCTCTGCCTTGTGTCATAGTTACCTGGGTACCCATCATGATCATAATGACAGGTATAACAACAACTAATTTCCTATGAGTACTCTGTATCTGTGCTAAGTGCTTTCACGTGTCTTTTCACTAAAGACATGCGTCTCTAGTGGGTAGAAATGTTTTTAATCCCCCAATGGTTAAGCAACCCCATGCCTGGACATGAAAAGATGGTACTTGAAGAAAGGAAAATGACAAACTTTTTCCAGAAGTTCACTGTTAAACAGAATCCCAGAAGTTTTCACTCTTATAGTTCTTCCCCATCCTTTGCACGTTAAAGCCACGGGAAAAGTCCTTCCATTTACTGACTAGCTGACCCTTCCCCTCAAGGGACCAGGGAGCTGGTTAGGATGCTGTGGGAGCCGGGCTGACCCTCTCTTCTCTCATAACATCATGAGTTCAAGCATGGACTCCAGTCGAGAGTGAATGTGTGTCCTTATTTTTCAATCTGACAGCGCTATTTGTAGGAATTGAACCTCAGCATCTTTGGGGAACATGATGCTCATCCATCCTGAACCAGGGTGCAGCTTCTTTCGCGATACTAACTTGTTATGTGTAGAGTATAAAGCAATGATGTGAGCTTCCCTACTTTAAGTTGAATCTATTCTATGCACCTTTTAAAAAGTTACCCAGCTAGCAGGTAGGGATCCACGCTCCAGAATCCATCCTTGCAACTGAAATATTCCAGGACAGCCAGCCATAAAATAAAGCAAGTCTTTAGAGAATGTGCATCGTCTCGTTACCATGCCAAAGGCTATCAAACTTTCCCGCAAATTTTTCACTTAATTCTCACAATGAGCCAGACACTCATTTTACTTACTTTACATGAAGAAAGTACAACTCACAAAGTTTGAGCCTGGCTTTATCTGGTGCCAAATCCTATACTTTCAATCACAGCACTGAGGTGTGCAGTAGGATGCATGAATCACCAAATTCAGCGCCTTAGCAGATCACATTTGGAAAAAAGAACCAAAAAAGGATCCTACCTCTCTTTTAAAACAATCAAATATAAAAAATTCTAACCAAATACAACTGAATATCTATATACACACACATATATATACACATATATATAATATATATACACGCACAGTAAAAAGTAATACTCTTATTGCCAACCACACTATTATCACACTCAAAATACTGCCCTTTAAAAACAAACCCTTACCTTTTAGAGAGACAGACTAGAGTATGTAAAAATAAAGTGGGATTCCTTCAAAATGATTTCGAGGGGACACAGATGAAG
Source organism: Catagonus wagneri (assembly GCA_004024745.2). Taxonomy (NCBI): domain Eukaryota; kingdom Metazoa; phylum Chordata; class Mammalia; order Artiodactyla; family Tayassuidae; genus Catagonus; species Catagonus wagneri. The sequence goes on along the minus strand of PVHT021183543.1, from coordinate 2,179,658 downwards.
CAAGATTGCCAGAATGACACTGCTATGGCTGAGCAACTGCTATATCAGGATTCATGATACTCTTATTTTTGTGCGGGTTTACATTTGTCCGTACTAAGCAACTCTCTGAAAATAAAATAAAGGGACTCAGAGAAATAAAAAGTGAAATTCCCTCCTCTGACCCCAGGCCAGAGCCCCATCTCCCCCCCCCCCAAACAACCACTGCAGTTTCTGGTCTATTTGTCCAGGAAATGTTCACTTGTACACAAACGTTTGTAAATGGAAACATACTAAGGCCTCTGTCCTGCCTTGGCTTCCCCCTGGCGCCTGGCTGGCCGCCCTCCCATTCCTTCTTCTCATCATCTTATTTATGCACTTTACAGCACTTAAAACCTACCCTTGCTGGCACAATGATTTACTGAGCGGGTTTTTTTTTTTAAAGGTAAAATTCACATAACATAAAATTAACCATTTTGTTTTTTTACATTTATTTATTTATTTATTTGTTTTTGGTCTTTTTCTGGCCGCACCCGCCGTATAAGGATGTCCCCAGGCCAGGGGTCGAATCAGAGCTGTAACTGCAGGCCTGCGCCACAGCCACAGCAACGCGGGATACGAGGGGCATCTGTAACCTACACACCGCTCAAGGAAACACAGGATCCTTAACCCACCCAGCAAGGACAGGGATCGAACCTGTGCCCTCATGAATGCTAGTCAAGATTCACTTCTGCTGTGCCAACGACGGGAACTCCAAAATTAAACATTTTAAAGTGTGCGGTTCAGGGGCATTTAGTACATTCACAAAGCTGTGCAACCGCCGCCTCTGTCTAGTCCCCAAACATTTTCATCACCCCGAGAGGAAAGCTGTATCCATTAAGCATCTCACCTCTCTTCCCTTCCCCCAGCCCGGCAACCACTAATTTGCTTGCTGTCTCTACGGATTTGCTTAATCTAAATACCTCACACCAGTGGAACCGTGTAATGTGTGATCTTCCGCGCCTGGCTTCTTCCACTGAGCATCGTGTTTTCAAGGTTCATCTACCCCGTAGCATGATCTTCCACTGTAGGTATTTACCCCATTTTGTTTAGCCCTTTATCACTTGACGGACAGTTGCGTTGCTTCCACTTTTTGGCTATTGTGACTATTGCCGTGATCAACTTTTCTGTCCAAGTTTTCACGTAAATACCTCTTTTCAATTATCTGGGGTGTACACCTAGAAGGGGAATTATTTTCTGTTTATTGGTTTTTTTATGCCTACTTATCTTTAATCTGGCTCTTCTCCTAGATGTTAAGCCCCATGAAATCAGGGCTCCCGTTGTGTTTCAATGACCATTTCATCCTCAGCCACGAACATAAGGCTTATTCGGAGCAGGCACACAAATATCTGTTCAAAACCTGAATGGGCCAGCATGCAACACCGCACAAATCTGCCATATTCATTCTAAAACTGCTTGATAAGCACCATTGCTTAGACTCACCATGATTTCTTTCAACGTGGACTTGATCAAAAGTCTCCTCTGCCCCCAGTGCACCCATAGCTCCTACCTCCCTCAGAGTAGTACGGCGAGGTCCCGCAAAGTGTTACGGGCTCTGCCCCTCCACCCCGCTGCAGTGCTTCTCCGAGTCCTGCTTTCTCCACTCCGCCCGTACTGTCTCTTTACTAGTCTTCAAACTTCCAACCCCACCTTAGAGCCTCTTCGCTCACTGTTCCCTCTGCTTGGAGAGCTCACCCACCAAACACCCACGTGGCTCCCTCCCTGACCACCTTCAAGCCTTTGCTCACACCTTGTCTTCCCAGAAAAGCCTTCCTTGATCACGTGGGTAACAAGTGTACAAAGACGCCAACCCCCCCCCCGCACCCTCCCCAGACACTCAGCACAACCCACACCTTCCCCACCTCCCTGGTTCCACAGCACTGAGCCTCAGATAAACGTTTTATATTCTTTAGAAGCTTCATGAGGGTGGGGATTTGCATCGATTTTGATCCCTACTGAAGTTCTTGTCCTGCACATAGGTGGTTCTCAGTACGATCTGCTTGGTGAAAGAAGGAATAAAGGAATTGATTCCCTTCCAACAGTCATGTCCCAGCCCTGCTGCTCACCTCCACGGACACGGCATCAGATTCACGAACAGTCTGATTTCTGAATTCCAGGCTGCCCACTAGCAGGGAGCCCCAAAGACTAGCTCGCCACCTCGCCTCCCCCATCTCTGGGGTGTTGAAATCAACTTGGGACCACTGACAGCAAACTGGCGTGTTGGCACCAGTCTACACAGCCTCGACCACGGTAGCAGGACAATTTCTAAAACGCTCCTCCCAGGCAGGGTTACAAGCCGATCATCAGTGGGCTTACAAGGCACCTGGGAGCAGCTGTGGCTGGAGTACGCCGCACTGCACACACACACACGTACATTTATGCATGTAGAGAAGAATATCATAAAACACGTAAATAAGGTCTTTCTCCATAGTGATCTAAGCGCTCAGAAAACTTGAATTATAACATTAACCACGCACTACATGTCCTTCGGGCTCTGAAGTCAAGTGGGTGGTTCAAATCCAAGGTCTGCCATTTTCCAGTTGGGAGGCCGTAAAAGCCTCGTGAACTTCACTAAGCCCCACTTCCCACATCTACAAGACGGGACGGTAACAGTATCCACCCCAGAGCGATGAAATGGGACCGAAACAGAATCATTTAGGTAGGATGCACAGCATTGAATTTAGCTTACAACTGGGCTCACTCACTGTAGATTTTGTTTTGTGTTTTTCATTTTTTTTTTTTTTAGGGCTGCACCTGCAGCATATGGAGGTTCCCAGGCTAGGGATCCAAGTCAGAGCTATAGCCACTGGCCTACACCACAGCCACAGCAACACCAGATCCGAGCTGTACCTGCAACCTACACCACAGCTCACAGCAACGCCGGATCCTTAACCCACTGAGTGAGGCTAGGGATGGAACCCACAACCTCATGGTTCCTAGTCAGTTTCGTTAACTGCTGCACCACTATGAGAACTCCCACTGTAGTTATCAAGCACCAACCATGCGAAAAGCCCTGTGCTGTTGTATTTGCTCACTGTTACGGCACATGCAGACTGTCCCAGTCCTCCTAGAGCTTCCCCTTGGCAGAGAAAACAAACCTTAATTTTTCAAGTATTCATATGATCGTGAGACTAAAAACTCAAAAACGCTTTGGAGAAAAATAACAGTGTTCTGGTAGACTGCATGTTCCGACCTAGCCCAAGTAGTCAGGAAAGGCTTTCTGGAGGAAGTGACACCTGAGCTGCACACTAGAGGAAGAGCAGTAGTTAACTGAGTGGAGAAGGATGGGAAAGCAAGGGGACAAGTTTTCCTGGCAGGTAGGACGGTCAGTTTGCCCTGCTTTGTCCAGACTTCCTTGGTTTTAGCACTGAAAAGGCCCACAGCACAGGAAGGTCTTCAGTCCCAGCAAACTGAAATGGTAAGTCACCTGAGATCAGGAAATCGTATGTGCAAAGGCCCTGAGGCAGAAGGCAGCGTGTCCCATTTTAGGAATGAAAAGAGGGCAAGCGTTCCTTCCTTCCACCAAGGAAGGAAAGTTGTCTTCAGGAGGCTTTCATGACGTATCAAGGCATTCATTTATTCTTGGTCCCAGGAACGACAGGCAGCCATCGAAGCGTTTTAAGCAGGGAGATCACACGAGCAAAGGTGAGATGTTAAAACTTAACCGGCCACGGAATGGAGAATGGACAGAGACGTGAGGACCAAAGAGCAGGTTACTGACTCAACCTTAACATCATTACTGTGATTTCAAAGTGGGGAGAACTACGCATTACAAACTGAGAATCTGCTTTGGATGTGGGGTGTCTGCGAGCTGAAGGGGTGCGTCTTTGGAGACTCTACCAGAGCTGCAGAAGCAGGCTCTGCATTTCTATCACATCAACTTGCCGAGAACGGGGACCGAAGACCGAATTATGCTTTGACTCAGGTCAGCAGTAATAGAGTTCCCCATTGTGAGGGACTGAATTCAGTCAAAAAATTTAATTTTTTAAATAAATAGAACAGAAAGGTCAAACTACTGCTAGCAGAAATGGGGAGCTGAAATTGGAAATTGCTCAGAAATGCCTTTTACTCCCTGTTATATTAATGACTTTTCCCAAACTCTCTCCCGAAGGAATTTCTCTTAGATATGCTAATGTCACTCCCTTTCTCTAAAACCTCATGTCAAATAGCGCCACTGAAAAGGCCCAAATGGGACATACACTTGGAAATCACCCGTGATTAGCAGTTTTATCTAAAGTGAAACTAGAGGAAACATCCCTGTGGGTTCAAGTGGCAAAAACCAATAAGGGCTGCTCCCTGGAGCCTCGCCGCAGTCTCTCCCTCTGCCTGGACCACCTCCCATCTCCCCCCTCCCTGGCTGAGACTTTCAGAATCAGATTAAACAGGAAGCTGTCCCCAGCTCCCCAGGCTCTACAGAAGACCCTACCTTATACCACCTGGACATCAGAATTTCCCCCTTGCAGGACGCTTGTCCAGCTCTACTGTGGCTGGCTTAATCCTCCTTCTTCCTCACCAGACTGCAGGCTGCTCCAGCGCAGGGGCTGGGTATACACACACACATGCATCAGTTGTGATTCTAGAGCGGAGAGCAAAGCCTGCCACGTGCAGAGGCACAGAAAATGCATATGTGTTGAATGGATGTTTACTGGTACTTTGTGTTCAACAGACCGTATTATTTTTTGACCCCCCCCCCAACAAATCTATAAAGTGGATATAACCAGACAAACTGTGAAACTGACGGTCAGGGGTTCAATTAATTTATCAAAGTCATGTTGCCAATAACGGGCTGGGCTGAGATTCAAATAAGCGTGTGACTCCGAATCCTACGTGTTTTTGACCAATTCAACAGTGACTCGCGGCACAAGTTTAGGAGGATGTAGCCGAACAGCCTGTTTGGGGTTCAAGAAAGTTTTACCTGTTTCTAACCATGATGAAGTCTTTCAGCCCATGGTGCTTTCCTTCCCTGGGACCGAATGAAAACTGAAGGGAAGAGACAAATCGAGCCATGATGTTTTCTTCAGACTGAACTCCGTCTGCCCTCAAGAAAAAGCTATTTGTTGTCAACGATTAGAGGCCCAGGTTTAATGGGTAATCGAAGCCCTTCTCGATCGGCTCTGCGGCGCAATTACAAGAGGAAAGAAAGACACAGGGTCTGGGTGAGGTGAAGCGAGTGAGGCACGGAGGGTGTGAACTGAAGGAGAGGCTGGCTCTCAGGGCTGTGCAAGGCCAGGGTCAGCTCTGGGAACCAGAGCCTCCTCATGCATGCACACCTGGCACCTGGTCACTTGCCTCCAGCCCTGAAAGGTGGAGCTCTTTGATGCGGAGGGATAAAGAGGGTGATGCAAGCAGAGAGAGGCTGAGATCTGATGCGGAGGAAGTCAGATTGTCAAGTCCAAGGATGCAGCGGCCATGCTGGCGATGCTAAAAAGCTGATGGTGAGAAGTTACGGAATCTGGCCAGCCGAGCATCCCACAAGAGGCACCTGTCACCACCGCACCACCAGTGGGTACCAATCGACAGTTCAAAGTCCAGTCAGCACACACCCTGTCCTGGATGCTGAAATCACCAACCGCAGATGCTTTCTAGCCAGAGCATGTGTCAAATGAGTGTCAGGACCCCACAAGGACTTGTCCCTAAAATGCCCTCAGGACAACTCTAAGACCAAAGGAATCCCTTGACATCTAGCAGGACAAAAGCATCATACTTGGGGTGGAAGAGGCCATGTCTGAAGAGCGGGTGCCTTCTCTAGAGCCTGAGGTGGGACCACCAATAGACACTGGTCCAGACAACACTAGTCCCAAAGGATGATGAAGGGGTGCAGTGGGGCCAGGGAAGAATGTGGGGCTTAAAATTTTTTAATGATAATCAGCAGATGAATGGATTAATAAGTGGTACTTATATACAATAGAATATTACTCAGCCATGAACGAGAACAAAATAATGCCATTTGCAGCAACATGGATGCAACTAGAGATTCTCATACCAAGTGAAATAAGTCAGAGAAAGACAAATACCAGATGATATCACATATCTGGAATCGAAAACATGGCACAAACAGACCTATCTACAAAACAGAAACCGACTCACAGACGTGGAGAACAGACTTGTGGTTGCCGGGACGGGAGGTGGACAGAGAGTTTGGGGTTAGTAGATGCAAACTATTACATTTACAATGGACAAGCAATGAGGTCCTACCGTACAGCACGGGGAACTATAACCAGTCTCTTGGGCTAGAACGTGATGGAAGACAGTTTGAGAAAAAGAATGTATATATGTGTGTGACTGGGTCACTATGCTGTACAGCAGAAATTGGCACAACACTAGAAATCAACTACACTCTAATACAAATAAAATGAAAAATAGCAAAAAAACTTCACAAAATGCAAGAAATGAATGTGTGTTTATTCAGAACACCTCATCATTGCATAGGCTAGTAAATTTTATAAATCTGCAAGGGAACATGCAGCAGCTATTGTGTCCCTAATTTCTATGGCTACAGAATTCTACCTTTAAGAAGCTTCTGGCCCAGAAATCTCAAGATAGCAACCTCACAGATATGTTTCATCATCCCAAAAGAGCATTAAAATTTTTCAAATTCTACACCAAATTTACAAATCAAAAGGTTTCATCAAAAAATAAATCTGTTTTTACTATTTTTTTCTTAATGGATTTTATTTCAATTATAAGTGTACATAAATCATCACAAGTCAGTTTTACAGATTTTGTATCCCAAATCCCCAGTGCATCCCCCCACCCCCCAGATGGTCTTATTTGAAAAACCAAGGTTTTCCAAAGTCTGTGAGTCATTGTCTGTTCTGTAAGAAGGTTCATTGTGTCTTTTTAGTTTCCACATGTAAGCGGTAGCATTGGGTGTTGCTGTCTAATTGTCTGACTGGTTTCACTTTGCACGATAATCTCTAAGTCCATCCATGTTGCTATAAATGTTGGTAATTTGTTCCTTTTAATGGCTGAGTAATATTCCATTGTGTGTATGTACCATATCTTCCCTATCCACTCTTCTATCGATGGGCACTTAGGTTGTTTCCATGTCTTGGCTATTGTATAGAGTGCTGCAATGAACACTGGAGTACATGTGTCTTTTCGAGTCATGGTTTTCTCTGGATAGATGCCCAGGAGTGGGATTGCTGGATCAAATGGTAATTCTATTTTGAGTTTTCTGAGGAATCTCCATACTGTTTTCCACAGTGGCTGCACCAATTTGCATTCCCACCAGCAGTGTAATAGGGATCCTTTTTCTCCACACCCTCTCCAGGACTTATTGTTTGTAGACTTTTTGATGATGGCCATTCTGGCCGGTGTAAGGTGGTACCTCATAGTGGTTTTGATTTGCATTTCTCTAATGAGGAGCGATGTTGAACATCTTTTCATGTGTTTATTCTCCATCTGCATGTCTTCTTTGGAGAACTGTCTGCCTAGATCCTCCACCCATTTTTGGATGGGGTTGTTTGTTTCTTTGGTATTGAGCTGTAGGAGCTGTTTGTAAATTTTGGAGATTAATCCCTTGTCAGTTGATTCATTTGCAAATATTTTCTCCCATTCTGTGGATTGTCTTTTCGTTTTGTTTAGGGTTTCCTTAGCTGTGCAGAAACTTTGAAGTTTAATTAAGTCCCATTTGTTTATTTCTCTTTTTATTGTCCTTACTCTGACACATGGATCTGAGAAGACGTTGCTATCATTTATGTCCGAGAGTGTTTGGCCTATGTTTTCCTCTAAGAGTTTGATAGTATCTGGTCTTATATCCAGATCTTTAATCCATTTTGAGTTTATTTTTGTGCATGGTGTTAGGAAGTGTTCTAGTTTCATTTTTTTACATGTAGCAGTCCAGTTTCCCCAGCACCACTTATTGAAGAGGCTGTCTTTTGTCCAATGTATATTCTTGCCTCC
>PVHT021183543.1:2141722-2166763 GCA_004024745.2 Catagonus wagneri | reverse complement strand
CTAATTACACTTTTGCTAACTCTGAGCAGCAACTAGGTTGGTCTTCTCCATCCCTGTACCCCCAGCACTCAGCGGTTGGTGAATAACATTATAGCTGTTGAGCAAAAAGGGCAGATGAAGAAACAGGAGGCAAAACACTCCATTTCCACTACTTTCCATCCTACAAACATCCAGCGCTGTCAGAAGCTTCGGTCTCATCCTCATCTTTACATGCCCCCATTGGATTCCTTTCCCACAAAGCCTTAGTGAATAACCAAGAAATGTCCTGATGGTTTTATAAAGCAGAGACACCTGTGAAGCAGATCTTCTCCCCCTCAACAGCCCTTCCCCACAGCACAGCCCCTCTCCGGGTGGTTTTCCCCAAGAGCAAGCAGCTGCACTCACGTCTCTTCACTGGGTTGCACGAACCATCCCGCTGTGTGCCCAAACGTGCCTTCTAGGCTCCATCAAAACAAAATAACTTGCAGAAACAAGGACCCAAAGGCAGTTTATGAGCCACTGGCTTACCCTGAATTCAACCCCTCAAGACAATGGCTTATCAAAATATTTCTTCCAAACATTCCCTGTTCTGTCCCTGAGTAAGGGCCCGGTGAATTAAATGAAAAGTTATCAGTTGGTAACCTTTAAGCCTTAATGTTCAAACTCAGCACCCCCCAAATGGTAAGGATGCTTTCGCTGACCTCGAGTCTCCAAACTGGTTAACCCCCAGGGCCACCTTTATTAAGCCAGTTACCACTATCCTTAAATCCATCAGAATTCTCTTTTGATGGTTCCCCTTGAACATAGCTCCCTAAAATCTCTGCTTTAGCTTTTTTTCCTATGAGTCAATTAATTTTCCCCTTTGTTAATTAATACCAGCTCCCACCTACTGGTATGGTCTTGGGCAACCCCATCTGTTGAGTGCAGGCCGGATTTACAGATCTTTTTGATTTAAGGAGCAGAATATGGGAGGAGAACGGGAGGCCATTTCAGCCCGTAAAGCACAGGACTCCCGTCTTGCTCATCTGTCTCTCCACTGTCATCTCAGCTTGCACTTTAAGAAGCTGCCTTGCTGTCCAGGCCCGCGTGGCAGAGACTCAAAGCCAACCACCAGAAGAACTGAGGTTTCTGGTCCACCAGCCCTCAAGGAATTGAATCCTCCCAGCAACCGCGTGAGCCGGCCAAGAAGTGGTTCTTCCCCAGCGGAGCCTTCCTATAAGAACTCGGACGCAGCTGACACCCTGACTGCCCCTTTGGGAGAGACTGTGAGCCAGAGATGCTGTCCTCGGATTCCTGATCTGTAGAAACTGACGGATAAGAAGCATGTGCTGTTTTAAGCCACTAAGTTTGGGGGTAATTTGTTACGTGTCAATAGGTGACTAATATACCCGGAGATTTAGATCCTCCTGGCGTGTTCGTCACCCCCGTGGCTGGCTGAGAAGCAGCCTAATGGGAGGGGCCTGGCCTCTACTCTGCAGACAGCTCCATCCATCAGCACGAGAAGTCCAAAGGAAACCCCTTTCCCGTCTCATCTCACTGATTCAACAGACACAGGGAAGTTGAATCCCACAAAACGAATCACTGGTAACTACTCACCAGGTCTATACTAACCTACTCCAGTTCTAAGAAACTCCAGACAAGCAAGATCGGTACTCTCTGTATCATCTTTCTGCGAAGACCTTGTGCATGCCCTTATTTTTCTGGATTTTATTTAAGCTGCTGGTCTTCCCTAGCTAAGGCGGGGCAGCACTATGATGTCCACTGCCTCTGCTGCTGGATGAATCCCTACACGTGGAGGTCTTCTCCTCCGAGGGGTCTGTCTGCCTGGATCCCTCCTCCGCTTCCACCAGGAAATGGAAGCCTATGTGATTAAGGTTTTGAGGAACCGTGTCTAGTGAGAAAACTCCACTTTGGAAATCCATTGAGCAACCACTATATGGATCAGCTCTAAGCAGCCACACAAAGCTACCCACTAGAAGCAGACTCACAGGTTTCGAAACCAAACTTACGGTCCAGAGGGGAAATGCTGGGGGGGGTGATAAATTAGGAGGTTGGGACTAACATATACACTACTCTATATAAAATAGCTAAGCAACAACAGACCACTGTACAGCACAGGGACATCCACTCAATATTCTGTAATAACTGATATGAGAAAAGAATCTGAAAAGGAATGGATAACGGAGATATTTATAACCGCGGATGCACTTTGCTGTACACCTGAAACTCACATGGCATTGCCAGTCAACTATGCTCCAATGAAATATTTTTTAATGTGGGGAAAAAAAAAAGCTACCCACCAGATATTTTCGTTTCTAATCATAGGAGAAGCGTTCTCTCTGAGGTCTCCACATTGTACTGCGGTGGGTGCAGAAATGCACCGTCCAGACGCCTCCCCCAGGATGTATTTGCTGTTCAGCTGCAGGAATAACAGCAGCATCAGACCCCAGCAGCCAAGGTCTGCCGGGCCTTGCTGGAGGCCAGCCTCATAGCTGGGCAAGGCCGTGTGAGTGTACGGAGGACCTGGCCGTTTGGCCCAGTGTTGGACACTCCGGTGGGTACTCTATCCAGAGTTCCCCGTGGAGGGGGCGATGGCAAGCTTTGATGGCCTGCATCTCCAGCTTGTCTTTTCCTTCTGTCCATTCTGGCTTCCCCTCCCATCCTTTCTAGATGTTAACCTCTCAGCAATATTTTACACCCCGAACTGTCTCAGCATCCACCTCCTGAGAACCCGAGCTGGGATATCACCGGGAGGGAGGCACTGCCTAAGATGTGAGTCCTAGAGCCATGTGCAAACACGCCCAGCCCAGCGTGGCCGTCCGTCTCTGTTTCTGCGTAAGCAGTTCTAGCTCCAGTCTTCTGGCTCTACTTATCTCCTCAAGACGGTAGCCTCCGTCGGAGCACCGCCCCTCTGATTTTTTTTAATACTCAAAGCACAGCCCAAGAATGAGCAACGTCAATGTCAGTGAGTGGACCTCATTAGTGACAGGAAATCTCAGGCCCCGCCCTGGGCCGACCGGGTAAGAATCTGAACGTTAACAGGACCACATCCAAGGTGACAGGCAGGTTCCTGTACCCAGTGCCCAGCTACAGCCCTAGTACACGCCTGAGCCCAGGAGAGGGCAAGACCCAGCCCTGCTGATGCAGTCAGCTGGCCTTAAACGTGGGGTGAGGAAGCTCAAGGAAGAGAATGGAGCCTATTGATTAGAAAATGGGAATCTATACATAGAACTACCGTGTGACCCAGCAATCCCACTCTTGGGCATATATCCGGACAAAACTTTCCTTGAAAAAGACATCTGCACATGCATGTTCATTGCAGCACTATTCACAATAGCCAAGACATGGAAACAGCCCAAATGTCCATCGACAGATGATTGGATTAGGAAGATGTGGTAAATATACCCAATGGAATACTACTCAGTCATAAAAAAGAATAAAATAATGTCATTTGCAGCAACGTGGATGGAATTAGAGACCCGCATACTGAGTGAAGTAAGTCAGAAGGAGAAAGACAAATACCATATGATATTACTAATATCTGGAATCTAATATACTGCACAAATGAACCTTTATGCAGAAAAGAAAATCAAGGACTTGGAGAGCAGACTTGCAGTTGCCAAAAGGGTGGGGGAGGGAGTGGGATGGTAGGGGGGCCTGGGGTTAATAGTTGTAGACTGTTGCCTCTGGGCTGGAAAAGCAAGGAGATCCTACTGTATAGCACCGGGAACTATGTCTAACCACTTGTGATGAATCCATATATGTATGTGTAACCCTGTCACCACGCTGTGCAACTGGGTATAATGGAAATAAATAAATAATTAAATAAGAAAATGGGAATCTTTCATTTTGGAGAAAAGGTCTGATACTCAGACAGAACATGACAGCACTGCCCAGCTGTCAAGGGAACAGTCCTGGAGTTTCTCATTTCAGCCACACTGTCCGGCCCCAACACAACTAAACCAGGCATTCCTCCCATCAGATAGGCCTTGGCCAGTCTACCTGTCCCCCTCAGGTCCCTGAAATGTCTGCCACATAAATAAGTAAGTAAATTAAAGAGCTCTGAGAAGATGAGATTCAAAGCCAGAGAGCTGGTCAAATAAGCCACCGGCACGAGGTGTGACCGTCCGGCCTCTGAGCCAAGTCACGCGAAGGATGATTTAGGCATTTATCACTTAGATGCAGCACAGAGACAGAGACGTGCAAGAGCCTCAGGTCAACCTTCAAAGAGAGAATTTAATGAACTGGCTGTACTTCATCATTTTGATAATCAGAGAAATTAGAGGAGGAAATGAGAGGCTTGGCGGGTCATTCAGTCCATCAGCCGCCTTTACTGAACAGTCTCTAGTGCATATTTTGCACAGTTTTATGACACCGCCTAGTTGAAATGATTTTCATGCCTAGAGAAAATTGGGGGTCAGTTCACACTGGCTCCTTTGCTCCTCTCTCCTACAGAGGTCACAGCCCAAATTCTGCTCTTCTCATTTGCAAACTATTTCTTGCAAGTAGAAGTGAAGTGTTAGGACAAAGCAAGACGTCATAATCTTTTTTGTTTTATGTAAGCAATGTTTCATTGGGATAGTCTAGGGCATGCAAAAGCAACAACAAAACATAAACCCCAAAGTGTAACATAGCAGGTGTTTATTCTGTGCTCACATTAACTGTATGCCCAGCACGGGTCAGCAGGGAGATGGTGTTTATCATGACTCAGATCTCAGAGTGAAGATATTTCACTGTGCTCTTCTGCAGCCACCAGAGATGCAAAGAAAGCAGACTGCACATGCGCTTTAGAAGTGTCTTCATGGAAGTGACACACATCACTTCTCTCATTTTATTGGCATGCCATTTAGCCATGAACTCAGCATACAGCCCACCCATGCACCTGGAAGGGAGAAGAACTAGCAATATTTTGTGGGCAGCAAAAATGATTGCCACAAGAAAGAAATCAACTGCCAATGCTAAATGTCAACCTCATTCTCAATGGCCACCTGATGACAAAAACCTGACACTGAGAGTGAGCAAATGGCTTTCACATACATCAATCAACGGGTATTTATTGAGTCCCTACTATGTCAAGACTTTCAGTGACAAAAGAAAGTCACTCAGCAATGGCAGTGACATTCAAAAGAGAAAAGCAAAAGAAAAAACAAGTAGATAAACCATATGATAAGAACATTATGAAGCATATATACAAGATAGGTGTGTAAGGGTGTGGGTGTGGGTGTGTGTGTGATGGGCTGGTGCATTACTGATGCCCAAGCAGGGTAAGAGGGCCTCTGTATGGATGGGAAACCTGCCTTGAGATGTTAAAAGCCTGAGTGGGTGAGGAAAGAGTTCAAACGGGAAAGCAGCCCCCCGCCAGGTACAGAGTCCCAGTGAGGGGGAGAGGGCTTCGCCAGCGGGGTGGCGGGGTGAAGCTCAGCTTGAGATGTTGGATCCCAAGTGAAGTGAGGAGGGCAGCCATGCATGCAAAGGCAAGCGCAGAAACCAGAAATCAGCTACAGACAGAGCAACTGATAGGTAAGTAAGTTAAAAGCTCTATGAGCCTGGTTCTTGGCTTTCAGAGAAGTGAGGTGCAGATCTAAAAAGGGAGATAATGGAAATGAACTTGTGTTATTGGTCTGGAAGTAGGGGTTGTTGGGATAAACTCACAGTTTCTGATACATAAATGGATGAGTGGCTACACGGATCGATTTTGTACATATACTCCCTAGTTTGTCCACGGAGAATACTTAGGAGCAGAAACACCAGCAATGAGCCAACTTAGCTCCCAGATCTTGGCTTCTAAGTGCCAGTATCTACTAGCCGAAACCAGAGCTTTGGAGAAAGGGTTCTCTCCTGTGCTGGAGAAGAACAAGTACAAGACCCTGGAACCTCTTTTTGTGTACGCGTGTGCTCAAAGAATGATCGAAACATACTTTTAAGAAAAACTGAAAACCAACAGAAAGGGCTCCCTCTGCCCCAACTGAGGGCCATTTGCACATTTAAGGAAAAAAATGATGGTACTGGATTATGACCCAATGATCATAAAGTAGGAGACCGGGAGTCCAGACAGGGATGCACATTCAGGCAAATAGTCCGGTAATAAACGGAATATTTACACAGTCTCAAAACTCCTCCCTACAAAATACTTCTTCATCCCAAAGAGGAAAAGAGTAACTACAGCGGACAAGCTGGCAGACACCACTGCGGTCCAACAAGCAGAGCGAACATCATCATTGACGGGACAGAGTTAAACTGTGTGTCAACTGCCAGGATGCCAGGCAGCGTCACTTGTGGAAGTATGCCTGGTGAAGATGCTTAACCCGAACCCAACCACGAGGAGACGTCAGACAACCCCAAAGTGAGGAACGTGTTACAGCATGAAACACGGGCTGCCGTCCTCAAAAGTGGGCAGGTCACAAGAGTCAGCCACCGACTGAGGCAATGTCTTAGATTAAATGAGTTTGAAGGGACACGGCAACAGAAGGCAACGTACGACTCTGAACGGGAACCTTTCACTATTAAGGACACGGTGGGGACAACTACTGAGACGTGGACAGAATCTGAGCATTATTAGCTGGGAGTGATGCATCAGCATTTTTTTCCTGATTTTTGTGGTTGTCTAATAGCTATACAGAAGAATTTCCTTAGAAATAACATAGTAAAGTTTGCGGAGGGTGAGGAGACACCCCCTCGACTGGTTCAGGAAAAAAGAATTCCGTCCTGTATATGAAAACTTATGTTGTTATCGCTCAACACAAACCAAAAAAAAAAAGCAAAGTTACACGAAAAAGGATGAAAAGATATCAATATATTACAAACAAGAAAGTTAGAGTCGAATGGCATGACCCCATCTTGTTTTTTTCTAATTTATTTTTTATCGCAGCAACACTGGGGTCTAACGTTATGGAAGCTCCATGCGTACTTATATTTCTACTTCTGTTTGCCCCACAGCATGTGCTCACCACCAAAAACCTGCTTTCCACCCCCACCCAGTGGTCCCCTTGCCCACTTTACCCAATCTCCTCCTCCCATCTGTTCTCTGTATCGAGGTGCTGGTTTTCTGTTTGCTTTGGTAGGTTCATGCATTTGGCTTTTTGTCTTGTTTTTTATGTTTCACATGTGAGTGAAATTATATGGTATTTAGAAGACATTTGCAAGTCACATATCCAATAATGGAGTCAACATCCAAAATTTATATAGAACTCAGATAACAACAATGAAAAACCAAACCATCCCATTAAAAACCGGGCGGAGCAAGTGAACGGACATCTTCCCAAAGAGACTATGGCCTATTTTAATGTTTTTATTTATCATATTATCGGCCAATTTTATTTTTAAAAAAGGAATGCACACAAAAGGATACGCATGTGCACACACGCACACACACATGCACACACACAGTCTGCAACATTAATCATGATCATCCCCAGCTGGCAAGGTTGGGTCTAGAATTTTCTTTGTTGCTTCCCTGAACCATCAGAAACTCACTACCACGAGCAGGTATCCCTTTTGCGATGAGAAAGTGTTGCAAAAAGACTTGATCAGCTGGGTTGTTCCTCAGGCTTTCTTGGGTTCTCCCAGCATCTCGATTCTCCAGCCACAGCTTTGCAGAGCTCAAGGCTTCACACAAGCAGCAAAGTAGGACAGAGTATCTGACAGGAGAGAGTGTGACTCTGCCCAGCCGGAGGTGTGCCTAATTTTGTCTGTGGCACAGAAGGTATCACCAGAAACGCACCAGGAAAAGCGCCTGCGACGCCTACACTGCCAATTAGCTGGCTGCTGTATATTGCCAGCATTTATCACTGGCAGCCCAGGGCAGCTTACTTGGCTGTCCTCAGAGCAGTCTGAGGTCTGTACATATTCAACAAGAATTTCCAGTTGCGTAGGAGGCCAAGAGGTTGGGGGGCTCTCCCAGGACCTCCATTCAGCCTGTTCTCCGGGGCTGCTGGCTGGGAACTGTTAATAAGCTTCCTCCTCTACCATCACTCACCCCCAGAGAGGTGCTGGGGAGAAAGGCGCCTGGCTGCCCTCCCGAAGCTGCAGAACCAGCAGCCTATCCTGGTACCCACACATCAAGAATGCCATCAGCACCGAGAGGCTTTTGTTGACAGCCGTGTGACAAGTTTTTCAGGAATCCTATCTGGAACTGGGGGCAGGTATTTTCGTGCATTTAAAATAAAAAGATGAGTGTGAGTCAAATTCTTGTCTGGGGCTGAATGATGTCAACAGTTGAAAAGTCTCTACCCACGGAGCTGATTATTGGAGTCGCTCGGGGAAACTGAAACCCAGGACAGATGTGTGGGCTCCAACCCCACCATCCGGACTCCAGTAAGTCAGAGATGCTAGTGCAGTTGGCGAGGTGGGGGGGGGGGGGGGGGGGAATGGTCCTTCTGTTTCGTGCCCTGCTCATGGCAGCATCGTTTGCAAATTTTTTTCTGAAGCAAACACGCACGAATGTGGTGATTCAGAAAACATAAGGAGGAAAAAAAGAAACCACCACAAAAATTATTCCCACAGATTGGACTTTTTAGGTGGAGGATTGAACAGCAACTTCATTCGCTGAGACTCACCCATTTGGCTCAAAGTTAATGGCTGCAGCAAAAAAGACCATGGGCAACACAAGGTCGCTCACAGCGGAGTTCAAGGACAACTGAGGAGGCTGCTAACCCTCAGAGCAGGCAAGGCAGAAAGGACAGCGCCCTTTCCCAAGGTCACAGTAGGCGTGAAGGGGGAGATCCTCTACTTTCCCAGAACCCGCAGAACCACAGGGCAGCGCAGTTCCTCGTGAGCACTGCGGAAGCAGGTTCTGCAAAGTCTCCCTAGCCCCCCTGGCAGCTTCTTCCAAGTGACAGGGACCTAACGTCTGCTGAGGGAGACGACAGGGGGCTAATCCTCTCCGACCTAGCAGGAGCCGGATCCTTCCAGGAGTTATGTCCCCCTTGGATGAGGATGGAAGTCCTTTTCAGATGCTCCACCAGAACCCTTTGCGAAAGGCGGGTTCTCCGAGGGGACCGAACCCCTCATCTGGTCAGTCCTGGGAGCCTGGACTCCGCAGGAAGACGAGATGGACGTGCTCGTGGCGGGCGGGAAGCACGGCGGCCAGTCGCAACGCTTAGAAGTGGGGCAGGAAGTCGGGGACACGGGGGGGGGGGGCAGTCACCGGAAACAAAGCCAGGACCCCCTACACCTGGCCCGCAGCGCGGTGGGCGGGTCACAGCCGGCAAGGGGGCAGGACGTCTGGACCACGTGACCCGCTCCTGCTCCCCTCCCCCACCCCTTTCAAGCGGGTACCTCGCTTTTCACTGTGTTCAGCAGACCCCGAACTACGCTCTGGATTGGGGTCGGGGGAGGGACAAGAAAAGCCTGGGACAAATTTTCTACCAGCCCGTCCAGATTTGGGGGGGTGGGTGGGAGTCTTAGAGGCAGCCACAGAGTGAAGTTACAGAAGATTTTTGAAGGACCGTTTTCCTTGATAACCTCAATTTGTAGATCCATATTTAGCCTGCTAAACTTTCCCGAAAACTGCCTAGTGATTCACGGAAAGTAGGCTGACTCTCACGGAGGAAGAATTTCCTTCCCCTTCCGGCTCTGCGGTCGGCGAGGACTTTTCACAAACCGGATCCAACCAGACCTCCGAGCTCCAAGCTGACCTAGGTGAGCTCTGAAGGTGCTGAACCATCAAACACAGACCCAGTGGTAGGTGGGCTTCGTGCCCAGCTTCCCATTGCTGGAGATGTTCTGGAGAAATAAGACACGATAGACAGGGCTGAGCCAAAGCAAGCCCGTTTCTCCTCTTCAGTCTGCCACTAACCCTGGAAGTGCCTTTGCGCCAAGCAGGAAAGGGAATTTTTTACTAAAGATTCTTCCGTTGGAAGGTTGTCATAATATGCCTGTTAGAACATCATCGTTTACCGCCTCCTGCCAGAAAATTACAGAAATATACAAATAGTTCTACGTGGCACAACCCCTGGGAGGGTGCAGTGTACAACCTCCGCAACTGTACATGGTAGCCCCGTATCATCTGCTGTCCCTTCAACAAGGCTTGACCTTGAAAGAACATTACGGTGAAAGCAAGGAGGAGGTCACTTACAGCAGCTACTATTTCGAAACTCCCAGAACGCTGGGCTCAGTAAACACCAACACCACACTCTGCTTTCCAGATTGTAGGATTTCTACCCAGAAAGAGAAGCAGAATTTGCAGAGAGGTTTGCAACCTGCAGGAACAATGAAGAAGCAGATTCAAAGCTGACAGAAAATGGGGCACGCAGTAGGTACACAGAAAGAGTGTGGCTGTTTATTCAATGGACACTGGGTGTGCCCAAACCCCAGGAGAAGGCGTGTGCCTTCTTTCCTTCCTGACAAACTTGGCTTCTCACACTCAAGAAGTCAGGGATGACTTTGTGACTCTTGCCAGCTGCAGCTCACGGCACTGTGCCAATTTCTGGTCGGCTTAGAGGACTTGGTATTGAGTTTGCTAACAACCAATTCAATCAAAGAAAAGGAAATCCTGCAAAAACAGTACTTGTTAATGACTCTTACGGACTCGGGGGTTCCCTTTAGAGATCCTTATAAAATATTCCCTTATCTTCTCACGCAAAGGAAAAAGGGAAGACTCCCAGCTCCCCAGAGACCAGCCCCAGGTGCTTCGGAAGCTGCTCCTAAGTCTAGAAGCCTCTTGAGGTCTCCCGCTCTGAGGGTCTCTCCTTGGGCAGAAGAAACTGGACGTGGCTTCCTTTCAAGCCGAAAGAACTTCCTTGAGTTACTGACACGTAGGGCGCTCCTCTCCCCTGGAGAGAAGTTCGCAGACTATGTCGGCAGCCCTGCCCTTCCCAGTCGGGCCAGGCAAGAAACCAGGGGACAGAACCTGGCGCGCTCTCGGAGGCTGGCCGTGGCTCGTAACGTCCCGGCAGAGCTCACACAGAGGAGCTAAAACCTGTGCCTGTGAAACAGCAGCTTCTTACCTGCAGGGAACGGGCCCCAACACTCGGGGAAGGAGGAGGAAAAACACAGCACGTGAGCAGAAACCACAATTTGACTCCCTTCTTTTTGACTGTCAGGTCAGATAGCAACGAAATGTTATCATTCCTTTGGGTGAATCTGTTTTTATCCTTGTATATTACTTCTTGGATTGAATGCTTCTTGTGCTTGGGGTGGCTCCATTTTTTTTTTTTTTTTTTTACATGGGGGGCAAAAAAGCATGACACTTTTTCACTGAGGTGTTAAAAATGCAAAGTGAAAGCCAAGCTATTTTAAATGAAACACTCGTGGCTGTGTATGTGTTTCCCTAAATAGCTAAGGGACTTAGGAGAAAATGGCCACCCATAGGCTATAAAGGAAGCTGGAAGTTGTCCATTGGTGCAAACACAGAAAATGGCCAAAGCCCCCCGGCCCCATCCTGAGCGCTGATCACACGGAGCAGCCATTGCTGTTGGCTAAACAGGAAAACCGTCCACACAGGGGGCCACAGAGGAGAAAATGAAGAGGTTTGTGGTATCACTCAAGGCCTAGAGGTATTTTTCTCACCGGAGTTTCCACAGTGTAAACACATTCCTTAAATCCCATGGCCAATGGTAACAGCCCTCTTTCCTGTGGGGACACCCTCACCGGGTGATAAAGCCTCACCCTTGTCCTGGGACAGTCATTTCCACAGCCACCAGAACTTCTTTCCAACACAATGATCTCCGGCCTCACTGAATGCCCAAGTCACTGTGCTCCCACCCAGAATCGGGCCCCAGGCCTGCTCCTGCTTGTCCGAGTCCCTTCTCTCTGGAAGGCCAGGAGAGCAAACTGCCGAACAGACAGGGCTTTTTAAGCCATGTTTTCCCCTTGTCCGGAAGGGAGGGGAAAAAAAGTAATGAGAAAATAACGACTCCGCTTTACTAATTTGCCTGCCTGCCCTTCCTCCTGACATCCAAGCTGAAACAGGACAACACAAGAAACAAGCTGACAAAATTAAAACAGCTTTAAAAAGCCCAACAAGAGAGAGACAATGAGACAACGCCCATTTCTCTGCTCTCAACCCCGAGCCACGACAGTTCCTGGCCAGAGTCCCTCGTCCGGCCAGGAACCAGCAGATTGATGCCAAGATTTCCTGAAAAAACGCCAGTGCCTGGAAAGTCAGAGGGTCACATCAGACTTCCTTAGCTCAGTACCTAAGACAATGTATCTTCTCATTGTAAGTATCACCAGCTGGGCCTAAAGCTTGTTGAGAAAGTTAAACTGACCGACTGGCCTCCTGGCAATGGCTGGTGTGGTGGTCCTTCACTCTCTCCCTTCCTCCATCTCTCTCTCTCTCTCTCTTCTGAAGCCAAATGCCAGGCGTTACACAGAGGCCCTACAATTCCTGGAGAAGGATCACTTGAGCCACAAGGCAAGCCGTGACTGCATCTTTATTTCAGGACAAACGCGGACAGAATGAGGACTGTCGCACGGGTTTTGTCTCTTCCCCCAGCGGCCACCTTCCGTGGCTGACTTACCTCCGTCTTCACTTCTTTCCCGCAGCCGAGGTCCTCCCGGAGCGCGTCCTCCGCACACGCGGTCAACGCTCCCGCCGGCCTTTGCCCGACAGAGAACGAGATTCTCGCGCTTACCTGCGTGAAAAGCCTCGAGATTCTCGCGCTTACCTGCGAGAAAAGCCTCGAGATTCTCGCGCTTACCTGCGAGAAAAGCCTCGAGCTCACGGCCTTTGGCCCCGTGTTTAATCAAGAAGGGTCATAGGCACACATGGGTTCCCGGATCACTGCCAAGTACATGGCCTGCACCTGCGCCTACTGAGATTAGAAGCATCACCTGGGGGCTCTGTGAACTCGGTCGGCAACCCAGCACAGGTGGTTCTGATGTAAATGGCCTCTGGGTCTTCCTTGCAGAGTTTTTCACAAACTTTACTGTGTCTAAGAACTGTGGAGGTGGGGTGGGGCAGAAGAGCTTGTTAAAACGCAGACTCTGACTCAGCAGGTCCGCGTTGAGTCTAAACCCGGGTTTCTAACAAGCCCCCCTGATGTGGTTGCTACGGGACCTCGGGCCACGCTTTGTGGTGGGAGGTCTCACTGTTCTATGGGTGGTACCCAGGCCAGGGGCCCTGACATCACCTGGGAGCTTGTTAGAAATCCAGACCCTCAGGGCCCATCCCAGCCCTGCTGCCCCAGAGCCTACATTTTATCAAGGTTCTCAGATGATTCTCACGCACATTAGTTTGAGAAGATTACATAGGAGAACTTCAGGATCTAATTCACAAAGAAGGTGTCCTCTGTGGAAAGGTCAGAGAAGGTCAAAAAACACACAAACCCACCCCACCCCCAAAAATTTGGATTCTATGACATTTGAAACCCAGATGAAAAGCTGGTCCATCTTACAGGGGAAAGAGTAACCTATTTAGAAACCAGCTTCTTAAACATACCTCCCTCCATCCCAGAGGAAACTACAAGAATTCAGCTTGAGCTCCACAACTCTGGTTGTGAACGGCTATTATACGCTGTCACCTCTCCCTGTTTTCATTATTTCTCTGGGGTCATTAGGTCATCCAATTTAGGGACCAATGGATGACTGTCATCCTGGAGGCAGATGGTTTAAATAGCCAAGGTGGACTGGTAAAGCCCACCCCCCTAGGTGAGAGGGCAAAGCGGAACCATCCTTTTAGACCTCTGTGTGAAGATCCTGCTGTGTTTGCTGTCTAGGGAGGTCTCAAAGGGGCAGATGTCACCAAGTCTACAAACAGTACCTAGGAAAGCATGTAATACATTATAAGGGAAAATTAACCAATATTGGTTGAAGATGTTTATTCCAAGAGTCAAAGCAATAACTTGCTAAAAAGTAAAAGCCAAAAGAAGGCATTCAGCTCTCCAGGTTTCTAGATGCCAAAAAGAAAGGGGGAAACAGCCTTAAGTCCACAAAGAAAAGGGGGGGGAGAAAGAATTAAAACAAAAATTGGTTTAGATAATCAGACTCCAACAGAGTCTGGAATAAAGGAACCCCCAAAAGCACTTGGATTCAGGGTGATTCTATGCACAAGCTCCTTATTTCCTTCAGTTTCATTTTCTGTCCAGGCAAAATGCTTGCTACAGACAATGGTTTGCATTGGTTGATCAATAGATCAAGGAACAGTCAAAGGAGATAAGGAACGTCTAGAAAGGGAGGCACTGGCATTAATGAAGGCGGACAGGGCCAATGCAAATATTGTGTTCAATTAGCATTTTTGTGGACGGAGCAATTTCTGAAAACCGTCTTCAAGGCCCAGAACACACAAAGGGACATCTGGCTCAGTTTATGGAAATAATGCTGACACCACCACCCCCTGCTCCTCCAGCCGGAGCCCCTCAAACTCGACTTCCCATCATTCAGATCCTACATCCCCCTTCTGGCAGGTACAGAAGAAGTTTACAAAATATATCTGTGAGTTCAGAGAATAGTAAGACATTTAGGAGACAGGTTAATTATCCATTGGACCCTATAAATATCAGACCTGGTCATTTTTCCTTTTTTGGTCTGCTTACAGGATGGTCAGAGCCAATTTTTGTGGTCCCATCTCTAGCCATACTGTAGCTCGTAAATTTGAGGTATCTTTGGAAAAACGGTATCCTCCCTCTGCCCTCCTTGGCCTGAGCGAGAGCTTTATGTATTACTGACAGTAGCAGGCCCTGAGCTGAACCCCTACTGTGTGCCAGGCACTTCATATGCCTTATTTAATCCTCACAACCATTTCTGGTTTACGAACAAAATAACTGAAGCTCAGAGAGGTGAGGAAACCTTCCCGAGGTCACAGAGCTGGTGAGTGAAGGATACAGAATTTCATCCTACAGCTGTCCAAAATCCACGCTGCTCTGGCTAAATCATTCTGCTCCTTGCGCTTTTATTCCTCGCTCAGATACGGTCCTTCTGGCCACTACGTCCTGGGTAGTTCTTATTCCCCAGTACCAGTTTGGAATAAGTACCTAGGGCTTTTATTCTGACCTCATTAATCAAATATCTCATCTCTCCACTGTGGGGACTCCCCTGTGGCAGGTACCCCCCCCCCACCCACACACACCTGACAGTCACAGCTTCGGTGCCTTTTCATATAGAGTTTCTCTTGAAGGTTCTCAATGGATCCACTTTCCCAAATATATACACAAGAGCTTATGAATTAAAGTCAAGCCCTTTGCCAATGTTCTTTTATGTTCAGAAAAAGAAGGGCGAGCCCCAAAGGATAGCCACAAGCATGTTTATAAAAGATACTCTACATTTGTCTTCTCTGTTAAGCATCAAACTTTCCCTGTCCTGCGTGGGTATCTTTTGAAAGCTCCAACACTCTTGAGCCATTTGCCCAGACAATGACTAATAGTATCTTTATCCAAGTATGATTCACTCTGTTGCAATGGAAAGACGCAAACCCTGAGTACAGAGAACATTGGGGAAGGTTACATAAGAGCAGGTACGTTTGCAGAGGGTGCAATTTGGATGAAAGTCCCTTGTGCAACATATATTTTTTTTTCACATTACACAATCACAGAGGAGGAAAGATTTTTTTGACTGAATGCCAGCTGCAGGATAACTTGCCAAGCAAAACACTGAGGATCCATTGCCAATATCTCCAGGTAATTCTTCTTGGGAAAAGAAGAGTGTTCCTGTGATGAATGAATGTTTTGACTTGGTGATTAATCAGAATTATGCTGCAAGACCGGCCAGTGTGTTTCCTCTCACAGAATTCTGGAACCGCTTCCTCGCTGCCACGAGCTACAAATTGTTTTAATTGACAACAGACCAGGAAATTGAGCCAAAAACCCAGATGAGATATCTATAATAACAGTTCCTCCTCAAAAGAAACCTGTCGTCTTCTGTCGTTTAGGGTCGAGAAAGGGGCAGAACTTTCTCCCAGCATCTTCAGCTTGAAAATATCGGTCTTTCCACTTACCGCTCATGTAGTCACAGAGCCGCTCACGAGCTTTTAGGGGAGCTTTTTAAACTTAACTTCCTACCAATAAGTCCTTCTGAAAGGAGCGTTTACTAAGTTCATTGCTGCCCTTTTGGCAAGCTCGCAACTCCCGGATCTGGACAGATTTAAATACAGCAAAGATTTCCCAGGCTGGTTCAGAGAACGTTCCCCCCAAATTCAGAAAGCTTTTCTCAAACTCCAAGATACAGAAATGAGATAAAGGAAGGAAGGAATAGGAGGGAGGGAGAGAGCTGGCGAGAATGAGGAAAGAAATCACGTGAAATATGTACTTCCCAAACCGAAAAGACAAAACGATTCAACTACCATCTATTAACCTTTATTCTATAGCAGAGACATAAATAATTGTATGAATTCATACGACCTGTACAAAAGACAAAATAAGATATTGCACTAAGTTTAGATATGGGATATTTGGATTTAATATTAGCTAAACAGATCAATCTATACATTTAAAGGAGTTAAGGCAAAACCAGATGACACTTCAAACACAACGGAAGGTTTGAAAAATAGGTATAATTAAAAACAAGGGCATCCCATTTCCTGTTAATAAAGTGGCCATGTCTAAGGAAAAAAAAATTCCTTAGGTTTTTAATAAAGTGGTTATTATCAATCACGTTAATTAAAGTGAGCAATAAAGTAGATTTCTTGTGGAGGAGAGCTGTTCTGTGGAAGTTTGAGGATTGAGCACTTAGAATTCGGGTGAGCAACTTTTTCTTTGCTAGATTTATGATCTATTCTTCCTATTAGAAAATATAATTTGGAAAATATGACTCTTTCACATATAAATAATTAAAATACAACTATGAAGCATTCTTTTTTACTTTAAGGGAAGTGATGTTGGTGAGCTCACAGAGAAAATGTTCGGGCAAGCCATCACCCTATTTGTAGAGAAGACACAAAGCCAGCAGTTGCCTTAAGAGAACCAAACTAATTCCAAAAG
This sequence comes from Catagonus wagneri, assembly GCA_004024745.2. NCBI lineage: Eukaryota > Metazoa > Chordata > Mammalia > Artiodactyla > Tayassuidae > Catagonus > Catagonus wagneri. The sequence goes on along the minus strand of PVHT021183543.1, from coordinate 2,149,931 downwards.
AATAAAAACAAGTGTAACCAGTACATCAACACAGCACACAATTCTTTGGCAGTATCACACTAATCGTTGCTTGAAGTCAGAACTTTTCGAAAGTTCTTGAATTCTCAGACCTGGTTGCCGGTCTTTGAAAATGAAAGAAACAAAATGCCACATCTGCAACAAATTTTGATTCAGGAAATCAAATTCAGAATAAACTTTGCAGACAGCTTTTAATTGTTACACTTAAGCATAGATAGGTAACGACTTCTGTGAGTCCCGATCCGATACAGAAACACACACACACACACACACACACACACACACACACAAGTCATCTGTGGAGCCTGGTACTGGTTCAGACAGGCCTAGAATCCTTAAAGAGAATCCATGTTCACCCATGAGAAACCAAGAAAAGACATCGATCCGATGACGAGGAAATGATCTTCCAGAAACTCAGGGGTGGGCCGCCCCTCACCTGGATGAATACCGTGGAGAAATCAAATTCTATAGGGGGAAGACCAGAAAGCCAGAGAATGTGGAATACTGCCAGCCTCCGACCAAGTTACCCTTCTCCAGTTTTAGGTAAACCTTATCCTCTTTATCTAGGTAGAGCAGCACCCCATTCGTGGCTGCTTCGCGAGTAACGTCTTTATCCCCAGCAAAGGCAGATATTACAGGTTTTCCATTTAACATGAGGTTAACCTACAAGAAAAAAAAAAAAAACACTGCAAAGTTCTCTCTAAAGTCAAAACGAACAAATGACTACAACAAGATAGAAACAGACTGATAGTTATAGAGAACAAACTAGGGTTACCAGTGAGGGGAGGAAAGCAGGAGGGGCAAAACGAGGTCTCAGGTGAAGAGGTACAGACCCTGTCAAGTGAGCTGCAAGGATATAGTGTACAGCACAGGAAAGACGGCCATTATTATATATATATATAGCTTCAAGTGGAATATAATCTATAAAAATATCGAATCACCATGTCCTACACTCGAAATCAAAATAATATTCAACTGTACTTCAGTAGAAAGAAGAAAGAAAGAAGGAAAAGAAAGAAGAAAGAGGGAGAGAGAGAGCAAGAGAGAGGGAGAGAAAGAAAGGAAGAAAGGAGGAGTTCCCGTCGTGGCTCAGTGGTTAACGAATCCGACTAAGAACCATAAGGTTGCGGGTTCGATCTCTGGCCTTGCTCAGTGGGTTAAGGATCCGGCGCTGCCATGAGCTGTGGTGTAGGTTGCAGACGCGGCTCGGATCCCGCGTTGCTGTGGCTATGGCAAAGGCCAGCGGCTACAGCTCCTGTTAGACCCCTAGCCTGGGAACCTCCATATGCCACGGGTGCGGCTCTAGATAAGGCAAAAAGACAAAAAAGAAAAGAAAAGAAAAGAAAGGAAGAAAGGAAAGAAGGAGGAAGGAAGGAAAAAAGGAAGGAAGGAAGGAAAGGGGAGGAAGGAAGGAAAGAAGAAAGAAGGGTGAGAGAGAGAAATGAAGGGAGGAAGAAAGGAAGGAGAAAGGAGGGAGGGGAAAAAAGAAAGAAAGAAAGGGAAAGAGAGAGAGAGAGAAAGAAGGAAAGAAAAAAAGAAAGAAAGAAAGAGAAAGAGAGAAAGAAGCAGGGATGGAGGAAGAAAGTCAAACATCTACGAGGGGGGAGGGAGGGGGAGTTACAAATGTCTGAGATGACCAGACTGACAAAATATCTGCTCTTGAGCAAATACAGCCCTTTGCTTTCAAATGAGAAGACTGTGGTGGCTACACTTAGTATGATCTTACTGATCTGATCTTTTCTTAATTAAAAAAATTTTTAATTTCTCCCAGAGAAGTGTCCTTAAATGTTCACACAAGAACACCGTCCGCAGAGAGCAACCTGGCCGTATGAAAACTGGTTTCCCTGCAGCACATAAATCGAGCTTTCTATGTGATTTACCTCTTGTATTCAAGAGCAATTTTTTGGTAATGAAGCAAACCTGTGGCTTCACTTTTACGTTAGTGAAAAGAGCCCTAGTGCCCTTTGCTCTGATAAACCCAAGCGTGGCAAGATTCTAGCCACATCCTTGCAGGTTTACTGAGACGAGCATAGTGTTAAAAATCAGTTGAAATTATGGAATACATGTATGCATTGTGATTTCTTTTTCTGTTTTCCTTGATAAGAAATGTGAATGAAAAATAATAATCACCACTACAGCTGAAGATTTTAATGATGGATAATGAACAAAGAATCCATTCATCTTTATTCACTTCTCTCCATACTATAATTTTGATTATACTGTGTTAAACATTACATAAATATCTAAATATTGAGGCTCGCGAAAAGCTTTTCCATGGAAGTATATTTGTTGACTAGATACTCATTCGTGTTAAAAATAATATTGAATAAATTAACTCTGAGGCTGATCAATTTATCCATTGACTAGGATATAAAAAGGTGATAGATGAGTATGTAATCTATCATTCATGTGGACATTATATACAATACAAACATTGAACACATGATACAGAAGTTATCCTAGAGTTCTACAGACATGTACTGGTGTTACTGAGTGTTACATATTTTAATATAGGAAGTAGTCTCATCATTGTCCTTGAGGGTTAAAGTTCAGGCCCATTCTTTAGAAAGCAAAACACAAAATACATTAATTACTGAATTGCAATTGGTAAGAATTCACCAATATCAGAGTGACTGAGGATAAACTACTTAAAGCATAAGCCAAAAGCATAAGCCTTTCTTTAAAAAGTATACTGAACCATTGTTCCTTCACAGATTTATCCTCAGTGGTTAATTGTAGCTCATAATTTTTAACAGTGACAGCAAATTTGTTTTATTTATTTAATAGGTACTTGGATTTTTTTTTAATTTTTGGCCACGCGCACAGCATGCAGAAATTCTAGGGTCAGGGATCGAACCCATGCCACAGCAGTGACCTGAGCCATAGCAGTGACAATGCCAGATTCTTAACCCCTTGTGCCTCCTGGGAACTCCTCTTTAGTAGGTACTTGTAAAATTCCGGTAGTACTCCTAGTTTTTTGGTTTTTTTTTTTTCCTTACAAGTTCGAGTAATTTTTGCACATGCTTTCAAAGCAATCAAGATCTTAGAAAAAGATTTGTGTCACTGAATTTTTACTGTGTTTTTTAAGCAATTGGTTGTTATTAAGGTGATAAGTTCAATTGTTTCTTTTTCTATAAGCTTCTTGTCATATGTCTTAATAGATGTTATTGGAAATTAAATGTTTTAAAAATAAACTGTTATAAAGATGGTTGTGAATTTTTATAACATAAACACATCTCTGGGGTAAATACTTAAATACATAAGCCACTACCAACATACACTGTTGCTTGGGACAGAGAAGGAACAGTTCAAAAGACATACCTGGATTGTTTGGCTCTGGTAGACTTTAATTACATGAAAACTGAAACTGTAAATTCCTTTTCTTGGTGCTACAAAGACAGACTCCAGGGTGAAAAAATTACCCACATTCACTAGGATCTACAAATGAAAAGAAGAAATAACAGTAAATTATTACAATATTCTCCTCTGTGAGTAAAATGTTTTCTTCCTTCCTTTTCCTTTTTCTTTCTTTCTTAAGAAAGAAAACTAGCTTTAAAAACCATAAGAAACGAAACATTGATTTCTATTCCTTTTTTCATTAGTGGCTTGGAAATTGGGTTTCTACATTGGGAAGATTCTTCTGTCTTTTAAATGGTAACAGAAGAAATTAAGTAACAGTTTAGTATTCATGCCTCAATTTCCAGCGAGCCTCAGGGGCTCTAGAAATATCTAGAAACTTGAGGGCTTCTAAATATTAGCTTTATCTTGAGAGTCAGATAAAAGGCATCAGCCATGTATTTATATGCCCACCCTCTATGAACCTTCAATATATCCAGAGCTGACGTTTCCAAGCCAGCCAATCAGCATCCATGGGCTCTCTGCAGTCATTCCTGGACACCTCACACAGAGGCCTGGACACTCCCTCCACCATGTGACATAATCCGTGACACTGAACAGTTGGTGCACAGTGTGATCTGAATGCCTGGCCCTCCTCTGAGCCTCCGCCAAACCTCCGCTAAGATCCAGGGCCACTTGTTTCATTCCTATGCCAGCTAGGCTTAATTATAATATTTTGGCAATGACTCAGCCTTTATAGGCTGCCAAAGAGTACACTGTGAAGTAAGTGGCCTTCTCGTGGTCCTCCCAGTGTTAGCCACTATCCCCTTATCGATCAGCCGCTCTTTATTTCAAGTTCAAGGGGCAAAAATGAAGACTGAAATAAAGCGCTGGTTCCTGAGAAAACAACAGTGCATTCTGTATTCCAAGCTATTTGGCCTGGTTCTGTTGGTTATGAGAATAGCTATGAATTTCAAGAAGTGACCTCTTAAGCTAAATATCACATAGGTACTTGCTTTCCCATGAAAAGGAGTGAGAGAATGTACAGGTGTGTGTGCATGGGGTGGGGGTGGGGGGATAACTAGGGCTTCTTCCATTTCTCTCGAAGAAATAAACCTACAAGTGGCATTCCAAAAACTAAATGTCTTACAGAGGTACAGTTCCTCCACATCGATGGCAGTCTGCTACTATCTCTTTTAATCACTGCATTCATGCTAATATTAAGCCTTTTGCATAATTCCCTAAAGACATAGTATTACCTCTGAGCAACATACCAGAATACAGCGATGGTCAGGTAGATGTTCCAGGCTCAAATCCCAACTTAAAACACAATGTGTGTGTGTTATTTTATTCTAAGATGACACTTTTTTCCAAGTAAGCATCGGATTTCTTTCTCTGATGCAGTGATCAATGATCTTTCAACAACAAAGCACTGGCTAGGCAATAATCCCCAACAGCGGTTTTACGAAGATTTGTTTAAATACATTTAAAATAATTTGAGATACTTAGCAGGGACTTCCCGAATCAGACACAAGTAGCAGAATTCATTAGCAATAGTGGGAATGGCTGATTAGTGTTGACTACACATAAGGCTGGATGTTGGCACTACACTGTAATTAGAGCATCCAGGCACATAACTAAATGTGTCTCCCTGTCTCGAAGATGCATGACCCCCCCGGAAGGAAAAAACAAACCTTTCTCCTCTTCTAATTGACAGAAAGGTCACCAAAAAGAATGCACTGTAGAGGAGAGCATGATGTCCACAGTATTTAATTAATGCACTGAAATACAAACCAGGGGTTGTGCTAGACTTTATTTCCATCAAGATGGAAACTACTGCACCAAAACCCCAACGGAGCTGTTTGATTCTTTCAAAATGACGGCTACTCAATAGTAAGCCCCAGAGAGGCACGCTCTGTCTTTGGCCAGCTGGAGAGCACATTACTTGGGAATAAATAAGAAAGGAATAGAAACGGCACCTCATCCCTTCCTTGGCACAGCCAAGGCACCACTTAACCTGTGCTTCTGCCCATGAGGCACACGACTGTGAACTACATAAAGGACTTTGGAATTCAAAAGGCTCCGGGTGCTGCGGGGTTGAGATGATGCCCCTGGAGTCTGTTTGCAGTTTTAAGACTCCGTGCTAAGCTGCTATCCCGGGGTTGCTCATCGCCCAAACCCCAGAGCTCCAGGTCGCTAAAAAGATGCCACAGCTTTCATCAGTTCCTCCGCCATCCCCCATCCTCCACCCCCGAAGTCTCTTTTTTCCCACTAATCTGCAGGTCTCTGAAAAGACCGGAACCCGGGAAAGGAGAACGGCTCCCCGGTGCTTCCCTAAGGGAGCTCAATGCAGTTGCCGATTTCTTTCCCTCTCCTCCTCCGCAACTTTTCTCCAAGTACCAGAGAAGGGCTTTCAGCTGCAGCGGCGCCTGCACCGTGTACAGGGATCCTGGCGGCCGAAAGCTGAGCGAGACCCGACCCAAACCACCGCTCTCCACCCTCTCTGGCCACCAGCGAGATCTCTGCAGAGAGTGTGGACACCGCCCCCCCCCCAGCCCCCAGCTCTTTTTTGGGGGAGAAGCTTCTCCATCTAGGAGAAACGAATCGTTTACCCAGCGTCCGAAACGGTACCGAGCGCGACAACAGCCTGGGCAGCATCTGCAGAGGAGTCTGAGCTGGGGGCCACGCTCTGGCCAAGGGATTTGCGAGGTCCAGGGACCAGAATCGCGCCAGCTCCTGTGGACCTGTTGCTGTTAAACTTGTCCTGAGCTCTCGCCGCCCGGCTCTGCGCTCCCAGACTCTCTCCCACCGCCCCAGCAGCACTTTCGGGGACCAGGAGGGAATGGGGGCGGGGGTGGCGATGGGAGAGACGCTCGAAGTTTCGGATCCAGACATCCGGGGACGCGAAGGCCGAAATGACCCCCCGGACCCCAGTCAGACCAGCTCAGCCTTGAGCAGACGGCCGGGGTCTGAGCCGCCCAGGGATCCCACCCCCGGCTCCAAATACCCCGCATCCCTCGAGGCCTGACCTGGTCGAAGTAAATGATGCGCGTCTTGTTGCTCATCTCGGACGGCTCGTGGTTGGTGCTCCGCACTGCCGAGAAGGCGACCTTGGAGTTCGCCGCCCGGACCGAGATCCCCAGAGGGGAGGAAGAGGAGCCCTTGGAGTCCGTGGCCGGGTTCGAGTCGCACACCACGAGGCACTTGCCTTCCAGCACGATGGGCTCCGTGTCGTTCTGCGCCCAGACGGGCAGTCCCGGCAGGAGGAGGGCCAGCAGCACGGCCGGCACCACGGACAGCGCCCGGCGCCCGGAGCCCATGGTGAGCCTCGTGGGCAGCCGCAGCCGGCTGGCGCTTCTGCTCGCCGGCGTCGCCTCCTACCCCGGGACCCCGGAGCTCGGGAAGATGCCAGTGGCTAGATCGACAGCGCTGCGGGAACGGCGGCGGCGGCGCGCACACTTCCACCAATTCTGTGGTTTGAAGTCAAAGTCTCCGCTCGCGCTCTCTCGCTGGTTCTGCTACCTTTGTCCTTTAAGGAGCTCATGCAGAACCCCCTACCCCACCCTCCTCCGCCCAAGAATCAGCCCTGCCTGGGGCCCCTGCACCCACCCTTGTTCCTACTAGGCATCTAAAAGTCACCAAACCCTCACACTCACACCTCAGAGAGGAAAATGATAATAAATTCTCACCCCAACCCAAGCACCCCCAGGTGAATCACGGAGCAGGAAAAACGAAGGGGACCCAGAGAAGCCACGCGGTGGGTGGATGCCGAGCGGTGCCGGGGTCGCTCCCGTGTGCGTCCGGCTCGCGGCTGGGACGAATTACAGAGGCAGGAGGTGTTTCCCGGACTGGGAAGAACTGGAGGCAGTGTTCATGGCCAGGACGCCAGCGACTCCCACTTTCGCTTGGTCAAAATTTCCCCGAGGCTTGGTGTCTCTCGGACGTCGGCAGGTAGGCAGCGGCTGGCAAGATCCCCAGCACGGAAAGCCCAGATTCCCGGGATCGGTTCCAAGGCGCAGGGCGGCTTGGCCGGCGGGGTCCTCTCCTACCTCTGCCGCTCGGCCCCAGTCCCTGCGCACAACTTTCTCTGTCCTCGCGCAGCCGGGAGAGCGCGAGGCGGGCACACGCGCGCTATTTATAGGAGCGCACGTCCGGCTGGGGTTTGCTCCCAGCTCAAGCCCTCGGCTCTCGGAAACGGGGAAGAAGGAGTGCGGTGGCCCTAGCTGAGCAGCTCGTGCCCGGTGTTTAACGCACCCCAGGAACAAGCGGGGCACACGGCGCTGCTGGCTGCCAGGCTCTGAGGCCACCCCGCCCCGGGGAGCGTGCGACGCGGAGAGTGCCCAGAGAGAGGCGCCCACCGCCCTGCACCTGCTCCAGCTCCTCGCCTGCTCGCCCCCTCTTCGGCCTGGGCCCGAGGAGGGGGCTGCGGCTCCCGTCGCCCCTCCCGAGCACGAGACTCTGCAGCCGCCGAGCGCCCTCCGAGCCGAGCGCGGCGCTGCCAGGCCCGGATGCGGAGCTGGATGGGCGGCAGCTGCCTGGCGCGGCGCGGCGCGCTGCTCGGGACCTGGGGACCCGGGCCGCCGTCCCGACCGCGCCTGGCCCAGAGCCTGCCGCACCAAGCCCTGGGGCCTGGCGAGCCCCGGGAAGCCTTGGGGCGGACCAAAGCCGGTGGGGGCCGCTGGGAGGAGGTGCCTGAGGCCTTCGGCTCTGGGAAGATGAGCTTCCGAAGCCTCAGGGCACGCCTTCCCATGCACACCGCGAATCTACCCCAGGCAAGGCCGGAAAAAAGAGAGGGAGTTAACTCAGCAAGAATCAGTCCTCTGAAACCTTATCCCTAAAAAAAAAAAAAAAAAAA
>PVHT021183543.1:2128265-2140722 GCA_004024745.2 Catagonus wagneri | reverse complement strand
CCAGCACCTTTCTCAATGTGCTCACACACACACACACACACACACACACACACACACACACACACACACACCAGCCCCGTGTCACCCTATTGCCATTTTGGCCTCTGTTTGGCATCGTTCACCTTCCTCTTCCGTAGCCACCACTAGGAGGGAAAGACATGTCTCTGAGCAGCTGTGTGAACTTGGCCAAGTCACTTACACTTTGAGAGGAAGGGACTCCACCAATTAAGGTCCCATCAGCCCTCCAGTTCTGTGATGCTTTGGGGCCACATCACCCCCTTCCCAAATTTCCTTTAGACTTCCAGCTGCCAGAGGACAGGACCCTCATCTTTAATCAAAACAGCCTCCCCCGGGGGTTCCTGTCCTGGCTCAGTGTTCATGAACCTGACTAGTATCCGTTAGGACGCAGGTTTGATCCCTGGCCTGGCTCAGTGGGTTAAAGATCCAGCATTGCCTTGAGCTGTGGTGTAGGTTGAAGATGTGGCTCAGATCCTGAGTTGCTCTGGCTGTGGTGTAGGATGACAGTTGCAGCTCCGATTGGACCCCTATCCTGGGAACTTCCATATGCTGTGGGTTTGGCCCTAAAAATTAAAAAAAAAATTAATTAAAAAAATCCATAAAACAAAAAGCATCACCATCAGATTTTCAGAGCTCCGAGAAATGTACTAATTATTAACTGAAGGGAGTTTGTCGAGCAACGCCTCCTGGATGGATGGCATCCTATTCCTTCCTGAGAGACGAACGTCCTCCTTAGCATGGGTTCAAGCCCCTGCACAGCAGAAGCCAGACCTGCACCTCCAGATTTACCCTTTCACAAGGTCCTTGGCGGGGGGGGGGGGGGGGGCCCTGCATGTCCAGCCAGTAGCACTACACTGCAGCTCCAATTGTTAAAAGCAGAAATATTCCTACTGGTTGATATTTACCCAGCCCCTATCTCCCTACAATCTTGCAACTAAATACTTGGCGGGGCCTGGAGCCAAAGGAGTCTCCAGATTCTTCCCTACTGGGGCCAGTATCACTTCTGATTGGCAGGTGTTCTTGCTGTGCTATTTGTAACAATGTTGCATGTCACTAAGCTAAGCTACAACAAAAAGGGTGAACTGGTGCCTTCTGAGGGTGGCCATCATTTCCCCCACCCCAAGGCTGGAAGAGCTTTTCACCAGAACTCTTGTGACATTTTGTAACTCTCTCCCTGCTTCTATGACAGTCTGCCTGGAGAACAGCTACAATTTCTTCTCATTTGATGCTGCCTTTTGAGGATGGGGGCTGGATCTAATTTGGTTCCCCTTTAAGGATAAGTACCCTGCCTTCCTTGTCCAAACACCTGTTTAGCAACTAAGACCTGAAGCTGTTCAACTTCAGGCTGGAAGGCATTTGAGGGGGGGGGGAACTCTGTTGGTTATAGAATCGTTAAATAGTCAATAACACACAGTCATCTTCCCTAACAACCCCAATATATTCTCTCTGCATCCTTTTATTCTCTAACCATCTTTCTTCCTGTAAGAACTCAGGTTTAAAGAAACGTCTTCCCTCCCTCCTCTTTTCCTCTCCAAAAGTACTCATTTTGTAGCCCCCAAATCCAGCAGAGTGACCATATTAGGGACTCAATAATTGATTGCGAAATTACTGAATGTTCCAGATAGAGTGTTACTATCAGTCATTCACCTTTTAGTATAAAGTGGGTTAAAGAAACCTCTCCCAATTTTTTTCTTTTTCTTTTTTGCTTTTTAGGGCCACACAGCCAGCATACGGAAGTTTCCAGGCTAGGGGTCGAATGGGACCTGCAGCTGCCAGCTTACACCACAGCCACAGCAACACAGGACCTGAGCCACATCTGCGACCTATACCACAGCTCACAGCAACCCCAGATCCTTAACCCACTGAGCAAGGCCAGGGATGGAACCTGAATCCTCACGGGTTCATTTCCACTGAGCCACAATGGGAACTCCTCTCCCAATAAAATTTAAACACAAAGCCTCCTAGGTAACTGAAGATGAAAGTCTTGGTTCTTTACTAAAAGATGTTCCCTTACTCAGGGTGTTCTGAAGATGCAGAACACCACCTTTTCTTTGGACTCCTGCTGAGAGAGTCTAGCTGATATTATAAATCACAGGGTCCTGTCTTGGACAAGGATAACCCCTGGGTTCTAGGGCTACCAGTCCATATGATACCAGAAATCCATGACTTGTATGTCCTATATCAGCCAGATAGGATTGGGCTGCTAGATTTACTCTCTCTGGGATCTGAATGAAACACAGAGATAGTTCCCGTAAGCACTGGGCCCTAGAGGAGAGGTCTCTAGTGTCCCAAACCGGCTATTTAAGTGCCACGTGCAAGGAGAAGCAGAGGACAATGCTGGAAGAAATAAAAGGACTGATCACACACTTGGAGACGGAGGCGGATCCTCTGCCTTCTGAGAGATGGAGGGAGTGAGGGAGTGAATGGTGAATCTCCAGGTCCTTAGCTCCTACTCATAAGAGGTCCAGCAACACTGTGTTTTGACTCTGAGTTTCTGGAGAGCCTCCCGCATCCTTGTAATAAAGCTCATTTCACTCGAGCTACTTTTAGTAACCCCGCTACCGTTCCTTGTCACCCCAAATCCTCATTAGAACAATGTCCCAGAAATCAGGCCACATAAGCCCCTGCATCTCCTGCCAAGACACATGAACAAATCCAATCCCCTGCCCGTGGGAAATGTCTTCCTAACAATTTGGGAAAGGAGGCAACACCTGCTCGCTACCCCTACTCCAGCCCAGCATCCTGGGGGCCAGGGAGGGGAGAGGAAAAGGATGAGCAAGTCCGAGTTTCATTCCAGGCACAGCACAGATCCGCTCCTCCCTTCTTTCTTGCCTTCCTTCCCCTCCTTCCTTCTTCTGTTGTTGGAGACGTGCGATTTAAAAAACCTACTTGTGGAGTTCCCGTTGTGGCTCAGTGGTTAACGAATCCGACTACGAACCATGAGGTTGCGGGTTCGATCCCTGGCCTCGTTCAGTGGGTTAAGGATCCGGCGTTGCCGTGAGCTGTGGTGTAGGTTGCAGACGCGGCTCGGATGCCACGTTGCTGTGGCTGTGGCGAAGGCCGGCGGCTACAGCTCCTGTTAGACCCCTAGCCTGGGAACCTCCATATGCCGCGGGTGCGGCCCTAGATAACACAAAAAGACAAAAATAAATAAATACATAAATGAATAAAAAACCTATTTGTGATTGTGGCCCAGATGTTTCACTTTTCTGAGATTCCTAGATTGTATCTGATGCTAGGAATTCTGCTACTAGACCTTTAGGGATTTCACTTCTCTGCACCAGGGTTCACCTTAAAGTAAATTAGCAAAAGTAAAATAAAATCTGAGCTTGTCTTGCATAGGAAATCAATACCCCATGACCATTCCTGAGACAATCCAAGTTTCAAGCAAGCCCTAGACAGTAAGGACCCATGAGCAATTTTCTGTTCCTAAAGAAAATGTCTCGAAGAAGGCAAAGACAGGCACACAAGGCATTCAGCTCTAAAGGCCTTGCCTGAAAAAGAGCCCCAAGGTTAAAAGAAGACTCCACGCATCAGGTGGCAGACAGAGCCTCTGGGCAGTGATGCAGAAGGTGGGAGAGTGGGGGGGAGGGGCAATGAGACACACATCACAGCCAGACAAAGGCCCACTGGGTCATTTAATTACCCTTTGTTCTCCCCTGGGGAAAGTTATCAACCCAAGCCAATGCTATCCTTCAAGGGAAAATAAGTAGCTTTGGGAGAAGAAGGCTCTGTGAACAACCAGTAGGTGAGTTCTAAACGTTTCAGAGCAGTGCCGAGTAAATTCTCCCGTCTCCCTTTGGAGACAGCTGAATTACCAACTTGTTTTTGTGTGACGACTGTATTTGCGGGGGGAACTAGAAGGATGATTTAAATATCATTTCTCATTGATTTTATAATTTAAAAACAGGGATGGTTCATCCGCAGGGTCCTCCAGTCGCCACAGTGGCCAACAAGTTACATGTCTAAGATGACAATGAGCAGTTGGACTCGGGGGTCTGGAGGCAGACAGATTTTAATGCCCCCGTGACACCCTGTGCTTGTACCAGTCATTACGCTTATCCTAATTTTTGGAACTTATCGATTTACTTATTGTATTCACCATAGATTATCAACTTCCTGGGAGCACAGAATTTAGCAGAGACTCAGTAAGCAATAAAAAAAATAAATAAAGGGATAAAGTAATTTATCATTGCTTTCATTTCTCACAGGGGAAATAATAGAGCATTTACTCACTATAAACATGATAGGAAAAGTAAAATTCTTTCCAAAAATCTTGGAGCCTTGAAGTGTTTTTATTTTATTACTGAAGTAGCGATGACTTACAATGTCGTGTGGTTAAGTTTCACGTGTACAGCAAGGTGATGCATTTTATATACATATATTCTTTTTCAGATTCTTTTTCATTTTAAGTTATTACAACATACTGGATACAGGTTCCCTTTGCTGTACAGTGGGTCCTGTTGTTTATCTATTTTATATATAATAGTATGTATCTATGAATCCCAAACTTCTAATTTATCCCTCCCCTCTCCTCTCCCCATAACATTTGTTTTCTATGTCTGTGAGTTTGTTTCTCACACACACAGGAAATAAGTTCATTTGTATCATTTTTTTTAGCTTCCATGTATAAGTGATATCATATGATGTTTGTCTTTCTCTGACTGACTTCACTTAGAATGATAATCTCTAAGCCCATCCGTGTTGCTGCAAATGGCATTATTTCATTCTTTTTTATGGCTGAGTAATATTCCATCACGCATATATACCACATCTTCTGTATCCAGTCATCTGTCAGTGAACATTTAGATTGCTTCTGTGTTTTCGCCATTGTAAATAGTGCTGCTATGAACATTGAGGTGCATGCCTCTCTTGGAATTAGAGTTTTCATCTTTTCCTGATATATGCCCAGGAGGGGGTTGGCAGGATCATACGATAACTCTGTTTTTAGTTTTTTTATAAATCTCCATACTCTTTTCCCAACTTGCTTTCCTACCAATAATGAAGGAGGGTTGGATTCCTTTGCTTCACACTCTTTCCAGCATTTATTATTTGTAGACTTTTTGATGATAGCCATTCTGACTGGTGTGAAATGACACTTCATTATAATTTTGATATGCATTTCTCTGATAATTTACAAAGTTGAGCATCTTTTCATTTGCCTGTTGGTGATCTGTCTGCCTTCTTTGGAGAAATGTCTATTTAGGTCTTCTGCCCATTTTTGATCCCAAATCAAAAATGGGATTTTTTTTTCATTTGATTTTTTTCATAGAGGGCATGAAATGCTTAGTCCATGCTTATATACTAAGAATGGGAGTCCAATGAGGCAAAGGGGGTTTATTGGCAGGACCCTATCTCATAAAGTCCAAGGGCAAAACTGAACCTTGGGAATGTAATGAAGCCTTGTGGATAATCCAAAATATTGCCTTTCCTCTATCTATCTACCTATCATTTATCTCGCATCTACCTATATCTCTCTCTTTTTGGCACATCTGCATTATTCTTTTGCTCACTGCAATCTAGCTTTCTCTGAAGCTTCCGTGATGTGCAATGGCAACTAACACTCCCAAATGTTACATATAACAGATCCATCCACCCAAAATCCCAGGGAAAGGATTCACTGCCCTGTCTGGGATCACATGTCCACCCCCTGCAGTACACATACAATGATTCCTACAACCAGGTATGTGGAAAATTGGAGAAGGATCAATTCCTAAAAAACGAAGGTCAAGATACAGATTAATTTGTAATGTGTGATTCCATGTTAGCAGTCTGTAAGTATATACAGATATGGACATGTTTGAATAAGCAAAGAAAAATATGAAAAGTCAGACACCAAACTGTCAACATCAGAGAAACAGAATAAAAGGAAACTCTATTAATTTTACTTCAGCTGTTTGTTATTTGAATGGTCACAGCAATCATATATTACATAATGATTCACATTCAATATAGTTTTTTAAAAGAAACGGGTTCTGGGAAGACCACCCAATAGGAATCTACTACATTGACTTTGTTTTCATAATTTAAACTGAATTAAAGTTTGGAGAGAAAAGGAAGTAACATTCTTTCTCATAAGCGGCATTGGTTGAACAGCAATTTCTTTTTTTTTATTATATCGATCCAACTCTAAAAAATCATTCACTCAAAGTCCAGGAAGATGCCCAGACATATAAAACCTCCCAGTCTACATTTAAGAAAAAAAAATCACACTGCAACTGGTAAAGCTCACGAGTCATATCTGGTTACCTTTTAAATTCAACTCGAATCTGTATTCATACAGTATGTTAGAACCTGGGAAAACCCTAGCTCAATGGTGGGCCCATGACATGGGCCCAGACAGGTCAGTTTTTGTTGCCTACATGAGGAGGATCTGAATTGTCGAGTCCAAACCAAGACCTTCTACTTGTAAGAATCTTCTGGGAGGCTTATCATCAGGGCAGTCTCACTGGCCCTACTCCGAGATGATAGTTCTGCCCTGAACTGGGAATCTGTTTATTAAACAGCACCTGGGTCACTCTGAAGCAGATGCTGCATTGACTTTGTAGATGGTGCGGCTGGTCCACCAAAGGTCCATTTGCATCAGGTTGATTTGCCCTTTGGCTGAAAACAGGGCATTTAGAATCAGCTTCATCTGCCGCTACCCTTATGATCACGGGAGAACTCACAGACTTCAGCCTGGAAAATCGCAGTCATAAAGAAAAACAATACCCAGCCCGTAGCTCATGGTAGAGCTTGAACAAGGAAATGTAGCAGGGCGCTTAGCACGGTGTCAGGCACACAGGCAGTGCTCAATTAAAGGTATCGACTATTATCATTAACTTATGGCATCCATTCATGACTAGAGGTGAGGGTACATGGTGGGACCCTGGACCAAGGCCCACAGTTGGCCACAGCTTAACCTCACAGACATGGTAACAGAGGAGAATGCAGCGTGCCCAAGTGTGAGACAGACTCAAGGGCCAGACAACCCAGCGCAGGGACAATAACCGAAGCCAAGTTTGTGGGGCAAGCCATTGCCATGGGAGGAAACCTGGGTTCTAGAGTGATGAGGCTGAAGGGAGCTGATCTGCAGTCATTCTGCCTGGCTAACCCTCTCCCGTGAAGCTAAGGCACTGGGCATGTTGTGAGCTTCCTGCAAAGGATGGACAAAGAGTTTAGTTTCCTCTTTATTTCTTTTTTTTTTTCCCCTGAAAACTTGCGTTGTTGTTGTTTACGGAAAAAATATTTTTCATTTTTTAAAGTTTTATTGAGGTGTAGTGGATTTACAATGTTGGGATGATTTTTCTGCTGTACAACAAAGTGATTCAGTTACACATGTACTTCTCTTTCTTTCTTGCCCATTCTCTTAATCATTGGGTCTTACCATGCAGAGTATCCGCAAGACACATTTAGAAGAAATAGATTTTCCCATGTGAAGATTGTACAGAAAGTCAAGAACAGGTGGCCAGAAACAGTCATCACAGCAACAGAGCAACCAGACAGCCACGGACGGGTGGCAGAAAAGTACCCGAGCTGGACAGAGGCGTCTCGAGGAGCTGGTGGGCCAGCTAGTTATTTGGCATCGTCAATATTTAATGTCTGGAGGGTCCTGGATGTTTTCAATTTTCCTGAATTTAACCGTGTGCAGTGGAGTTCCCGTTGCGGCTCAGTAGGTTAAGAACCCGATATAGTATCCAAGAGGATTTGGGTTCAACCCACTGGCCTCGCTCAGCAGGTTAAGGATCTGGTGTTGCCATGAGCTGCAGTTTCAGTGGTCTGGGATCGAGCTTTGCTGTGGCTGTGGCGTAGGTCGCAGCTGCAGCTCCAATTCGACCCCTGGCCTGTGGAATGTCCACATGCCGCAAGTGTGGCCATAAAAAGAAAACAAACAAACAAAAACAGTGTGCATCTTGAGGGGGGAGAGAGAAACAGCTTCATTCCACAAGGGAGCTCTCGTCTCCACTGCCCTCCATGTCCGCTGCCCCAGTGAGTACAAAACAGGAGGCAGGAATCAGCAGAGGCCCCTGATAGGCTCGGTGCTTGCTGGCCTCTCTCATATGAGCATCCTCATATGGTGCCGTGTGATGCTGGTGTTTAAAGAGAAGTATTTTCCTACCACATAGCCACTAAGAAAGCGAGCCAACCACTTCATCTGACTCTCAGCTGAAGAAATGGCAATCTGTTTTGACTCCAAAGGAAAAGCAGCTATGGGCTCGCTGCGAGCTTCTGGGTCAGCCTCCACGGTGAGGATTCCAAGACGACCACTTTTCAGGGGTAAGTCTGACCCCGCGCGGTTTCCCTTACATGCTAACTTCAGGATCCAGCCTTTGAATACAGTGCGACTCCTAGACGTTTTCCCGTCTGTGTGGGGAAAACGCAACTGCTGAGAACGTCTCCATTCAACTGCCACCACTCATCTGAGAGCTGGATCTTATGACCCCCATTCCACCAAGGAGAAAAGAGAGGGTCTGAGAAGCTGCGGCCATGGGGCTGGATTTGACTGCAGGACATCTGGCTTCCTGTCCAAAGGTCCTTCACTAAACCACACAGGACAAGTTGAAACAAAAATGCAAGGGACTTCTGGTATGTTCAGGACTACTTTTCATCACTTGATAAACCAAATTCAGAAGAGAAATGGACTGTATTCCTCAAATTATTATGAGAGTGCAAGCAGGAATGAAACGTAGGGCAGAAGAAGAAAACAGACTTCTGTGTATACACACACACATTATATATATTGAAATGTATAATATATATGAAGTGTAGAGTATACTTCGTATATTTTATATATAATTAGATGAGTGGCTAGATCATCTTCTGACCTTCTCATAGCTTTACATGCTTTCCATTGACAGCTCTCACCAGAGCAATTTTATATTCATTATCTCGTTATTTGACTCAAACTGTCTTCTCTGCTATGCTGAGTTCCATGGGGGCAGAAGTGGGCTGCTTTGACAGAAGCATGGGTAAAGAAGTTGTGGTGTGTGTATAATATACACACTGGAATATTACTCAGCCGTAAAAAGAACTAAATAATGCCATTTGCAGCAACATGGGTGGACCTAGAGATTATCATACTAAGTAAAGTAAGTCAGAGACAAATATTATATGATATCACATATGTGGAATCTTTTAAATGATACAAATGAACTTATTTCCAAAATAGAAAGAGACGCACAGACATAGAAAACAAACTTATGGTTACCAAAGGAGAAGGCGGGAAGGAGGATAAATTAGGAGTTTGGGATTAACAGATACACACTGCTACATATAAAATAGGTAAACAACAGGGACCTACTGAATAGCACAAGGAATTATACTCAATATCTTTTAATAACCTATAACAGAAAAGAATCTGAAATACATTTATATATTTATAACTGAATTACTTTGCTGTACCCTATTTTTTTTTTTTTGGTCTTTTGTCTTTTTAGGGCCATACCCACCACATATGGAGGTTCCCAGGCTAAGGGTCAAGTCAGAGCTGTAGCTGACGTCCTACCCCACAGCCACAGCAACTCAGGATCTGAGCCGAGTCTGAGACCTACACCACTGCTCACCTACCTGGATCCTTAACCCACTGAGAGAGGCCAGGGACTGAACCTGCATCCTCATGGATACTAGTTGGGTTCGTTAACCACTGAGCCACGAGAACTCCCGCACTTTGCTCTACTCTTGAAACTAACACATTCTAAGTTAACTATACTTCAATAAAAATAAATTTAAAAATTAAAAAAAAGAAGAAGCAGGCCGCTTTGTGTCCATCATAACTGATGCCCCTAGAATCGTTCCTGGTGTGTCAGATGTCGTTAGGTGTCCCCTCATGTGGCACAGATTCGAACCCCGGCTACCTTCCCTGAGTGTATTTCCCATTCCAACACGAGACAGTTTCCAAAAGTGACTTATGTTTTCTCTAATTCTCACGCATCATCCGCGATGTGTAACAAGCCATCCTCCTGTACCTGGTCGCTCGCTATGTTTCTGGGAAAAGGGCTGTGAAGGAGCCTTCGTTCCCCTGGAATCCCACGTGCACAGCTCTTCCCTGTTTTCTATTCCTCATGCTGGGTTGTATCTTAACTTGGGGCCATGCTACCAGCTCATTCACTTTCTCATCTGTCACTGGCATTGCGAGAACGCCTCTTCTTTGCTAGGTCGTGGCTTCAGTGAAGCAAAAATCCACCGTGCTCTGTCCTTTGCCGGCTAATTGGGTACCTGCAGGATTCCAGGAACCGATCCAAGAGGGTGGGCTAGGGCTTCTGAATCCGCTGGCTTCTGGCTATTTCGGCTGGCTGTGAGCATCCCAAATAACAAACAATACACCGACTAACTTGCCTTTCTTGGCCATCTGTCTGTTGGCTAAATAACTACCTCGTGGAAAGAGAAACTCACCGCTTAGACAGCTGGTGTTCTGGCGATGGACTGAGCTCAACAACTTCTGGGATGGGTCCAATATTTCTTGACCACGAAAAAAAAAAATTTCACAGGGCTTTAAGTGAGCTTTGTAGAGGCTTTCTAAAGCAAAATAGATAAGCGAAGCCAAGTGAATGAGGAAATAGATGGGCTGTGCTTTAGAGCAAAGCTTTGTAAGGCATGAATCACTTTGAATTCGCCCCCTTTGGAGAGGTATGTCCCTCTCCCCCTCACCTTTCCACGTGTCCTCTAGCTCTTTTTCTAACCCTTTTCTTATAAATTTTGTTCTCAGGTTCCTGGTCTTATACTCCATTCAACCAATATCTAATTAGGGCTTAGAGTGGATTAGGTGATGGTAGCAAATTCTAGTGCTTTGGGGGCTAGAGTGGACACTTGCTGTTCTTTTTGACTGTTCAAAAAGAAACATCGGAAACCTCTTCCTCTGTCGGGGGACTCTTCCTCCTTATGAAGCAGAGCCTGTCTCCCACCACAGAAGCTGCAAGCACCCAACACTCATTTCCAGCTCCCCTCATAGCCAGGGGCAGGCATGTGATCCACACTCTGCTAATCCGACAAACCCGCCCCAGCCACGGAATGGGAAGTCCGGGAGGGGGATCAGGGGCCGCGAAGGGCCCCTCCCAGGGGAAGTGGCAGCAGGTGTACAGCTGGTGCTGTATATGCAGAGGGCTGTGGGGGTCTGTGCTCAGCAGCCACGCTGTCCTGTCTTGATGACCCCAGATCTGCCACAGGAGCTGTGAGCCACGGTGTCACTCCTGGCCGCCTCATCTCCGACGAGGTTTTCCAAGCCTTTAAGATATTCTGAGAACCACAGACTATACCTTAATAAGTTCCTTGTCTACTGAGATTAGTCAGAGTCAGCTTTGGTTGCTGGCAAATGTGAGTCCAGATGGATTCTGGGGGCTCATCAGGGACCATAAACGAGTGATAACTGTTGGAAAGCCGCTACACTGCCCCTACTTCAAGCTCGAGACTGAGAGGGTGATGCTGATCGTAAGGCCCACTTCCCGTTCCCTTGGCCACATTTGGATGGACAACAGGCCTGTGACCCAAGCGGAGCCAATCGGGGGGTCCAGGAGGGTTTGATATTTGGAAGCAGAAGACAAAGAGACCCTGCCTCTGCCTTCTGAGTCAGGAACCTGGGCACGCTGGCCAGCTGATGGCCGTTTTCCTTGACAGCGGTGCTGGAGAATGATGGCAAAACAAGGAAACTTAGAAAAGAAGCGGATGGAGGTGAGAATTTTCTGATGTCTGCCCCCTCCAAGTGAGGCCCGCACACCAGGCCTCGGCCCAGACGGAGCCCGCTGGGCAAGGCGGTCTCATGGGCGCGGTCTTGGCCACATTTGGATGGACATGGGACACTCCCTTCCCCAGAACAGAGCCCTCCCGGCCTGTGCTGGGCTCACCATCTTGAGTGGGAATCCCATTTCAGGTTTCAGACTCGATGCTTGCTCTTCCGTTCTGCTTGAGTGTGTGTGGCATTACGGCACGCGACTAGCCCCGCTGCCCGCTCTGTCCCCTGCAAGGAGGGGACAGGGTCTTTCTACGGCAGCACAACAGGGGTAGAGGCCAATGGCCCTGCCTCGGCTGCTGTGAGGGACCCCAGTGTCTCCGGGGACCAACAGCTACTCCAGAAGCTGATCTTTCTGTATCCCTCTCGTGAAGAAAGCGTTGTTTCGTCCAGTGGTCCGCTGTGCTGTTCTTCTTGGCAACTCCGAGAGTAAGGTGCAGCGGGCGGAAGTGTTCAGACCTCCACTTCCGGCGACATGCGACGGGTGTCACTTGCTCATCAACAGAACCCATGCAGCCTTCTTATATTAAGAGGGGATCAGGGAGTTCCCGTCGTGGCGCAGTGGTTAACGAATCCGACTAGGAACCGTGAGGTTGCGGGTTCGATCCCTGCCCTTGCTCAGTGGGTTAACGATCTGGCGTTGCCGTGAGCTGTGGTGTAGGTTGCAGACGCGGCTCGGATCCTGCGTTGCTGTGGCTGCGGCGCAGGCCAGTGGCCACAGCTCCGATTAGACCCCTA
>PVHT021183543.1:2051616-2128165 GCA_004024745.2 Catagonus wagneri | reverse complement strand
GGGGATCAGGCTGAATTTCTGCCTCTGCCAAACCAAACCTCTATAGTGACAGGGTTGTCTGTTGCTTTCCACAGAAACCAGTAGAAGGATACAGGGGCAAATGAATTTTCTCCACTTTGGTAAATCAACGTGAAGTGAACATTGGCCTCTTACCTTTTTACTATGCTTAGCTCTATCCAAGAAGGTGCTTTGATTACGTTTCCAAAATAAAATGTTCATAGAGAAACCCATCTGACTCAATCCAGCGACAAGAAATCGCTGTGTGGGTCCAAGACATTTTGAGGACAATCAAGCAAGGATTTCACCCCAAGGACAATTAAAATGATGAGGTTTAATCCCTAACAAGCCCTGAGAGAATCTTCATTTCCCAAATCTTTGCCCAAAGAAACAAGTCCTTGCTGCCTGAGCCTCCAGCTGTTCCGTGGCTGTCGAGGGCAGCACACGAGGTAGCTGAGCCGCCAGTACTGAAGGGAGGGAGAGTGCTGTTCCCAGACGCTCGTGGGACACAAGATGTCCACCCAGCCTCCCAAGAGCTTCCTTTACAACAAGCGGATGCCAAAGAAGCCAGACCCGTAGGCAATTAGCGATTTTACTTGCTTCGCCAAAGCCCCATCAAATAGCCTCTCAAAAACTCCAGTTCACACGG
Source organism: Catagonus wagneri (assembly GCA_004024745.2). Lineage (NCBI taxonomy): Eukaryota > Metazoa > Chordata > Mammalia > Artiodactyla > Tayassuidae > Catagonus > Catagonus wagneri. The sequence continues at coordinate 2,127,519 of PVHT021183543.1, read as the reverse complement.
TTCACATTGCCATGGAAACAACCTCATGTCAAACAGAAAAAAAAAAAAACCCACAGGAGTTATTCTCAAGCTCTTTACAAACTGTTGAATCTGTTCCTGGGTGAGCACGTGTGCATGCGCTTACTCACACACATGGGCACACATGCACACACGTACACACACACTTCACATGCATCCTGGAAGCAGCTGCCTATGCTCTTCTTCAGGACGGCAGGTTTACATTAAACAGCCTTTTCCGAAGGGAAATAGTTGAAAATATCTTCATCAAGAGCATCTACAGAAGTCACTTTGCTTTGGTCCAGTGGGGTGGGGGGGCACGCAGGACAGGGCTCTTTGATGGATGAAAAGTGAAAGAGAAAAGTGCCGTAAAGCTTCCTGCACTCGTTTAGGAAGGAGCCCCTCCCAGTCCGCTTTCTGGGCTTTTCATACTCGCTTCAGACCTTGGACAACCCCTCCCCCCAAGCACTTGAAGTTCCCTTTATTTCTCTTTTCATCAGAAAGTTCTGAAACTGTCACTCTCTTGGGACTAAGTAAAGCATCATTATTACAGTTCCACAGCAGAGCATCTAATTCTGCGATGAAAAGTGGGCAGAAATGGAACATTCGCCTTTGCTAGCAGTGGGCGTGGGCACTTCATCTCTCAGGGTACCCTAGAATTTCTTCCAGAAGACCAGCCTCCACCTCTGCTCTGTCTTTGCCGCCATCACTCTGGTTAAGCCATCAGCATCTCCCAACTGGGTACTGAAAGGCTTTCTAATCGGTCACCCTGAATCCAGGGTGGTGCCCTTATTCCATTCTCCCCACTGATGCCAGAGTGATCTTTAAAAAACTGAAGTTTGACCATATCATTCCCCTGGTGAAAATCTTCCTTTCGATTCCCATTACTTGTAGGATAAAATTGCAAGTCCTTGCATTCCCGTGAGGTCCATTCACTGCCAGACTCTCCACTTGCCAAGTCCAGCCACAGAAGCTGAGAGCAACCTTCCACCCTCAGCTGCGACCCTTCCCACCTCGGGTCCGTGTGCACACAGGTCCCTCTGCCCACCTCTGCCCTTACACGGGGGTCGCCTCTATACTTCCTGCTTCAGGGCCACTTCCTATGGAGCCCCTCCCCGGTCCGGTCCTGGAAAGCCCTCACCTCCGAGAATGTTACCTTTGCTTTTCTTCTCGATTGTCACGATTACGACTAATCAGTTTATTTCACTTTCCGACAGTTTATAAATTCCATGAGACCTATGATCATACCTGTCTTGTTCAGAATGGTAATTCCTACACCCTGCACAATGCCTAGCACGCGGTAGGAATTCTATAGCTTTTTGTTGAATGAATAAGTGAATTAACTAATAGATTCGGGAAACTGACGCTCTGGCCGTGAACCCCCTAAAGGATAACTCCTTGGGACTTCAGCCTGCTGTATTGTATAACATAGTGTACAAGTCTAACTCTGCAAGACCAAAAACTCTCCCAAGCCAGATCTCTACTAATCCAAAATGTAAGTGTCCATGAGGTCCCAACTTAAACATTGTCCAGAACCCTGCCTTTTAAGACAGGGACACGTGACAGTGAGCAGAGGGAAAAAACAAGGAGGAAAAGTTATCTTGGGAGATGGACTTAAGAACTGGGAGTGAAAGATTCCAGGAACTACATCAGCACAGATGTTAGGCAAGACAGCTTGAAGTAGACTCGACCTTGGCAAAGGCAGTCAAGGTCAAAGCTAAAGCATTGCAGGGCACAGCCCTGTACAAGGTCAGGTACGATATGGGAGAATGAACAGCATATTTGGTCCACCAGCGAGTGGAGAAGAGCTTGTGGCAAGTGGTTCAGAAATAAGTCCAGGAACGGAGAATTCAAACTGGGGCTTGATACTGACCTAGTCCCTAGAACATGGCTTAGGGACGTGAGTGCTGGCAGACCAGAGCCCTGCTGGGCTGGACTTCACTTCCCGTGGTTTCCTTGATTCCTTTGGCCAGAGTCCCTCTCTCCTCCTCCAGTGACCAAGAGCAACCTGCATGTACCCGCTTCACCGCACTCAGCACATTCTGACTCCAATGACACACGCCCTTGGGTCTCCAGCTGGCCCGCAGAGGCTTGGGGGACCACACCTGGATCTCCTCGCTGCCACAGGAAAAGCTCAGTATTTGACACCTGGGAAATAGCACCATAGGATCTCCCACCTGTTTCATTGAGTTGTTGTAAGGGCTGTGTAAGATAAATTATGTCCAAATAATTCCGTAAGTTGTGGATGCTCTACAAATATATGTATTTTCTATATGCCCCAAGACTGCATGTTATTTAATATTCAAAGTCCCACGTGAAATAGAAAACTACCATACAATCCAGCAATCTCAATCCTGGGCATATATCCAGAGAAAACCATAATTTGAAAAGATAGGTGCACCCCTATATTCAATGCAGCACTATTCAAAAGAGCCAAGACATGGAAACAACCTAAATGTCCATCGACAAAGGAATGGATAAAAAAGGTGTGGTCCATATATACAATGGAATATTACTCAACCATAAAAAAGAATGCAATAATACCATTTGCAGTAACATGGATGAACCTAGGTATTATCATACTAAGTGAAGTAAGTCAGACAGAAAAAGACGAATATCATATGATATCACTTACATGTGGAATCTAATTTTAAAAAAATGATACAAAAGAACTTATTTACAAAACAGAAACAGACTCATCGATTTCAAAATCAAACTTACGGTTGCCAAAGGGGAAATTTGGGGATGAGCGATAAATTCGCAGGTTGGGACTAAGATTTGCACACTATTATATATAAAATAGATAACTAACAAGGACCTACTATATAGCACAGGGAAATCTATTCATTATTCTCCATATTCTGTAATAACCCATAGGGGAAGATAATCTAAAAAAGAATGGGAGTTCCCATCATGGCTCAGCGGTAACAAATTTGACTATCATCCAGGAGGACATGGGTTTGATTCCTGGCCTTGCTCAGTGGATTAAGGATCCGGAGCTGTGGTGTAGGTTGAAGACGGAGCTCAGATCCTGCATTGCTGTGGCTGTGGCGTAGCCTGGAAGCCGCAGCTTCAATTAGCACACCTACCCTGGGAACCTCCATAAGCCATGGGTGCGGCCCTAAAAAAAAAAAATTTTTTTAAAAGAACGGATGCATAAGACATTCTGGGGGGTGGGGGGATGCACTGGGGGTTTGGGATACAAAATCTGTAAAATTGACTTGTGATGATTTATGTACACCTATAATTGAAATAAAATCCATTAAGAAAAAAAAGAATGGATGCATGTATATGTATAACCAATTCACTGTACACCTGATACTAATACAACATTATACATCAACTATATACCAATAAAAAATTTTTAAAAACTGCCACATGCTGGGATGAGAAAGCAGCCCAGCCTCTGTCTCTTCCTCGGAGGCTTCTCTGCGGTATGTTCAAGAATCCCAGGAGGATGTGTCTAGCTCAGAGGGCCCATCCTAATAGCTCCCACAAGCTTCTGGGGCTGGACAGTCCGAAGAGCCAAAAGCCCAGGGCCGTGGCCTCTTTAACTAGAACCATTGCTGGGATGAAAGGTGGCCCCATCTGCTGCTGCTGGTGCCACTGTGGTTGAGACTCATGATGCTACTTCAGGTGTGAAGCGGTTCCTTTCTTACAGTTCTCTTCATGGCTTAGTCCCCCAACTTACCTTTTTATTTATCTGTTCCTTCCACTTGGATACTAACAACCATTTCCTCCAAGATGCGGGGATAAAAAGAATTCAGGCATCACGCACACACTGTCTCCAAAGACAGCCCTCCTCTCCAATAGCTTAGGCTTTATTTGGGTCAAGGTCACCTTTTCAAGCTCCCTCTGCCCTAATGGTGAGTTTCTGAGGCTTTTCATCCTCATCTGACACCCCCGGCTCAAGACCCTGCATTGTGATGGGAGAGGTTTCAATGATTTTGCACCAGAAGGAAAGGGGTCGAGTTCTTTATCAAGAGCATCCTCTGAGATGCTGCTGAGGCCTTACACCCATTGCTCCAACATCCCCCATAAACCTCAGCCTTGCAATACCCACAGGATTGAAGCCTAGATGTTCCACAAAGCCCTCATCTCAGAACAGTAGCTCAGTGCTTGTTTTTCACTGTGTAACCAAAGAATCAATTCCACCGTTTTTCAAAACATAAAGGGGGACCTAAGGTGAATTGAAGTCTCTGCCCCTAGAAAAAGAGAACACCTTCGTTTTTAACAACTGGATCTCCAACTTCACAAGTAAAATCTCCCCTCCACCAGGTGCTATTATGTATGACGTTAATGTTCTGGAGATATTCCCGTGACGGTGGGCACATAATAAACATCAATGCTTGAGTGACGATCAAATTAGAATGTTGATTAAAACAGTGATGCGAATGGTTTAGGGCCCACGTAATTCCTTTTCAAACGCTGTGATAGTTAATTTTAGGTACCAACTAACTGGACGGAGCTAAGGGATGCCCAGGTAGCTTGTAAAACATGCTGGGTGTGTCCGGGAGGAGGTTTCTGGAGGAGATTAGCATTTGAATCAGTAGACTGAGTAAAACAGATCTTTTTCCAAAGCCAGTGTGGCAGCAGCCACTCCATCGAGAGAACAAAAGGTGAGGAAAGGGTAACTTCCTTTCTGCTTGAGCCAAAACATGGATCTGCCCCTGCCTTTGGACATTGGGGTTCCTGAATGCCAGGCCTTTGGAATCAGACCAAGATTTCCACTATCGGTCCCACTGGTTCTCAGGCCTCTGGACGCAGACTGAGTTACACCATCCGCTTTCCGGGGTCTGCAGCTTGCAGATGGCAGATCCTGGGACTTCTCAGCCTCCATAATCACATGAGCCGAGTCCAATAATGAATCAATCTTTCCCTCTTTCTCTCTCTACGTATGTGTGTGTCGTATTACCTAATTATAATTAATGCTGATCATAAGTGAATCTGATTGATAATGCTGATTAAAACAGTGACGTAAATGCTCTGGGGCCCGTATCATTCCTGTTAGAGCCCCCGTTCATTAAACAGCATTTAGTCAACACCCATCTTGTATTTATTAATAGTCATCACATAAATAAATGCTCCACACCCCTGCAGCCTCCAATCCATTCTCCTCACTACGAACAAAGCGAATTTTTTAACTAACCGAAGACTCCCGTGCTTAGGACCCCACAGCGATTCTTACTTCCCGTCAAATAACGGCCCCCGTCACTGGAAGGCTTCGCAGGCTGACACCGCCTGCGCCTCACCCTCGTGCTGACACCGCAGGCCCTTTCCGGTGGCCCCCGAGCAGGCCACAGCCCTTCTCACCAAGGGACGCCTCACAAAATGCTCTCTAACCCCAGAACGACCGCCTCCCGCATCACTCGGTTAAGTCACACTCGTTTTTCCAAACCCCACTGTCCGACAGAACTTTTCTACGACGTGGGAAGGTTCCAGGCCTGCACTGTCTGATACGGTAGCAGTGGCTGCTGAGCCCTTGAAATGGGACTAACGCAACTGAGGATCTGAATTTAAAATTTGACGTCACTTTAATCAATTTGAATTTAGAAGAGCCACATGTGACCAGTGCTCACCACGCTGGACAGTGCAGCTCTGGAATTCTGTTGGAGGAAATTCAGTTGAAAATGTCTTTTGTCACCCTCTAGCTTTAGGTAGATATATGTGCTAACCTTGTACTTTTCCATCACAAAATTTTGCGCAGAAATTCCACACTATTAGTATGATTATTTGTTTATCTTCAATTTCCCTTTCTTGTCACCGATTCCCAGGAAATCAAAGGTGGGGTCTGTTTTGTTCCACATCTTTTTTTTTGTCTTTTTGCCTATTTTTTATGTAGAGCCGCACCCGCGGCATATGGAGGTTCCCAGGCTGGGGGTCTAACAGGAGCTGTAGCTGCCGGCCTTCGCCACAGCCACAGCAACACGGGATCTGAGCCGCGTCTGCGACCTACATACACCACAGCTCACGGCAACGCCAGATCCTTAACCCACTGAGCAAGGCCAGGGATCGAACACGCAACCTCATGGTTCTTAGCCGGATTCGTTAACCACTGAGCCACAAAGTGAACCCCCTGTTTTGTTCCATATTGATCCCTAAGACCTGGTAAAAGTGCCTGGCCCAGAGTAGATGATAATATTTATCAATCGATCAATCAGTGTGATTCTGTGACTCTATGACTGCAGAAATTCACTGCACATTTCTGAGCTTCACCTTCTTTATCTGTAACATATATGGGTCCCTTTAGCACTTGGTAGATCACCTCTAAACAAGAAATTACAGAAACGTGGTGCCAGGTGAAAAGTTCAAGGTATTACCTGAGACTATTTGGTTTCCCCAAATTCTTTTCCTCAAGCGTTTCAGAAAACGACGGCAATTTATAGTTCAAAGACCAAGTACGCTCTGAAGTTTTATCAGAGCACATCTCTGCCACTTCATTAAGGCACACGAAATCTACACATTCCATATCCGACAATTCATTGGGGTGACCACTTGGATTTTGCCCGGATTGGAAAGGTCTTCAGACTGAAAGTCAAAAGCTGGGGCCTCAAAAGGTGAGAAACACTCCTGGTAATCACGCCGCCTCTGATTTATACAACCTAGCAACTAATAAAATATGGATCAGAGAGATTTAATATCAATTCACAATTATCTTTTACTTCTTATTACTTTTGGTAATAACTTCTGCAGCTTTCTCATCACACACTCTTCTTTCAGCACAAAGTAAACCACACCAAAGACACTGAAGGGCTCATTTGCCAAGCTGCAAAATAAACCATATAAAAAGCGGAATGACGGGGGTTTGCACTGAGATTGAGAGTTTATAATAAATTTAAACTTGACAAAGGCCTTGTATATAATACTATGGTCCACTGTCAGGATTCAGAATATAGATGCATCACAGCCACCCCTGGACCTAGTTTAAAATCTGTTCTTCTTTCTATAGGGCCCCAGTCAAGCTAAGGCCTTCCCCGGCTCTTTGTCTGGGGGAAATGCTTAATAAACGGTCCGTGGTGATGAGCTCACAATGGTGACAACAAGGACAGCACAGCACAGTGGTTGCAGGCACAGGCACTGGAGGAAGACGGCTTCCATTTTAAATGTGACCTCAGTTTCCCCATCTATAAAATGGGAATAGTCATTGAATCCTCCAGAGTCGGCATGAGGACTCAATAAGATAATTGCATGAGAAGCACTTGACACACTTTATATGTGTCAAAGAATATCGGCCACCTTGATGAGGATGGCAGAGGAGCAGAATGTGTGCATAAAGCTTCTTTACTCGGTGCCTTGATAAAATAGACAAGATTGTCGATAAGTTTAATGTACCACCTTTTCTTCTAGTAGCATTGATGTTTGACAATGACTACTACCTATCAAGCACCCACTGACTACCGGGGACACGTAACTTCACTAAATCCTCCTGGACGCAGAAGTAAGGGTTGTGGTGGTAATAATGATAAAAAATAATGCCCAACAATGTTCGAGTGCTAGTTGTGCCCGGCACTGTGGTAAATCCGCTTAGGTTTATTACCGCGCTTTACCTCCCTCTGCAAATCTATGAAAGTAGAATGATAATTATCGTCATTTAGAGAAAATTACCCACGGTCTAGAGAGCTAAGTAACAAGTCCAAGTTCAGACCATCCATATGTGGAAAAGCTCGGACTGGAACGCAGGTGTGTCTAACTCCTAATACCTGCTACATTACACTCCCTCAGTCTCCTACTTCCAGAGAACAGCAAAACAGAGGGTGAGTCAGCTGATGGTAAAAATATGAGCTGAATGATAACGTGGAGGAGGCCTGGGGCCGGGACGTGGTAAAGGAAGAGCCAGGATGCCAAATTCAAGGAGGCACTCGCTCTCAGAAAGAACCCAGAGGAGCTGGGAAGGGACTGGAAATTTCCCATGTGGATCACCGGGAATGGTGACAAGTAGCCCCTCTCATCCTTCTAGGCTTTGATTCCAAAACCCCTGTTTTCTACCACTGGGAGCGCAGCATGGACTTGACTTAAGGTATACGCTGAAAACTGGAGGATGGCGCCCTATCCTCTCAGGTTATCTCCAAGCTCAGCTGCTTCTTCAAAAGGCCATTTCTTACTCTATCAGCCTGGCAGCTCTGGGAGCAGCAGAAAGCCATGGGACCAGGGGGACCCTGGCCATGCCCTTCATTACTGTAAAGTGGTCCACCACCACGTCATAAAAGATTCCATGCTGACAGATCAAATACTGTGAAATCTTGGAACGTGGCCCTGGCAGGGGCTCCGTGAGCGGGACAGTAATTGCTATGCCCGGAGTAGGTACTGACACCAGTGATGATGAAACATGGTGCCTTCCGTGTAGGAAGGGGACTAACGTAATCAAGTGACCCCCAAGTGGCTGGTTGGACTCCTCGCAGAAGGGCATTTTATCAGGGAATCCCTTAGCGCACACTCTGCTGCCGGCAGATCAGACGGCCAGCACATGGCTGGATCAGCCTTGATGATCTAGTCTTGCTAACAGGCCCATGTTTATTTTCCAGCCCAGCCATCGCAACCACTCCATCATGCCACTCGTGGCAGTCCTGGGTGATGGATGACAGAGACTGGCTGACGTCAACCAGCCAAGTCATTCTGACTCCTTGATTACTCAGGGCTTCTTCCTGCTGGTTGCTGTCTGATGGATGTTAACGTGAAACACGAGGATCTTCAACTTTTCATCTGCTCCCACGGTTCACCAACATGCCATTTCTCCAAACCATATCGATCCCATCCTTCCAGCTTTTCTCCTTCCAGGCCCCTAACCAACCATCCAAGCCATTCTTCACCATCCAAGAGCCCATAACTGAGTGCACCGTCCAAAGCTCTGCCATTGGGAGGGTTTCTCTTCACTGCTCTTTTCTGGAACATCCCTAAATGTGCAACAGCTTTCTCCCACATGCTGAGCCAACTCATCCGTGCAACGAATTTGGTCCCTTTATGTCCTTTATCAGTTAGTTATAGGAGGACTTTCCGGCGGCCACACGTATGAACTGATGGATAAGCAGTGGTACAACATTCTGGTGAATGCCATGGGGGACTGGGCCACCTGCTCATGCAGTTTGCTTGTGCCCTTTGGCCTTGCTCCTCCCCAACCTCAGATATGCCACCTGTATTTTACACTGTATCACTTCTGGGCCTGATAGATCCTAGATCACCATGAGTAGCCTTGGCCTCCGGGTCACTTGATATTCCAAGGAATTTCATCTCTACTGAAGTCAGTTGCATGCCAGCAGCTGTTTTTTGTTTTTTTTTTTTTTAATTGTGTGGTAATTCTCTGCTGCAGAGAGCAGGGCTATGCTCAAGAAATCTAGGGCTCTGCATTCTTATTTTCCTACTGGAGTTTGCCATAAACTCCACTTGGCATCTTTTCTCACTACAATATTTCCAAAGCCATCTGGGCTGTCAAGTCAAGTAGCCTAAGCAGCAGGACAACTGCACTGCAGCCTGGACTTCTGCAGAGCCTTTTTCTGCTCTAGCCCTCACTGACTGATGGAAGCTCTGAAGTTATAAGGCACCCTGAGCAAAGGGAGTCCCACCTTAAGCAAACAGCAGTCACTGACGGCAGTCATTGGATACAGGCTACTGCTGGGGACAAACAAGTTCCCTTTGACTAAAGGAAACACAGAGAGCAACCCATTCGAGAGCCATCAACCCCAACACCCCCAGTTGCAGGAGAAAAGATGTCTCAGTCCTGAAAGAGGGGTCTGGAGGATGCAACACCGCACCCGAAAGATCTTGTAAAAGCCAGAAGGGAAGGTGGAAGAATGAAGCAGACCATGGCAAAGACAAGAGCCCGTGTATCTCAAGAGGGAGAGAGACGCAGAGACAGAGAAACAGACATACTGACTATTCTCCCAGTTCTTTCCTAAATTTGGTTTCTGTAAGTATCCTTTGTGTCTTTAAAATAACTCATCTTTCCATAAACTTCCCCGATTAGGTTTCTGTTCCTTGCAACTAAAGAGTCTCTGAGTGCCTACAGGATTTTCTACCTAGTGGTTATAAGGAATTTGGAAGAAAAAATAGGAATGCAAACATCCGTAGTTTGGGAATGCAGTTCAAAGATTAACACAGTGTATTCACTGTTCATTTAGGGTCTTTTTTTTTTTTTTTTTGTCTTTGTGCCTTTATGTAGAGCCGCACCCGCGGCATATGGAGGTTCCCAGGCTAGGGGTCTAACAGGAGCTGTAGCTGCCGGCCTTCACCACAGCCACAGCAACGCGGGATCCGAGCCTTGTCTGCAACCTACACCACAGCTCACGGCAACACCGGATCCTTAACCCACTGAGCAAGGCCAGGGATCAAACCCACAACCTCATGGTTCTTAGTCGGATTCGTTAACCACTGAGCCACGAAGGGAACTCCTATTTAGAGTCTTTTTAGTTTATTTCAGTTTAACAAGAAGTCGAAACTGAAAATTTTCCTATAAAACCTATGGGTCTGTTAAAATTAAGACAACTCTTAAAATTCAGTCAAGCAATTTAAGGGCTATATTTTACCAAAAGCATGGTTCTGAATGCATTCACACAATTTATTTCTTAAAGACCCTAAAATGCAAGAGTTGGGGATGGTTAAAAAAATGTTTCAAGCACAATCAGGGATACGGTCACTATAGGACCATCTATCAATGATAATCATGTAATTATCTTGAGAAATAAGATCTGTTTCACTTTTATTCCCCATTAATGAATAACATCATCTTAAGAAATCTGTTGTATCGGTTAGCTACCGCTGCATAACAAACCACCCCAAATCTCAGTGCCTTAAAATAAATGCTTATTACTGCTCACACATCTAAGAGTCAGTTGAGAAATCTGTCTGATCTCTGATGTGCTCACTCATACTTCTAAGATCAGCTGAACTTTAGGTGGGTTGCCCTGCTTGGCTGGGCTTTCTCACATATACCTAGTCTAGGGTGACCTTAACTGGAACTACCAGACTCCCCTCCATATGGATATTTACATTCCAGTAGGCCAACGTGGCCTTGTTCTAATGACCAAGGCAGGAGTCCAAAAGACTGAGTTGCAAGTGTTTAATTCTTTTAAGCCTAAGTCAGCATGTAGTCACATCCATCACATTCTATTAGCCAAGAGAAGTCACAGAGCAAACCCTGATTCAGAGCAGAAAAACAGACGCCTCCATGATGGGAGGAGATTCAAAGTCACAGTGCAAGGGTCACCAACACAAACAGAAGAATGTTTGGAGCCATTTGTGCAATCTGTCAAGACTATGAAGGCTACTAATCATTACATTCAACCACTGGCTAGCTGTGTGACCATGAATAATTTCCCTATTTTGTCATTTTCTCAATTCATAAAATATATAATGATATAAAACCTACTTCAACATTGTTGTATCAAATGAGGCGACACATTGTGCATATCACAATGCCTGAAACATACTCAACAAGTACTAGCTATTATTCCTTATTGATGTTATTTATAAACTTCCTCGTGGGCATGTTAAAACTTTCTTTATACATCCATGAGTGGGGGTGGGCATGGATGAAGGGGAGATGACAGTGTCCTCAGAAGTGAGGAATAAATGCCTTCATTATTTTCACCAAAGCCAGCTCCCTCTGGTCTAAGTTATCTCTTGATGAGTAGATATTTTCATAAATTATTTTATGCCAGAATGAGAACTTCACAAATGGTTGCCCAGGAAGAAAAAGACAGAGTTCAAAGTGCAGCTACAAAGATGTCAAAAACAAAAGCTGGATGGATTTGAAAACAAATGCACTGCTTTTGCCTCTGGCTTTATTTGCATTTTCCATTGGTATTCTGTATTAGCACAGAACAGTAGCTAATGTAATCTACATTGACAGCTTGTAGAACAACTAAGTTGTTAGCAGGGCACTTTTTTTCCCATGGCTTTTTCTCTTTCAAATGCATTCTAAATGAAGGGAGATTCCTCTATCTTAATTGAGAACAACAATGAGAAAATTATGGGCAGAAGCTGACTGATTTCCAAATACAGGGTTTTTATATTAACAGATCTTTCCTTTAGCAAACTCACACCACTTTGGATTTTGAACATCATTGTACCAGCATGTATTCAAGTCATATTCTTTTTCAAGATGACTAACTGAAATAAAGTAAAAATTTTAACACAAAAGGTGTGCAGGTAGACTAGAAAATACATGTGAACATCAACTTAAAATTAAATGTGGTAAATATATGATTTCTGGTTGCTTACGGATTTGATAACTTAGATGAAGTGGGCCATACTCCTGAAAGGTACAAACTACCAAAACTCAGACAAGGAGAAATCAATCAACTGAATAAGCTTACATCTACTAATTAATATTCTAATAAAGCACTAGGCCCAGATGGTTTCACTGGTGAGTTCTATCAAACACTGAAGGAAGAGATTACACCAAGTCTCCATAATCTGTCCAAGAAAACAGCAGCAGAGGAATACTTCCAACTTCGTTCCATGAGAATAGAGTTACCCTAATACAAAAGACTAGATGAATAAATTATAAGAAAGGAAAACTATAGACCATTATCTTTCATGTACATAGATGCAAAATCCTCAACAAATATTAGAAAATCATATTTAGCAATGTATAAAAGTAACCCCACAACTAAGTTAGATTTACTATAGATATATAAAGCTAGTTTAACATCTGAAAATCAGTCCATGTAATCTATCATATCAACAGGTTAAAGAAGAAAAGTTATATAATCATACATATCGATGCAGCCAAAACATCTGACAAAATCCAACAACCATTCATGACAAAAACGCTCACTAAAGCTGAGAGAGAGAAGAAATATTTTAACTTCTCAACACAAATTAAAGAACAGCTACAAAACATCAGCTGCTAAAATCATGCTTCATGGTGAAAAAGTGAACTTGTCCCTCTAAGTTGAAAACAAAGCAGAATTGGCCTTTCTTGTGACTTTTATTCAATATCATACTATGAGTCCAAGTCATTGCAAGGAGGCAAGAAAAGGAAATTAAAGGAATACAGATTGAAAATAAATACATTTTTCTTTACTCATAAATTACATGTTTGTCTACAAAGAAAATCTGAAAGGACTGATGCACACACAAAAAATAAACCTCCTGGAACTAATAAGCAAGTACAGAAATAGAGGCTTCATGTTACAAGGTTAATACCCAAAGATCAATTTCTTTTTTACATATCCACAATAAAGAACAGAAATTTAAAATTACAAAAATTAGACCATTTATAATGGCACCCAAAATAAATGAAATATTTAGGGATAAATGTAACCAAGTGTAAACAGGATCTATATGTAAAACATTACAAAATTCTGATGAAAGAAATCAAAGAAAAACTATACAAATGGAGACACATCCCATGTTCATGGATCGGAAGATCCAATATTGTCAAGATGTTAATTCTCTACAACTTGATTTTAGACTTAATGTAATTCCAATAAAAATCCCACAAAGCTACTCTATAGATAATAAAAAACTGTGTCTAAATTTATATAGAAAGACAAAAGTTTAGGCAGCACAATAATGAAGATGAAAAATAAATTTAGAAGAACCATACTACCGAATTTCAAGACTTACTAGAAAGCTACAATAATCAAGACAGTATCTTACTGGTGAAAGAACAGACACATAAATCAATGAAATGGAACAGAGTACCCAGAAGTTCCCGTCGTAGCTCAGCGTTTAACAAACCTGACTAGTATCCATGAGGACTAGGGTTCAGTCCCTGGCCTCAGGGTTTAAGGATCCAGCATTGCCGTGAGCTGTGGTGTAGGTCACAGATGCAGCTCGGATCATGCATTGCTGTGACTGTGGTATAGGCCAGCGGCTACAGCTCCAATTCATCCCCTAGCCTGGAAACCTCCATATGCCATGGGTGTGGCCCTATAAAGAAAAAAAATAAAATGAAATAAAATAAAATAAATAGTACCCAGAAACAGACCCACATATATATAATTAACAAACATTTGTTGAAGGAGTAAAAGCAATTCTTTTTTTTTTTTTTTAGGACTGCAAATGCATTACATGGAAGTTTCCAGGTTACGGGTTGAATCAGAGTTACAGCTGCCAGCCTACACCTCAGCCACAGCAACGCCAGATCCAAGCTGTGTCTGCAACCTACACCACAGCTCACCTTACACCACAGCTTGCAGTAACACTGGATCCTTAACCCACTGAGTGGGGCCAGGGATTGAACCCACAACCTCACGGATACTAATTAGGTTTGTTTCCACTGCGCCACAATGGAAACTCCCAATAAAGGCAATTCTTAAAATAACTAGGAAGGTACCAATCAAAGGAAAGCCTGGAAGTTATAGTATGTACTTAGCACAACACATGGTCTCAAACACAGTCTTTAGCCATGATCTTCAGTAAAACAAACAGAGACAACACTCTTAAGAGACTCTCTTGAGGTGTTAATTGAACTGACATTCCTTTTCTATTTTCTATTCCTCTTCAACTTGAGTTGACATTTCCTTGACTAGAAGCCCTGCTGCAGTTAAAAAAAAAAAAATGAATTCATTCTCTTTTGATAAGGGAACTCTAGCAATGGAAGTCCCAAAATTAAAATGGATCTTTTATTTTATTATCTTTTTTTCTTGTTGCCATTTGAGTTGTTAAATTCAGAACATCAAAAGAGAATCAAGATGTACTCAAGTGACAACACTGGCACTCCTATAAGAGAACCTTAAACTCGAAATGCTTCAAAGCCCAGGGATTTCTGGACCAATGGTAATGAACAGCAATGTGTCACTTGAAGAATCTGAAGTTGGGAGTTCCTGTTGTGGCACAGAGGACACCCAACTAGCATCCATGAGGATGTGGGTTCGATCCCTGGTCTCCCTCAGTGGGCTAAGGATCTGGCATTACCGTGAGCTGTGGTGTAGGTTACAGACGCGGCTTGGATCTGGAGTTGTTGTGGTTGTGGCATAGACCAGCAGCTGCAGCTCCTATTCAACCCCTAACCTGGGGACCAAATTCCATTATGCTGCAGGTGCAGCCCTAAAAAGCAAAAAAAAAAAAAAAAAAAAGAAAGAAAAGGAATCTTAAGTTGAGACGATCTCTAGTCTCTGACAAAGTGTATGAGGACAATGCATAACTGGATACATCTGATTTAGTTTTAGTCCTCTTTTGTGCTTTTTCGGAGGCAGTGACACAATCTGCCTATGTCATCATGACCATCAGCATCAATGATGTGTCATTTCAAGAGCAGAAAAAAGAAAGCTTGAAAGAAAGAGAAAAATCAAAGGATGTTTATAATGAGAAAATTGCATGTTGAAGAGGAAGGCGGCAATTCTTGACAATATTATAAGTAAATTCTTAAAATAGCAGCAATTTTTCTTGTTAACAGCATCGGAAATAAGAGAGCAGCAGTATTTTGGTGAGCATGATATTTTTATGTTAGTAATAAGTTGCCAGGAAGATAACTGGGAAATTGCAGACTTCAGAAATTAGGTTCATGGGCCACGTGTCCCTACCCTCCCCAGGGAGAAAGAGTTGTCTGAACTTTTCAAAAAATTGGAAGGAGCCAAGATAAACCATGCTTATTATTTCCTCAGGTTTTTTTTATAACTTCGCTGATGTAAATTTCCTAATAGGAAGTGAAGTATTTATGGGGAGTCACAGGTCAAATTCTGGCTCCATCTCTTCTTAGCTCTGGGACTTCAGACAAGGCCATCAAGTGATCTCAGCCTCCTCAATCTCATCTCTAAAATGGAGGAGATAATAATACTCGCTTCCTAGGGCCGGTGGAAAGTTTAAATAAAGCACCGCGAACAGAGCCTACTCTAACACTAGCATTCAAAACCGCTACATGTTACTCTTACTGCAACAGCAATTCACCATGCGCCACAAGTCCGCCCCTATTCCTCCATACCTGCGGCCAGGTCTCAGGTTTCCTGTCTCACATTCGTTTTCAAAGCCCTTCAGATGATGAATGGTGTGACTGCCAACAAATGAAACTGACTTCTGTTTGTTTGTTTTAGGGCCACACCCTCGGCATATGGAAGTTCCAAGGCTAGGGGTCCAATCAGAGCTATAGCTGCCAGCCACAGGCACAGCCTCGCAGGATCCAAGCCTCATCTGGGACCTACACCACAGCTCAAGGCAGTACTGGATCCTTAACCCACTGAGAATGGCCAGGGATCGAACCCGCATCCTCATGGATATTACTTGGGCTCGTTACCACTGAGCCACAATGGGAACTACCAACTGACTTTTTAACACACACCAAGATCTGCCTACCCACTAGCATGTGTGCTGGATTATTTATTATTATTTTTTCTTCCGTACAGTCACACATGAAGGCTGCACACTTCCTTCAAATGGCGGAGCCATTTGTCAAATCATTCTTGAAATTGACCCAGTTCAATTCACCCATTCACCCAGGAAAACTCTCATTCTTTATGGGCACCCCTGTTGGATTTTTTTTAAGTATTTATTTTTTTTTATTATAGTTGATTTACAATGTTCTGTCAATTTCGGTTGCACAGCAAAGGGACCCAGGTACATATATACACAGTCTTTTTCTCACATGGTCCTCCATCGTGTTCCGTCACACACGTCTAGATGTAGTTCCCTGTGCTGTACAGCAAGATCTCTTTGATTATCCTCTCCAAATGCAATAGTTTGCATCTATTAACCCCAATCTCTCATCCATCCCACTCCCTCCCCCTCCCCCTCGGCAACCACAAGTCTGTTCTCCAAGTCCATGAGTTTGCTTCTTTTCTGCAGATGAGTTCCTTCGTGCCATGTATTAGATTCCAGATATAAGTGATATCATATGGTATTTGGCTTTCCCTTTCTGACATACTTCACTTAGTATGAGACTCTCTAGTTCTATCCATGTTACTACTGCAAATGGCACCAGTTTGTTCTTTTTTATGGCTAAGTAGTATTCCATTGTGTGTATGTGCCACATCTTCTTAATCCATTCATCTGTTGATGTGCATTTAGGTCGTTTCCATGTTTTTTGACCAATGTGACCACCTTCAGTTTGTTAAATCCCTTCTTTATTCGATTAATATTTAATTGAACATTTACTATGTGTAAGGAGCTATGATAAACCGAGTATGTATTCAAATAAAATAGATACGGTCCCTGACATTTTGACACGTAACAACCTAGTAGAGAGACAAACAAGTAATCAAGCAAAAATATACATATACATAATAATTATACATTGCGACAAATGCTACCTAAAAATGAACATGACACAGTGCTGTTGAGAGCAATTGTTGGGGGTGTTCCTACTTAGACAAGCCAAGGCTATCTCTTAAATGCACAGCGAAATGACTGCAGTTTTAAGCTGGGGAATGACAAACCCGGATTTACATTTTCAAACAGGCACTCAGGCTACTCTGTAGAAAAATAAACAAAGCACAGCCGTGTGTGTGAGGAAACCAGTAAGGAGCCTATTATAGAAATATGCAGGCAAGAAATTTTCACAGCTGGGAGTTCCCGCTGTGGCACAGCAGGTTAAGGACCCAGCTGTGTCTCCGGGGCAGCTCAGGTCACTGCCGAGGTGCAGGTTCAATCCCCGGCCCGGCGCAGTGGGTTAAGGGTGCAGTCTCACCGCAGACGTGGCATAGGTTGAAGCTGCGGCTCGGATTCAGTCTCAGGCCCAGAAACTTCCATATTCTGCGGGTGTGGCAAAAAATAAATCAATAAAATAAATGATTACAGTTTGGACAAGAAGAAGCTTACTAGGAGCTCTAGAGAGAGATGCATGCTTTTCTCTACAGCTCCTAGGGACTTTTTTTAATAGCAAAGGCAGAACTGGATGGCAGCATCCGGGATCTCTAGCAGGCAGACGTAGATTTGTCATCAAGCCATCAGGAGACCAAGCCTCAGTTCCCTCCTTAGAGAGGGAACCATCCAAGGCTTCCATGGGAGTCTTAGCAATAAGCGCATGGCGTTATTTTGTTGTTAACATTCTCAAAAGTGAGATATGTGCGTATACTTTTTTAAATGGCGTGTCCTCAGATTACATAAACCTCAGAACCCTCAAAACTCTACCTACCTGCTTGCAACGCTGAGCTTTAACCACCAAGTGGAGGGGCTCCCCCTTTATGCAGATGAGGGACAAGTGAGGCTGGGGGGGTCAAAGTTCCACTTGGATGGGGGGGGTTGGGATGCCTGCCAGGCATTCGGCTCCTCGGTCAAGATCCTAAACATGTTCTGGATGTTTCCAAACATCAAATCCACATTCAGAGAAACAAAAGGAATTCCACCATTGACAATACCCAGCTTCACAATTAATGGCTCTGGATATTTTAAAATCGTCCTTGATAATTTAGAAAATGTAGAGACTTTTCCTTTAAGAAAATGCACTTCCGAGTAACAGTTTAATTCATCCTGAGCCCAGGAGCCCAGCTCTTCTCCAAATGCAGTCACCACACTTCGGAGAGACAGGAACTAGATGTTCTGTTATCCCAAAGCACATCCTGGTCAGCACAGCATTCCTTTTCATGTACCAATTTGGGGATGTTTGTTTAAAATCATCCATACTGCTTCATAAACCCATCTTATTCCCCCAGTGGCAACATATTCAAGAACACGGGAGATGACATGGTTCCTGTGCTTAAACCATCTGAAAATGTTTATTTTCAAAGCAATTTTCATCATCCTTTACATGTTCCTAGGCAATGCCGTTTTAAAGAAGAGTGTATTTCCTAGCCTCGATAACATGTGCCGTTTTTTTTTTTTTTTAAGAGCATCCACCGATCACTGGAGAAATTCATGAATAGTAAATATCGCTCTGCAGCATGCCTTTTGCTGGCTCCCTCCTCTGGTGTCAAAGTCCCGTTGTTTATTCACTGAGTTGTATTACAATGCCTCTGACTTTTCTACCTAATTGTATGATAAACTTAGGAATGGGAAATATCAGTGGATGCTCCTTTCCCATTTTGCTGGTAGGAAAATGAAAAGGTTGTTTATCAAATCATTGAACCACCAATACAAATTCTATTGAGACTGGAATTCAGTTTCCTATGACAACAGCATCTTCCGCAAGATTCGCCTGTCCAGAAATTAAAAGGATCTCGTGGAACAAAAAGTAGCCTCAGTCAGTGTGCCGTCCACATGGGAACCCCCAAATCTTATTTTCCTAGGAGAGCCCCCCTTCCATCCGTCATTTCCCATGAACAGAGAGTTCCTTGAGCACAAAGCTGTCCATAAACCTATCTTGATGACCACACACTTTGCCCATAGTAAATATGAAATGAACTCAAAGGAATGGAAGGGTGAGAATGGCTTGGTTATTTGGCCTTGCTAAATCCCTGACTTTTCAATGTTGTCTGACTTTTCAACTGTAATTTTGGAGGTGCCTACTTCCTACCCAGCAGGAATTTATCAGGCATATTCCACAAACTGTATCTTTGATCACTCAGGAGAATCGTGCTATGATACTGTCCTCCTTTTGCTCATGGAAAAGCAAAGGCTTTGAGGAATTCAGTTAATCGTCCAGCTTCCAAGAAAACTGGACTGCTGGACTTGCTGGACCACCAAGCTCCTGCTCTTTCCACTTCCAACACTCACTCCATGGCTCACTGCGCTGCTGCTAACCTGGCCTCAGAATGTCCATCAGATACTCAAAGCATGATCCTACCTCAGGACCTTTGCACCTGCTCTTCCTTGTACCCAAAAGGCTGTTTCACCAGCTACCAATATACTCACTTCTTCTTGGTATCTACCTCTTCACATCGTTTCTTGAAAGGCTGTTCCTGACCATGTGACCCAAGGCTCTTCCTTTCCCGACCACTTTCTATTCTTCTGTTCTGTTTTACGTTTTGTCACAGCACTTATCACTACCTGTCAGTATGTGACATTATGCAATGCATCTTGCGTTCAGCTATTTCCTAAAATTTTAGAATGCAAGACATCTGTTGACTGGCTTCAGATGACTTAATTTTGTAGCTGTTGGGTTTTCTTCCCCATTTGTTTTGTGTTTGTATGTGACATTTTTCCATTTACCAGTTGATATGGTTTAGGCAGATAATAGAAGATGCCCGTTTGAAGGCGTTGCGAGCAGCACTCCCACCCTTTATTGTATTCTTTTTGATCGGTGGACATTTATTATTTTCTGTTTCTTGTTTTATTGCTATCAGCACCGTTTTCCACCCCGGACAAAGTTAACTAAAAATTAATCCACAGAGATATTAAAATGGGATCTGTTCCCTAGGTCTCACCTTTCATTTATCATCTTTATGTCCTTGCCAGTAAATTTTTTTTTTGGCATTTGTTTTAACTTCGTGTTCAATGGGACTTGATGGAGTGTAGGAACACAAGCTTGGCTGTGATCAAAATTTCACAAAGGGATGTAATTAATAACAACAACAGCAATAAGGATAATAGCTGGCACTTAATGAGTATACACTCCATGCAAGGCAGTGTCATATGCGCTTTCCATGTGTTTTTGGATAATCCTTACAGCAACCCTCTCCCACAGCACTATTATTCTCACATACACATGAAGGGACCAGGCACAAGAGTTAGAAAACTTGTTGGTAAGTAAGTGGTGGAGATAGGATTTGAACCCAGGCAGTCAGACCTAACATGCTCTTAACTGCTCTGTGATGTCGCTTGTACATGTGGGGGCTGCTACCCATTTCCTGTGCCCAGGATTCAGGACGGTCATCATTCAGGAATCCATAAACGCAGGTGGAGAAGAGCAGACAGACCTCAAAGGCTGACGCTCGGCAAGTCAACGTGAGATGCACCTTGAAGGTGATTACTTTGTGCCCTCTAAGTGCTTACACACATTTTTGATCTTCCATCCACCCTAAGAGGCAGGTGGAATTATTTGTCTCACTTAACTTTTAGGGAGACAGAGGCAAGGAAAGGAGAAGTCATCTGCCCAACTGGTAAGAAGGAAAATTAGGGGTCACACCCAGGCAGCTTGATGCAGAATTCCGCCCTTGACCAAGACGGCTCTGTCCTTAACAGACTGAAGCCTCCTAAGACGCAGTACTTCATGGGGACTTCTTATTTATCTTGTTTCCTTTTTTCATCTAAAAAGCTCGAGGGACAGACTGTGCAGTGAACAGAGTCTTTAAGCCATGAACACTCTTTAAAACTTACAACAATAAAAAAATAATACCAATAAGGGAGTAGGAGAGAGAAATGGTTCCCATAAATCAAGGAGCTCCCCCCGCCCCACATCTGAGCGTTTCCAATTGTCATGGAGTTTTCCAATTTGTGGGGGGTTTAGAACCAATCAATAGCCTCAAATTTCACACTATTAAAGCAATTCTGAACCTGTCAAGAATGCTGACCCACAAACCACGTGTATACGGTGGAACTGGATCAACCACGAATGGGTCAAAAACCTCACTTTTCAATCCACTTCATCAACTGGACAGTAAGTGACAAGCAACCCCCCAAAGTAACTCAACTCATTTGTGAAGACAATTAGAGAAGCTTTGGGAGGATCAAGAAACATTGGACGAGCCATCAAGCCCGTCTTTAAACGTGTTTTTGAGCACAGTCCCACTGCAATTTGAAAACAATCGGGAATTGCCAACAAACTCCCATGTCGTGGTGAAAGCAATACTGAAATGCTCTACATTGTGTCACTGCTTTGGCACAGGGTTGAAAGGTCAGGTAACAAAGTGCTTCACAAAATTAGTGTGCATAGAAACCCCCTACAGGGGAAGAAGGAGGAGGAAATTTGTTAAAATGCAGACTCTATTTCAGTAGGTCTGGGTTGGAGCCTAAAATTTTATATTCCTAACAATCTCCCAGGTAACGGGTCACAGCTGGAATATAAAGCTTACATCATGGAAAAGTCACAGGCTTTAAAATCAGACAGACCTGCGACTGAACCCCATCTCTGCCATTGCTTGACCTTGAGCAAACTTTTACCTTCCCTGAGCTTCCCTTTCCTTATCTGTCAAATTTGCCTGATAGGCCAGAACCCCTAAGATGGCCCTGCAGTGTCTGAGAAAGAGTAGGAATTCAATAAAGAGAAGTCACCCCAATAATAATGCTTATTATGTTCGTATTAATAATTACCATGATCATAACTAATTGAGACAAAATGGAAAAGGTGCTAGAGGTGAAGTCAAAGATGTGAATGGGACCCGAAAAGCCATACAAGGAGGTTCTTCTGTTCATTTATGGAGCATCCTTCTGTGCAAATCACGGCTTGAGAACTTTACATGCATCATTCCTATGAGTGAAAAAGTAAATCAGGGAGTTCCCGTCGTGGCTCAGCGGTTAATGATACCGACTAGCATCCAGGAGGACTCGGGTTCAGTCCCTGGCCTCCCTCAGTGGGTTAAGGATCCAGCGTTGCTGTGAGCTGTGGTATAGGTCACAGACTCAGCTCGGATCCCATGTTGCTGTGGCTCTGGCGTAGGCCAGTGGCTACAGCTCCCATTGGACCCTTAGCCTGAGAAGCTCCTATATGCCGTGGGTGCGGCCCTAAAAAGACCAAAAAAAAAAAAAAAAGAGTAAACCATCTCATTTAATCATTGCCACAATCCCTGAGGAAGGTACTGATACCACCAGCATCTCACAGAGGAGGAAACCAAGCCTCAGATGTATTAACTTCCCCAAGATATCATGGCTCCCAAGTGACAAAATAGGGACTTGAACTCGGCTCTTATAGCTCTCAAGCTCTTGCTTTTAATTATTAATAAATGGGCTTAAATGGATACACGTATCTGATAACTGCTTCACTTTGCTGCATATCTGAAACTAACACAACATCGTCAGTCAACTACACGCCAATAAAACTTTATTAAAAAAAATATATATATATAATGTGCATCATCCCTGAACTCAAAACTAACTGAAAAAGCCAACTGCTTCTAACCAAAGGGGAAGACCAGAAGTTTAAAAAAAAAAAAAAAAAACTACAGCAACAAAATTATCACACCTAGCTGTCTCTTGTCACAACAACAGAAGCAGAGGATAAAAGTGAGCAATATAAACAATCCTGGACCTCTGTGTGGAGTCTAGGAAAAACAGAAATAGAAAGCATGGAAGTCACTTTTGAAGCAAGTGGTCTATTGTTGAAAAAGTAGAGAGGACCAAGACTTTGCCTTACAGCAGATCTAGAGAGGAAAATCTCAAAGTTTAACGAGATACAGTTGACATATAATGTTGTAACAGTTTCAAGTACACGCCATGATGATTCAATATAGATACTGTACAATTAAAAAAAAAAAAATTGAGTCTTGAGTATACAGGTGGCAGGTGAAGTCCCTGCCTTAGAGGAACTGCTAGCCTCCCGTGGGAGGTTATTTCAGGACAGTCTGAGGTAACCCTCCAACAGTCAGAATCACTAAACTTACTCTGAAAGAGCTGGAAAGCCCCATCCATGAGGCATCCAGTTGTATAGATTTGCAATGAATGTCTGAGTTAGGGTGTCTTCGGCAAAAATCTCTGTAGAGGCTGAGGTCATGGCTATTCTATAGATTCTCAGTTGCTCTAGACGTAAGCGATTCAAAGCCTCTGCCTGTATTTCCTTACCTATTAAATGGAGCCACCGTCGTGGAATTATTCCACTCCTGTTGTGTTAAATTGCTTTTCACATTTCCTCTATGTTCCTGCTATGTAATCCTGAGTATTTCATCTGCTGACTTATTGATGCTGGACACAGGTGAGAGACCCTAGCAAATAAAGCTGGGCTCTCTGATTGTTGGTATAACTCAGGGCTCTTTTTTGCCACAAGTGACAGGAATCTAATTCAGACTAGTTTAAGGGGAAAAAAAGTTATTTATTGACTCACCTACCTGAGAAATCTCGGGTGGTGATCTGACTTCAGGAATAGCCAGACCCAGGGGTTCAGACACTGTCAGCAGGACCTAGCCTATCTCTCGGTTCTGCTTTCCTGTGCACTGGCTAAACTCACCGGTATCTTCCAATGCTGTTAAGACCGCTCATAGGGACCCTACACACACATTCTTATCAAAACGTAAATTTCCTTCCCTATGGTTTCAGGAGAAGTCCTGGATTTACCTCCAGTCAACTGATTTGGAACACATGTCTATTCTGAAAACAATCACCGTGGTCAACAGAATAAAACACGCTGATTGTCCAGGACTCGATCACGTGACCAGCCCTACGCAGCAGCAGGACGGGGTCATCCAGGGACCATGTGGATGGGCTGTGGGAAGCAGGGTCTATTAAGATGCTGTTGCCAAAACAAGAGGAAACAAACACTGGGCTGATGAAAACATCAACAAGTTGTCACCAGGCTGATGGACAAGGTCTCACAAGATACCAAGAAATGACAAGGAGATCGAAGAGAGCTGCGGAGTTAAGAGTTGGAGATGCCCTGCGGGGGGATTTATCGCATCTTTCTTGATGACCATTTCCAACCCAATAATACAGAGACTTCAGATGGAGGAGGAATGCAGGCTTGTGCTGGGACACGGCGCTCCTTAGGACTAGTATGACTCCTGGTCTAAAACGGTACTGCTTTGGAGGCAGCCTGATGGCACAGTGCTACCCAGCTTACCTGTGGTTCTCTAGGTACTAGAACATGATCACATTTCCCAAGTCAGTACAAAAGCAATCCATCTTTATCATCTATCTTTCAGGTTTTCCAAGACCCCAAACATCAGGGACTTCTGTAAATGAGGTACACTCCTGAGCAACCCACAGAAATATCCATGTCCGCTTTGGGGTCTGACACTGTAGCAAAGGACTTTGGGGGTGACATTGTAGCAAAGCACTTTCAGATTGCCACCAAGTCAGTCTAGAAAGGAAAAAAAAGGCAAACAAAATATTTGCGTATTTGCATGCGCATACGCACACAATTTTACAGAGATCATTGACTTAAATGCAGTAGACCACCCAGTGCGAAAGAGTTAAGCCAAAGGTAAAAACAGAAAAATTATTATGACCAACGCAAATTCTGTTCGAGGCCTCAGGGAACCAGATACCATGGAAATAGCGATTGTATTCAAAGCTGTTTTACATGATCCACATAGCAATGAAGAAGTTTTGTATTTAGGGAATTCAGTGATTCACAGAAAATTGCCAGCAAGTTAAAAAACGATATAGTGCTGATAACTGTATTGGATTTCCACATCTTTCTCAGTTTGATCTCGCGACAAGGGACACCACAGGACTGATGAACTTAAGTACTATGGAAGCTCAGCAGAGAGGGCAAAATCTAAGGTGAAGTGACAGTGGAATTATTTTTCAAGACCATGGCTTTTACAAAGCTGTCCCTCTTCGCTGAGAGAACTCAGCCCTGTTATTGACTGTAACAGAAACCCCAGGTCAAAGCAGCATAAGTAGAAACGAGTTTATGACATAAGTGAAGACTCCCACGGAGGCTGCAGGCGTGGCTGTATCAAGGACTCCAGTGATGCCGTTAGGACCTGGTTTCTTTCTCCCTTTCAGCTCTGCCCACTATTGCGTGGGTGTCATCCTCAAGTTCCCCCTGCAGTTCCTAGTGGCTCCAGACTCATCACCCCAGGTTAAAGATGACAGGAAATAGACTCTCTTGTTGTAGAGAGAGAGGCCAGGGATCAAACCCATGTCCTCACAGAGGCAACACTGGGTTCTTAACCCACCGAGCCACAACAGGAACTCCTAAAGAGGGCATTTTCTTTTCTCCTGGTAACAGTATCCTGCATATCCTCTGCAGAAACAGTCCTTTCTCCATTAGAAGGAGTTCTGTTCTTTACTCTGTGGGTGGATCCAGTGAGCCAGATCTGGCCAGTCAGGGACTCAAATTGTTCTGGCTATGGTGACTGGTCCAGGAGAGACACAGGATCCATGTTAGCCTGTTCAGAGAGGTCCTTCTAGAACCTGATGTTGTCTCTATGAGGATGTAGGTTCTATCTCTATTCTCTCTCCCTTCCCCCTCCCACCCTCCCTCCCTCTCTCTATGCAAGCTGTGGCATGGGTCACAGATGCAGCTTGGATCTGGTGTTGCCAATGCAAGCCACAGCTGCAGCCCCGATTCAACCCCTGGCCTAGGGACTTCCATGCAGGCCGGTGCCGCCATAAAGGAAAAAAAAAAAAAAAAAAAGGAAATGCTCTCCTCACAGACACAGAAAATGTCTGTTAAAAAGGGTTTGGGGCAATGAAAGTTTCCTTCAAGTCGGAGAGCAGATGGCTCTTCCTAGGTGGACAGAGAAAGCAATTTCATTTTCCTGACTCTCGCCTTTTAATGCCATTTGTCCGCTTGCAATCCAGGCATCACTTCCAGCGCATGTGAAAATCAAGCCACAGCCTCCACAATCCAGCGCCCTGTTAGATGAACTTCTTTTCTTAAGGAAAAAAAAAACAACAGATTCTGAATTTTGTAAATGATTTTTCCTCTCTGTCCTAGGCAACTAAAACCGACCCCTCCAAGACTGTATCGATTAACTGGAAATTTTGTAGGTCTTCGGTGTGAGATCAAATAATAAAACTTCTGGAAGGAACAGTGAAGAAGATAAGAATTTTCTCCAGCCTCACAGAACTTTAGGTTCACGGGAGGCCCAGGAAAGGGACAGTGGGATGTGGTGAAAACCAAAGAAATAAGAGTTGCTGTCCTTTTAAGCCACAAAACAGAGAAGTTTCTTTTCCTCCAGCAGGACGTACGCTTCCATATTTTTGGTCAGTAGACATTCCCTTTCCTTAGTTAAATATTAGTGAATAAGTTCACCATGAGTAAAACTCACAGTAGCTTTTTCTTCTTTTAGAAAGCATGGCCCTGTAAATACTGGCCTGGAGTTTCTCAACTTCTCACATTACTCTTGCTGTTAAAAATAATTAAATAATACACAGTCGATTATTTCCAAATGAATAGAAAGTACATATATATTTTGTCTTTTTAGGGCCGCACGCACAGCATATGGAAGTTCCCAGGCTAGGGATCTAATTGGAGCTGCAGCTGCCGGCCTACACCACAGCCACAGCAACACCAGACCCTTAACGCACCGAGCGAGGCCAGGGATTGAACTTGCGTCCTCATGGATGCCAGTCAGGTATGTTAACCGCTGAGCCACGAAGGGAACTCCTAGAAAGTGTATTTTTTAAATCAAACCTTTTTTATTAAAATATAGTTGACATACAATGTTATGTCAATTCCTGTTGTACAGCATAGTAACCCCATCATACATACGTACACACATTCTTTTTCTCATACTGTCTTCCCTCGTGGTCTATCCCAAGAGACTGGATTTATAGCTCCCTGTGCTGTACAGAAGGACCACACTGCTTATCCATTCTAAATAGAATAGTTTGCACCTACCAACCCCAGACTCCCATTAAGGAAGTTGCCATCTGTGAGATACAGTCCTTCTCGTAAAAAGAATTATTTTGTCTCATGAATAACCACTCCCAAATCCAAGCATAAAGAATAGGTATATGGGAGTTCCCTTTGTGGCTCAGCAGATAATGAACCCAACTAGGATCCATGAGGATGTGGATCCGATCCCTGGCCTCGCTCAGTGGGTTAAGGATCCTGCATCACTGTGCGCTGTGGTGTAGGTCACAGACACGGCTCAGATCTGGCGTTGCTGTGGTTGTGGCGTAGGCCAGTGGCTCTAGCTCCAATTCAGCCATCAGCCTGGGAACTTCCATATGCTGCACACGCGGCCCTAAAAAGAAAAAAGAAAAAAGGGATATGTGCCAACTCGTTTTGATTCAGTGGCCGCCTAGAGCAAACGCCAGCAGATGTATCCGTGAACAGCAAGATAATGAATATTTTCAGCTTTGTAAGCCACCTAGTCTCCGTCACAACTACTCAACTGTGCCTTTGCAGTATGATAGCAGCTCCAGGCAATATGTAAAGAGGTGAATGGGGCTACATTCGAATAAAGTTTTATTTATAAAAACATGCAGTGGGCCAGAGTTAGCTCCACAAGCCATAATTTGCTGACCCCGCCCCCCCAATCTAAATCATTGTGTTGAGAAGGATTCTGAGGTTCTGTCTGAGCTCAGTAGACAAGACCATCCAGTCGGTTGGTGAGGTCTGCCAAAGGCTTGGGAAAGAAAGGTCATGTCACGTAAGCCACACTCCTGCTAGTCCTGCAAGGCTGACCAGTTGGTTATTCCAACCACATGCCCCAATATGTCTCCTGTGTCAAGAATTGTGACCTCACTCCCTATACTATAAGGTGTAGCCTGGGTTTTCTTTTGAGGTTAACTAATTGCCCTAGATAGGGATTAAGCTCATGACCTTGGTCTCATTAGTGCCAGCCTTAACCAGCTGAAATATCTTGCTACAGATCAGACTGCTGGAAAGCAGGAAAAAAAAATAAATAATATCCTTGTTCTTTTGAAATGGCAGTAACTCACACTGCGGAAATGATCATTAGAAGAATGAAGAGTTAGTGTCTGCCCCAGTTTAACCTCTTGTCATTAGATATCCTTAGCTGCCCTACATTGGGGGTTGCGGATTAATGAAACTTATAGTAAGCGTTCTACACCTTCAATAAACACAGGCAAATGTTCCCTCCCTTAGCGAGGCGGATAATGCACTATTTAGTAAGAAAACTGGGAATCATTTCCAAACTATGTAATATGGCAAAAGGAAAAGAAAGCAGAAGAATTCATAAGACCATGGATTTTTTTTCTTCTCCAACCATGTCATCAGAACTTCTTTGCAGAACAGACAATGACTCACAGACTTTGGAAAACTTTGGTTTCCAAATAAGACAATCTGGGGGGGTGGGGGGATGCACTGAGGGTTTGGGATGGAAATGCTATCAAATTGAGTTGTGATGATTTTTTTACACCTATAATTGTAATAAAAATCATTAAGCAATGAAAAAAAATAAAAACAAACAAACAAACAAAAAGCAAAGTTCATTTTTGGCATATAGATATCCAATTATTCCAGTACCATTTGTTAAAAAGACCACCCTTTTTTGAAAGAATTTACCACTGCAGCTTTATCGAAAAACAATTTATCATATATGTGTAGATCTATTTATGACTGTTTAGTTACATTAATTGATTTTTTCAATAAAATAATTTTTTGAATAGCAAAAAAAAAAAACATATCATCAGCGTAGATAATAAACAAACTGTTATTTTTTAGAACAGATCTCCAAAAATGAAAGCAAAAAAACAGGCAACTCTAAGACTGTAATTACACCTGTTGTGTGAAGGTCTCTACACTGATTACAAAGACGTTCAGGAAACATTGGTGAAATGGATGAACCTGCTTAAAGTATAAGCAGAGCTGGCTTCCCTGGCATGTGACTCGTGACCCCAGGATCAGAAGGGCCCCCCACATCCAGAAGAGCCTTGCCCTTGGTTTAAGGCTCAGCTGTGGCCATACTGAAATTCTTAACACTTTTGGAACCTGGGGCTGCACCTTTTTATTGGGTACTGGGCCCCACCACTGCATAAAAATCCTAAATGCACAAGTCACCGAACATAATTCAGTTCTAGTCTCAACGCAGTTCAGTGAGAGGTATCCAGGGACTGTTTTCATTCACTCATTCATTCATTTTTTTTTTCATTTTTTCATTCATTCATTCAACAATAAACTTTTGAAGGCTTTCTCTGTACCCCCAACTTTATTATTATTATTATTATTTTGTCTTTTTGCCTTGTCTGGGGCCGCACCCGCGGCATATGGAGTTCCCCAGGCTAGGGGTCTAACAGGAGCTGTAGCCATCAGCCTTCGCCACAACTACAGCAACGCGGGATCCGAGCCACATCTGCAAACTACACCACAGCTCACGGCAACGCCGGATCCTTAACCCACTGAGCAAGGCCAGGGATCGAACCCACAAACTCATGGTTCCTAGTCGGATTCATTAACCACTGAGCCACGAAGGGAACTCCGGTACCCCCCAACTTTAAGTTCTTTCCATCTCATCTGATCCTTACAACCACTCTTCATAAAAGCAAAACACAGACTCAGGACATATCTAAGGCCGCATGGCTGTAAATGTCAGACCTAGCACGTGGCGCTTGGCCCACAGGATTCCGGAGGCTGATCTTTTAACAACTTTCCAAATTTTATTTTAGACAAATCTCAAATATAGTTATTTTTCTTCACATTCAATGTTATCCAGACTTCTCAAAGGACTCCCCAAAGAGTGACCCTTGACCTCTTCGGGGCCCCTTCTCTGATTCAGTAAACAATGTCACTGGATGGTCATCTAGCAACATTTTTCAAAAGCTCACTTATGTGGAGTCTAATTTTTAAAAATGACACAAAAGAACTTGCTTGTAAAACAGAAAAAAACTCAGATTTCAAAACCAACCTTTCAGTTACTACAGGTGAAACCGTTGGGGGAAGGGAAGAATTGAGAGAGTGGGAAAAAAATAGACACACTACTGGATAAAACAGGTGACTAAAAAGAACCTACTGTGTAGCCCAGGAAAATGTACTCAATAGTTTGCAATAACCTGTATGGGAAAAAAAGAATGCTTACGTTTATATGTATGGCTGATTCACTTTGCTGTACACCTGAAATGAATACGACATTACAAGTCAATGATACTCCAATAAAATTAAATAAATAAAGAAATAAACAAACAAACAAACTAGCCTCCACAAACATACACGTGAATAAGCTACAGCTAAACTGCCAGGCACCAGGAACTGGATCACAAAACCACTTTGCCAAAGCCAATGGCTGGGTCTGCCTGGGCTTACCTGAACTCACCAGATAAACGCGGAAATCCAGCCAAACGGCCCTGGGAATCCTAGTCAGGCTGCTCCCCAAACTGTTCCTGAGAATGGTCTCCCCAAAATCATTTTACTGTTTTACTGTGACAGGTACTTTCAAGCTGGTAGATTTTTTTGAAATGCGAGGCCAATTCTGCTCAGACCTTGAGACCTTTACGCTATTATAAACAGCAGAATAAAATGACCTCTTAGGAAATCTCGGCTGAGAAATCTGAGATGCTGAGACAGATCTCCCCGACGCCAGCAAACCGTTAGACTTAGCACTTTCTGGCTGCGGCCACACATTTTAACAGGGCTGCGTTTCCCAGAACATTTCTTCTTAAAGGTAAGAGACATGTGAGTTTGGCTCTCCCACCCCAGGATACTGGGCAGCTTTTACCAGCGAAGAGCTCACACTGAAAACATTTTGTGCTAAAACTTTGTCAGATCCGTGCTTTTTTTTTTGGTGGGGAAGGAGGTTACATTATCCGGAGCAAAAGAAAACCTACATGCCAATCGGAGGCACTCTAAACATTCAGTACCAAAGAAACTCAAGGTGTCCCCAACTGGTCCCTGAAGTCGATCCCCTAGGGCTATCTGCAGTCACCAGACCCAGCCCCCAGGAACACTCAACATGCATTGAGCCAAATGACCCAGACAGGGGAGCCGTACACAACACTTCTCCAAAACAGAGTACTTGACGTTTAGTTCCTTATTACTCCACCCAGAGGGTCCAGCCTAGAAGATGCTCAGTAAAGATGTAACGAATCAGTGGTCGAACATATGTACTTCATGTGCATAATATCCCGTGGGGTAGATCCTATTTCTAGCCCCATTTTACAGGTGTGGCAAATGAGACCGGTAATGTCCATCAGGCGTCCTTTTACTCCAGGAGAGGAGAGAAATTCTGTGGCAGCCCGAAATTTATTCAGTCAGGGATGTTTTTATGAAAAAGAAGACAAAATTGCAAATACAAAATTCGACACAAAAGTGAGTATTTACCTTGACTGAGGAAAGAAATAACAATTTACTGGAGACGTGGAGATCCATGGCCTTGTTCCTCTCAGACCTCTTTAGCAACGTCAGAAATGCTTCAGGATTGCACCCCAACTTCCCTTTCTCCCTAGAACATTCTATAAACTCACAGCATCTCCCAGAATCACAGCAGCCCAGACAAGAGAGGAGCCTTGATGCTTGAGCTTCATCAGTTTCGGGGTCAATTTCCCTCTGCCCAGATCCAACCTCCTTGTACCTTTGTCTCTATAAAGTAGAGATTACAACTCTACCTACCTTATAGGATTGTTGTGAGAAATAAAGTACTTAGAATAGCATTTGACTGAAGAGAGCATTCAATAAGGAAAGAGAGAAAGGAGGAAGGAAGAGAGGGAAGGAGGAAGAGGGGGGCAGGGAGGGGAAGAAGGAGGGAAATCGGTCTTGGCAAGTGTGTTAACCATTGATAACTCCATCAAATCTGTTCCCAGAATAACTGGTTTACAATGTTCAGTGAAAAGACCCAAGAAATGGAAATCTGGGTAGAACAGCATGTCAATGATGGTGGTGGTGGTGGTGGTGGGTGGTGGGTGGTGGTAGTTGTTGTTGGTGGTGGTTGGTGATTGGTGGTGGTGGGCTGTCGTGGTGGTTGGTGGTTGTTGTTGTTGTTGTTGGTGGTGGTGGTGGTGGTGGTGAATGAAACATTTCTTGAGTAGTGTTTACCATGCCCATTCATAGGATTAATTCCAACAACCCTTGCACTAGTTTGACCACAGAACATCTGAGCTGGTTAATACATCGTTAGAAAAAAAAACAATGAGGCAGACCTTCTCCCTTGCTTCTCAACTTCAGAGTTCTGAAGGAATCTTCCCGTGGCTCATAAAGGGGAGAGAGAGAGAGAGAGAGAGAGAGAGAGAGGCTCTTAGAAGCCAAAGTGGGTTGGATGTTGTGTTAGTCACTTGGACTTTAGTCTGCGAACCTTGGTTTGGATTCCCCTCCCATGTACCAGGTCGTGGCTGTGGAATGACTACTTTCCTTCTCTATGACTCTCTTTCTCCCTCTGTAGAGTAAGAGTGGTCTTATCTGCCTTTCGAGTTTGTTGTGAAAATGATATGTGACAACATGTGTAAAGCACGTGCGGGGATTCCGCCCATGACAATGCTGCACTATTAACACTTCAGCAAAGTCACAGAAATGGACTTTCCCTCTTGCCCAGTAATTGAATTCTAGGGAATTTTTCCTAAGAAAAGTTAACAAAAGAATAAAACTATAAGCACAAAGACAGTCCTTTCGGGATCATCTGTATTTGTGTTATTTTCTTTTTAGAAGAGAATTTAAAATGCTTGTTATCTATAACAGCAAATAACTGGAGACAACCTAATTGCTCAACAGTAATGTAATATTGAAGGTAATTATCAATATGATAGCATATTATGAGGACATTAAAAGTGATAATTATGAAAACAGCATAGTGACATTGTAAGTGGGTTTTTGTGTAATGTTATGAAGGAGAAACAATACAGAAAGTTGCACCTGCTCCCTAGTAACTGGGACCATCTTCATCTCATTCACCGCTACCTAGCTGGCACCTCATACCGAGTAAGCACTGGTGAATGTGTATTGAATGAACTATAAAAACAAAGCAGACTTGGAAAGTCAGATGCAAAGAATTAAAATGGTACTGATAGTATTAAGAGGTTTTTTTTTTTTATTGTTTCTGCAACTTAAAAGGAGGGAGTAAAGTGCGTGGAGAGGAAGCAAAGAGAGCAAGAAGGAAGGAAGTGGGGGGTGAAGGAAACAAAGAAGGACCGACTGACTCAAGTCTCTTCTGGGCGACACTGAGAGCCACCATAAGGCAACACTAAGAGCTGAGACCTTGGGGTCACGGGAACTTATATTTGAATCTCAGCACCCCCACCACCACGATTTGCCTGCCTGAACACATAGGACAAATTACGTAATTTCTCCTAAATTTAATACAAGCAGATAAAACAGGGCCAACAATAAAACCAACCTCTTGGGAATACTATGACGATGAAACAAGATCATTTATGCAAGGCACCAAGAGAGACACATAGTAGACACCAAGAATCACAGCCTCTTTTAATATTACCATGAGCCTCATTTTATCATCACAGGAACAAATCTTCTGAGCCATTAGCCTAAGGCAGAGAAAACAAGGATAAAACTCTCCAGCCAGACTCCAGGAAAGGAGTCACGGGGTAGCCCAGAGGACACCACTGCTGACCATCTGTCTGGAGCCCCTTGGTGGTTTGGCTCTTCCAGTTTAAGGCAGTTTGCTTCTCACAGTCTCACTGCACCAATGCATTTCCTCATCAAGCAGTTTCTTGCACAGACCAACTGCAGTCTCCATCCGTAGAAATAATTAACATGCCCGTGGCAGCCCTTATTGATATTCGGTTTATAAAACAGTGACCTGGAGACAGGGCATCTCTTGCAGATTAATGGCTCACCAGGGTCATTACTGGTGCAAAGACACTTCCAGGAGCTACTGACTCCTTTCGACTGGTTGTTAGCCCACAGTTTCAACCGCCAAATGCTCCGCGCACACAAGGGTCTCCATTAGCAGTTGGGATGTGCACGCAATAACAAGATTCGCCTTCAGACGCTCCACTCTGCATTTTTCAAAGTGAAGAGTCTTGGAATCAGATATTTATTTGTGCTGGAAATCTTCGCACAAAACTACCCTGTTCTGCTGATATCCAGGGCGAGGTCTGCAGCACCACAGTGGAGATGGCTCACGGCTTGGCCCAAAGCCATCCCCTTTTCTTCTCTGTAACAGAACACCCATTACGTTCCGAGGGAAACGGTGCTCGGCCAGAGGGCCGCATTCCCCAGCCCTCCTTGTAGCTGGGGTCGCTACTGAGATATAAGCAGAAGTCACTTTGTAGACCATCTGGGGACGCGCCAGTGCCACCTCTTCCAGCTTCCTACCTGGGCACCAGAAGGCAGCCTGTGGCCTTGGGAAATGTGAAAGATGATGGAGCCAAACGCTAAAGGCGCGAGGGTACCCGCTGGCTTCCTGCAGCTGTCGCCCCAACCCTCCTCTGCCTACGTCCAGCCGTCTTAATACGTGAGAGGGACCAAAACTATCCAGAACTGGGAAGGGTCCAATATCTCACCCGACTCGCAAGATAACAAGTTAGCCTGCCACGGTGGCAAGGATTCTGGCAGAAGAAATGAGACTCAGGGGTCAGAGACAAAGGACGATTACTCCCAGCACAGCAGGCAGCACCAGCCTCACGGTCATCAATTTCCTTTGCCCCCCGAGGGCCATGGAGGTGATGGGGGGCAGCCCGGGGTGGATCCTGTGCACGCAGGGGCCCTGCATCATCGCTGAGGAACCCCCAATTTAGGACAGCCGATTTTTTATAACTGGCTCTGAACAAACCTGCCCAAACCTTACCCTGTAACCAGACATTGTCTTTATTAACTTGCAGAGCAAACAAACATTCCCTCCACCCCAGGTAGAGACAATATCTCTAGGTTCCAAAGCTGTTTGCGACAAATATCCTGCAGGGGAGACCCTCCAGCCCAAAAGCTGCCGGCGCCTCTGCTCGCAAAACGTTCAGAGATGAGGACAACCCAGGCAGAACCACCACCACCAATAAGCACCTATTTTATTTAAGTCGCTGTGATTTCCAGTCAGTTTCCAGCCACTGAGTAGAATTCCCTACCAGTTCTTCCAATGGCTGTGCCATCTTGTCATTTTCTTTTACATGGAATAGAACTCTGGCCACTCTCTCCCAGCTTCAGAGGTCCCGTAGGGTA
The DNA here is from genome assembly GCA_004024745.2 of Catagonus wagneri. Classification (NCBI taxonomy): domain Eukaryota; kingdom Metazoa; phylum Chordata; class Mammalia; order Artiodactyla; family Tayassuidae; genus Catagonus; species Catagonus wagneri. The sequence continues at coordinate 2,092,166 of PVHT021183543.1, read as the reverse complement.
GCAGAAGGCACGAGGGCCAGCTCTGGAACCAGCCTGCCTGGGTTCTGATCCCAATCCCACTGATCGTTAGCTGTAGGACTCAAGCAAGTTACTTAACCTCTCTGTGCTTGGTTATCTTATTTTAAAAAGAAATAGTAGGAGCCTCTGCCTCCCAGGTCTGGTGAGCATTAAGCGTGTTATTACACACAAAGCACCAGGATAGCACCTGCGGGCTGGGAGCAGAGAAGAGCAACCTGGTCACGAGCGCATCTGTGCTGGGATCCCTGCCCCATCACTGATGAGCTGAGTAACACGGGGCAGGCATCTTAACCACTTCGCAGTGTCTTTATCTGCAGAGTAACACGTTCTCCTCAGATTGCTGAGGGAAAAAAACAGATAATACATATAAAATGTATAGCACAGTGTCTGCCGCTGGTGATAACCCTTCACAAACAGCTGCTATTGTTGCTATTGTTGTCCACTTTGTGTTGGACTTAAAATCTGTTCTTTAATCATTTAGAGACATCAGCAGACCTTTGTACTCCTTACTTTATCACATGAATATTTTTAGTCAAACATTATTAAATTTCTCTGATTGCAGACCCCTTTAATCTTCTGGCTTCGTTCTGACAGAGGTCACCTGGGGTCGTCCCAACTTCATCAAATTCTCAGTCAATTCAATTTCATCATGGAAAGAGACTGGTTCTCAGAGCTAACCATTTTTATGCTTCTGAATCACTGGAAAAGATTTGGTCTTTCCTCTTTTAAAAGGTCTCTGAACTCCATTTGTTCTAAATAGTACTTTCTAAGAAAGATCCAAGTGCTAATTGAAAGAATTTCATTCCCCATATATTAAACAAAAATGAGATCTGGAATGCCTCATCTGCATTAAAATCCTCCATTGCTATTCACATTTTTAATGTGAACCTAACACACCGAAACAATGTCAGAAATTTCTAAGTTGAAAGATTTTATGGATTTTCTTAAAGTAAAGTTGACTTGAATTATTTTTTAAATACAACATTCACTAGAATGTCACTGTAGAATTTCTTCATTTCATCACATCTTTTTGACAGCTAAGAACGGTCTCCTTCATACTTCTAAATTAAATCCTGTAATAAATACACAGTCTTGACTTAGGATGGTTTAACACACAACCAAAGCCTCTAGCAGTAAGCTTATAATTAAGCAGTAATATTAATAGACAGTGAGCTTGGGCATGTGTTCCAATAATGTGCAAAGATTAGAAAAGAGCTGAATGTTGGGTGATAGAAGGATTTCCTATTTATTAAAGTGTCGGGATGATATTTCATCCTAGCAAGCTCTTACAGGTGCATCTCTATTCTTTACCACTTTTTCTTACATCCCTCGGCTGAATTCTCAAACTCACCAAAATAAATCTTCTGTTCCTTCTGCTAATATATTTTTCAACTTCAAAAGTGTTTTTTAAAAAAAAACCACTCTGAAAAGTCCCAGGTGCTTTAAGGGTTGCCATTATTGAGGCAGAGAGTCTGAGTAACAAAAATTTCACCAGAGTCAAGCACAATTCAACTAGCATTTATTGAGGGACAGTAATAAATTGACACATGAGGAATTCTCTCTTCATCATCTGGCAAACTCCTATTCATCCTCCAAGGAAGTCTAGGTGTCCTTCCTCCAGGAAGCCCTCCTTGATTTCCTTTAGCTCAGAGTAGAATAAGCATAGGCAACCCTTCTCTGTTATCTGCGCTGAGCACATCTCAACCATTGCGTTTATCCCATATGATGTATTTTTAAAATTTTTATATTACTCATTTGTATCCCAGGTACTTACAATGTGACTCAGAGCATAGCAGGTGTTGACATAGGTGTTATGACAGTACATACATGTAGAATCTTTAAGAAGTTTCACGTAAGAGGAGAAAACAATTTTGAGGTAAATCATGAGCAAAGCTGCCGCTCTAGAGGTAAGGCAGAAGCAGGTCGTGAAGGTGTTGTAAGCCAGGTAATGGGTCAGGATGTAAGGAACAGTCAAACATCTATAGGCTACATAGGAGTAATTTTTTTTTTTGTCTTTTTTTGGCCTTTATCTAGAGCTGCACCCGCGGCATATGGAGGTTCCCAGGCTAGGGGTCTAACAGGAGCTGTAGCTGCCAGCCTACACCTCAGCCACAGCCAGGCGGGATCCGAGCCGCGTCTGCAACCTACACCACAGCTCACGGCAACGCCGGATCCTTAACCCACTGAGCAAGGCCAGGGATCGAACCCGCAACCTCGTGGTTCTTAGTCGGATTCATTAACCACTGAGCCACAAGGGAACTCCATACAGAGGAGTAATTTTTAAAAGGAGAATCAGCTGGTAGCACTATAGGGAGTAGTGGGGGCTTTGGCAAACTGAACAATGACAACACCCAAAAGGCAAACTTTCTAAATTTCTAAACGAGGCCCATCTTCAAACATAGCAGGATTTGGCCATCAGTTTGAACCTTTGAGAAGTTTTAGTTCCCAGTCCAGGATTTTAAGAGTTGTCTCCTCTGCCTCTGTGCTAGAAACACAAAGAAATGATCATTCATAAGCCTACAGGCCAGAAGAGCATGTCTTTCTTCCTTTTAATTAAGAAAAAAACAAACAAAATAATTAGGACTTCTATTTCCAGCTAAGATAAGGCGTGAACCGGACCAGATTTACGTTTCAACATTAAAAATCTGGAAAGCCAGGGAAAATATATGGGGAAAAAATAGATTGCAGGTAATGGCAGCACAAGAGAAAGCCCTACGGTTGCACTGGCTGACCACCTGAAAGCAACTTCGAGCCTGCAGCAGTAGGAGAAGGAACCCTAACAGAGCCTGGTGATCCAAAACAAATGAGGAAAGAAAAACCGAAGTTGTGGAGGTCAAGTGGCTAGAATTTAGGTATCAGACTGTCAGAATGCAGGGAGCTGCATGGGAAGACAGCTCCAGAGATTTGCAGAAGGGTCTTCCTCTGAATAATGAGATTCACGTACGGAAGAATCTAACCAAGACCAAAAAATATCCACTGGAAAAATGAATCAAGAACTATTTCCAGAACCTTCACAGGGCTGGGAAGTTTGTGTTCCCAACAAGCAGAGAGAAAAGATTTCGTAGTACAAAGGGTGCTGGGTTGACTTCTCAGAAGGATTCACACAAGTCGTGATGTGGAATCAGCCCTGGACTAATGGATACTCTGATCCTGCCTGAACAGTACGCAAGAGCAAGTCTCAGAAGGATTCAAGTGATTCCAAGTAACTGAATAGCATTTTGGAACAAACATCCAACACTACTGAAAGGGGTATAATAAAATCAACTCTAGCAACCAGCAACCTAAAATTCACAATGTCCAGCAGGAATAAACAAGTGGCATCTGTACAGTTCCTCAAGAGATAAATGAGTAATATAGGAATCTATGAGCAATACTATGCTGTTAAATAGACAAGTTCCTTGAAAGTTGCAAACACCAGTTATTTCTCAGGAAGGAAGTGGTAACCTGAGTAGCCGTGCATCCACCAAAGTGGAATTCATAGTTTAAAAATCTTTCCACCAGGAAAACTCCAAGCCAGATGGCTTTGCTGGTGAATTCTACACATTCTTCAAAAAACATGAGAGAAGGTGATATATTCTAAGACATTTTAGAAAACCAGCATTACTCAGTTAACAAAACCAGCAAAGACACTATTTTAAAAAGAAAACTACCACATACATACATACCTCATGTGCATTAGTGCAGAAAATCCTTTAAAAATCTTAGAAAATGGAATCCAACAACATGTAAGTCAAGTCCCAATAATGTAAGGTTGATTTAATGATTGAAAAGTAATCCATGTAATTCAATATACTAGCAGACTAAAGATGACAAAATATGACCTTCTCAAAAGATGCAGGAAAACATTTAACAAAATCCCACATCTGCTGTTTATAATAAAAACTCTCAGAAAATTAGGAATAGAAGAGAACTTCTTCAACCTGATTTTTTTAAAAGGCACCAGCACACTGAGGTCTATGGAATGACCGACCAACAGGGACCTGCTGTATAGCACAGAGAACTCCATCCAATATTCTGTGACAATATATGTGGGAAAAGAATCTGAAAGAGAATGGATGTGTGTACATGTATGACTGAATCACTACACTGTATAGCAGAAATAATCACAAACTTGTAAATCAAGCATACTGCAATAACACTTTTTAAAAATGAAAAAAAATAAAGAAATAAAATTTTAAAAGCCAACTGTAGAAAACCTATAGCCAGCAATACACTGAAGTGTTGAAAGATTAAACCTTTAATCTCAATATCAAGAATAAGGCAAGGATAGGCCATAATGGAAGAAAATATAAGAAAAGGAATTTATATCAGTGTATGACTGGGTCACTACCCTGTACAGCAGAAATTGGCACAACTTTGTAAAGCAACTATACTTTAATATTAAAAAAAAAAAAAAGAATAAGGCAAGGATATCTGCCCTCACTACTCCTAGTTAACATCATACTGGAGGTTCTTGCCATATAACAAAAAAGAAAATGCATATGGATTGTAAAGGAAGAAGTAAAATTCTATTTTATTTTTAGATAATATGGCAGAAAATCCAAAAATAACTACTAGAATTAATAATTGAGTTTAGAAAGGTTTCAACAGTCAGAGTCAATGTATGGAGTTATTCAGATTTCTATTGCCACTGAACAAATGGAAATTGAAATCTTAAAAGTACTCATTAAAATAGCATCAAAATTATTAAATACTTTAGAATAAATTTAAGAATAAAACATTGCTAAGATAAATTAAAGAAGGCCTAAATCAGCAGTAGGATATACCATGCTCATGGATTGAAAGACTCAATATTGTTAAGATGTAAATTATCACCCAATTGATCTATATATTCAATGTAATTCCAATTATATTCCTTACAGGAATGTTTATGTAAATGAATAAGTCAATTCTAAAATCCATATGGAAATGCAAAGGACCTGGAAAAGCCAAAGTAATTTTTCAAAAGAAGAACTATAGCAGAGGATTTTCAGAATTTACTATAAATCTGCAGTAATCCAAATAGTACAATATTGAGTTTATAATAAACATGTAGACCAATGAAGAAGAATAAGGTATTCCCAGAACTGATTCACACATGTATAATCACTTTATTATTAGCAAATGTTTGATTCGATGGGGAGAAGATAGCTTTTTCAACAAATGGTGCTGGAATAATCAGATACCCACATTAAAAAAAAAAAAAAAGAATTTCATTCATTACCCCAAGACAAGCCAAAATAACTCAAAACGGATCACAGCCCTAAATGTAAGAATGAAAATGATTACACTACTAATAGAAAATACAGGAACTATCTGACATTGATTTAAGCAATGATTCCTAGATAGGACATAAAAGCATGAACTAGAAAAGAAAAAACTAATAAATTGAATATTAAAATTGTTCTCTCTGCCTAAGGTATTATACACAAAATGAAAAGGCAAGCCATGAATTAAGAGCAAATATTTGTAAAACATAGATGTAAAAAAGCAATCATATCCAGCATATATAAAGAACTGTTACAACTCAACAGTAGGAGACAAAAAAAACGATTAAAAATGAACACAAGATTTGAATAGCTATCCATACCACAGAAGATACATGAATGAAAAATATGAACTTACAAATATGTTCATTATCATTATTCATTAAAGTAAAAACTCATACAATCGTACATTGGAAAAAGTTAATACTACCAAAAATTTTTATACTCCGATATGTGAATTTAAAACAATAACACTATAAAGATCCCATCACTACACACCAAATAAAATCTGGGGCTAAAATTATGAATACTAACAATGCCAACTGTTGAATAAGAATATGAAGCAACTGAATTCTCATTTAGCATTAACAGGAACGTAACAGTACAATCACTTTGGAAAACAACTCAGTGGTTTCTCATAAGGAAACTACCCATATCCCCCAGGAATCTCTAGGCACTGAAGAAGATAACCAAAGCCCTTGTTCACAATAAGCATACTCTAATGCTCATCACAATCCCTTTAAACTTGAGTCACAGTCACTACAATCACTATAGGCACAATCACTATCAACTGAACACGAACTCACAATGAATGTAATGTGCATCAACAGGCAAACAGATACACAAACTGTGAGAGAACCATCCCATAGAGTAATACTCACCCACACAACACACTAGCTACTCACACACGCACCGACATGGGTGAGTTTCAAAAACATGATACTAAGTGAAAGCAGCCAAATGCAAAAGACTGAATGATTCCATTTAGCAAAGACAAAAAAAAAAGGCAAAACTAGAGTGACAGGAGTTCCCATCGTGGCGCAGCAGAAACAAATCCGACTAGGAACCATAAGGTTGCGGGTTCAATCCCTGGCCTTGCTCAGTGGGTTAAGGATCCGGCGTTGCCATGAGCTGTGGTGTAGGCTGCAGGTGCGGCTCGGATCTGGCGTTGCTGTGCCTGTGGTGTAGGCTGGCGGCTACAACTCCAATTAGACCCCTAGCCTGGGAGCCTCCATATGCCGCAGGCACGGCCCTAAAAGGACAAAAGACAAAAAAAAAGAAAAAGAAAAAGAAAGAAACTAGAGTGACCGAAAACAGATCAGTGACTGCCTGGGGCTGGGGGTGAGGGAGATTATTTTCAAGAGGCAAATGGGAATTCTGGAGAGTGAGAGGAATATTTTATGTCACGAGTGTGGTAAAGGCCTCACAACGCTATATATTTGCAACCTCCACCTTTTTTTAATGCTATTTCCTTCTCATCTCTCTTCTTGTTTCTAAGTTTCCTGGAATTTGTCTTAAAGAAATATATATATATATATATATTTTGTCTTTTTAGGGTCGCACCTGCAGCAAATGGAAGTTCCCAGGCAACGGATTAAACTGGAGCTGAAGCTGCCAGTCTAACGCCACAGCCACAGCCACACCAGATCCGAGTCACATCTGCAACCTACGCCACAGCTTGTGGCAGCTCTGGATCCTTAACCCACTGAGCATGGCCAGGGATCGAACCCGCATACTCATGGATACTAGTCAGGTTCTTAACCCTCTGAGCCACAGTGGGAACTCCTTAAAGAAATAATTTTTAAATGCACGCACGGTATTAATAACAATAAAAACTTGGAAACGGTCAAAATACCTAATGATGCAGAAAGAAAAACAAATGATAGCACATCCCTTTAAAAGAATATTATAAATGTAGTCAATAAAAATCACATTTTCATACAATATTTAGCGACATACGGAAATATTCATGACACAATGTAAAATACAGAAGCAGTAGCAAATACTTTATATTCATATAATCCTAACTTTGTTTATATATACAATATATGTATGAATTCATGCATAGAATTGTGAGGTTTCTTTGTTCTAAAATAGGGCAGCGCTACCCGAACAATGTAAAAATGCCAAAGAACTTTCCAGAACTGGCACTTGAAATTGTCGGAATCAAGGTCATGCAAAGTAAACTTGACTCCTTCGCTGGCTCAACAATCTCGTAGTTACAGTTGCAGGAGGAGCTGTGTCCCCAGTACCCTTAACACTGGACTCAAATGCCACATAACAAAATGTTGGATACACTGCAACTAGACAACATGCAAATATTTCCCAATGAACTTGAAGGCGTATTTCAGGGACTCGGAGCCTAAGAACACTAACAATCCTTGCAGTAAGAGAGCGTATACGTTCATTGGGAGGAGCATGTGTGACTTACGGCCACTAGAGCACAACCCCAGAACCAGAGCTCAGCCTCCCACCTTCCAGAGACCATGGAAGAGCAGGTCTCCGCTAAGCCCACCTCTCAGGGTTATGGCAAAAATCAAATGAGTCGATGCACGTAACACGAATCTTTAATTCACAAATCACAGGTCCAAGATGAGGCAGTTTTATTACTGTGACTTTGGGGCCATTAACAATCAGGAACTGCTTGACTGCATCTCTGGTTTAAATTTACATTTAAATGCATTTAAGGGAGTTCCCTTCGTGGCTCAGCGGTTAAAGAACCCGAATAGGATCCATGAGGTTGCTGATACGCTCCCTAGCCTTGCTCAGTGGGTTAAGGATCCGGCGTTGCTGTGGCTGTGGAGTAGGCCGGCAGCTGTAGCTCTGACTGGATCCTAACCCTGGGAACTCCCATATGCTGAAGGTGTGGCCCTAAAAAGAAAAAAAAAATGCATTTAAATGTTTCAAATGGGAGGGATCTTGGAACTCAAACTGTAACCAAAACTCGAAGGGTAACCAATGCATTTAAATGCTTCAATGGGAAGGATCCTGGAGCTCAAAGAGTTGGTAGCCAGTCCATCTCCAGACAGGAGTCGAGAGACTTGTAACCACAACCTCAGGGTGAAGAGACTGACTTCACGACCCCTCTCCCAAACCCTGATCCTAACACGCCTGGTAAATAGAAAGACCACTGAGAAATCTAAAAGGATGATCCAAATGAACTTCGTTCCAAAACAGAAATAGACTCACAGACACGGAAAACAAAGTTATGATTACTAAAGAGGAGGAGGGAGGGATAAATTAGAAGTTTGGGATTCAAATACACACAGAACTATACATAAAATAGATAACCAGTGAGGACCTACTGGATAGCCCAGGTATACTTAATTATCTTATAATAACCTATAATGAAAGAGAATGTAAAAAGAATATATTTTTATATGGGTGTGTATAACTGAATCACTTTCTATACACCTGAAACTAACACAACAATGTAAATCAACACACACACACACACACACACACACACTTTTTTTGGACTGTGCCCACAGCATGCAGAAGTTCCTGGGCCAGGGGTCGAACCCACGCCACGATAGCGACCTGAGCCACAGCAGTGACAACCCTGGATCCTTAACCACCAGGCCACCAAGAAACTCCCAGCAACTATATTTCAATAAAAATTAAAAAAAAAAAAAAAGACCACTGAGTATGAAGCCAGACAGATCTAAGTTTAATTTTCAACTCAGTGACACATGATTATTTAATTTCACTGAACCCCAACTGGATCCTTTGGTGAATGGGATGAGAAGACCTCCTCCTGGGGTCAAATCCTTGACACCTATTAGGTACTAACACACACTCACTCTTCCTCTTGATGTTTCCGGGTCCATAAACTTCTCTAATTAAGGCCACTCCATGACAACCCTGAACACATGCAGGCATAGGACTGGGGACAGACAGAAAAGGGGGTACTTGCCACTAAACATCCAAAGAAACCCAAATCTGAATCTGTTAGATAGAGAGAAGACTTCCAAAATTTCATAGTTTAAGATGCACACAGTTGTGGAAACTGTCATGACCCTATTTGTTCCTAATCAAAACGAAGTAATTTAAAAAAAAAAAAAAAAACCCTGTAGTAAGAGTTCAGGGCTTACCCGTGTCTTAACACTGAAGAGCAGCTTCTATTTGAGGAAACACCAGCAAATTTTGGCTGGTGCAGAAGACTTTGTTGAACAAGGGTGCAAATCAAGATGAAGCTTCTTTCCTCCAAGCAGAGATAACTATGAATAGAATACAGTGATAATAGGCAGGTGGGACTATTATATTCTTTTAAAAATTGGGAACAGCAGGAAGCTGATAGCTCCTGGGTGACTGTGACAAGAACTGAAAGCACAATAGGACCTAAATCCATCCAACAGCCCAACGCGGTAATATTCTGACAAAATTAGTTTTTTTTACAAAAAGATACATTCTCTCGCCGTTTCCCACCTAATTTTCTCCTCTGGAGAGCCGCACCAGCAACATCTTAATTGATTGTGACTGATCGAGATTGTAGTCACTCCAAAGGCTACACTTGGGCCCCGCCCCCAGGGCCACTTTTAAACACATTTGTGTTTCAGCAATGTGTGTGGTCTCCACGTGGCTAGCAAGTTCTTAATAGAATCTGGGGAGATGTTCTTTGGCAGAAAATGATTTCGTAGATATTTTTCATTATGATAGATGTGGAATTACAGCCGTTATAAAAAATTTCAAGCTGTGTTGCAGCTTTGTCACTAGTGTTATAAATCACTTGCTCATATATTAAAGTCTGCAGAAAGCAACTGCAGCAACGAGGGGGAAAAAAAACAGTCACATCTCCTATTTACAGACTGGGTATAATTTGGTATTATTCTTCAGGTTCAAGGCCGCTTAAGAGAATCTGTATTCAGTGCTTCCATTAGGATCAAGAGATCACATTCCATGACTGGCTGAGCCCAGGCAAGGCACGGGCCACGCGGCGGGCTGTGAGTTCACATTTTCTGCCCTAAATGCTGATGTGAATGGGGGAGGCTGTGCTTCCATGAGATGGAGAGCAGAGAAACCCTGCCATTTGCAAGAGAAGGTGGTAACGGAATTAATGAAGAATTAATAAACTACATACATTGGAAGCAACTCCATGCCACTAACGCAACTTCTTTCACTCCCACGGGGGTCTGTGTGTATGGTGGCCTGTCTGCCTTTATATGCTTTGATTTCAGTTGGGCTGAGGTGGCCCTAATTTGCGGTATTCCAAATTTAAGGATGACCTCTCTCTAATCCGTACAGGATGATGGACATTTTTAAGTCAGTAGTATAGCAATGACCGGGAGAGGCAAAGACCAGCGATGGAGCTACACCCAAGCCTTTCTCTTCATCAAAAGCAAACACCTGAATTAAATGCACACTGCCTTTAGCCCCCCTCACAAAGGTGGGATTCTTTATGATTCCAAGGGTCTGACACTGATGGAGCTGGGGTGGGAGACGCAAATGAGGGAATGTCCCAAAGGTCTGTAGCTCAGCCTCGAAGCCAGTGGGTCTCCACCAGGAGTGGTTCTGCTCTCCAGATGCATGGTAACGTCTGGAGACGTTTTTGATTCTCACAACTGGTTTCCAGCGGGTAGAGACCAGGATTGTCAGCGTACATCCTACCACGCACGGGGCAACCCCACCCCACCCCAGAGAATGACCCAGCCCCCAATGTCAACAGCGCCAAGGCAGAGAAAACTTGGTCTTGAGTTAACAAGGCAAAGCCTCGAATCCTCCAGCCAAGAAAGCAGGGATGTGATCTTTTTTAATAACTCTTACAGAGAGAAGAATGGTGTGCCCGGGGTGAACTCTGACACCAGCCTCATTTTCATTACGGGGCACGGTTCTATTATTTACAGAGATACAAAGGCTTTATCTTTCTTTTAAAAAGGGCCAGGGGAAGGGGCTCTACCCAGAGGAGTACGGGCATATTCCTCATGCTTCTCAGTGAAGACCTCCCTGCACCTACAGGAAACACGGCGGCGACCAGAGCTTAAGAACGGTGGCCACAACCCATTCAAAGAATGTAATTCCCACTCCTCTGGGAAGGAAAACCAGCATACGGTGGTACCGGGTCTCAGGCCAGCTATCAGTGTTCTGGAGGACACTGGTCCGTGGCTAGTCCAGAGTCCATAGTCTGGTCCGTAACTGTGTTACCCCCCCCCCCCCCCATTTCTAAAGGGAAAGGGAACAAGAGAAGAGGGAGGGAAAGAGACCAGCATATACCGAAGGGAGGCAAGGAGGCCAGTATATACATCTGCATTAATTCTCACCATCCTGAATTGGGTTGCATTTTGTATCGATTGTACTAAGTCAGTTAGGAGGCTCAAAGCTGTTAGGTCACCTGGCCCAAGTTTCACTCCTAGTAAATTAAAATAGCTGGAATTTGAACCCAGTCTGAGCGAACACAAATTTCTTTTTTTTTTTTTGTCTTTTTGTCATTTTAGGGCCACACCCACAGCATATGGAGGCTCCCAGGCTAGGGGTCTAACAGGAGCTGTAGCTGCCAGCCTACACCACAGCCACAGCAACGCGGGATCCGAGCCGCGTCTGAGACCTACACCACAGCTCACGGCAACGCCAGATCCTTAACCCACTGAGCAATGCCAGGGATCAAACCCGCAACCTCGTGGTTCCTAGTCAGATTCGTTTCCGCTGTGCCACAATGGGAACTCCCAAATTTCATTATTTTTTTAAGCTTTGTCACACCATGGAATATCACATTGGAGACCCGTTCTTATGTTTAAGGTTTTCTTGATTTCAGAAGCCAGAATGTGGAATTGGCGAGACTGGTTTGCTGGTTTGAAACAAAATTTTGGTAAGAGTAAAACATGGTAATGAGACCCACAGGGACCTGTGGGTTAATGAGCAAATCTTCCTTAATTCAAGGTGGCACCTAAGTCAAAGCACCCAACAGTGAGTGCATAAAGCACTCCCCACATTCCTCCCAAATATCATCTCTGTCGGTGTTTCCACAGAACTCAGAGGGTCACCAAGAAAACAATTTTTGCGTGTGATTTTTACCCCCTAAAGAAGGACTCTGTGGTTATTTCTGACTTATTTATTTTGCTTCCCAGCTAGATTTAGAAGCATAGCATTTGAACCTTCCTTCCATTATTTAAATCTCTACCCCACCAACAATTTCCTATTAGTATTTTGACACATTATATCAGTGGTTCTCAATCCCGAATGTGCACGGTATGTAAGAAAAGATGCACTTTCCTAAAAAAATTACCTTCAGAGGCTCCATCTTATCATTCAAAAGAATAAAGTTTAAGAGCTCCTGCCATGGTATGGTGGGTTAAGCATCCAACTGAAGCAGTTTGAGTTGCTGCCGAGGCTCGGGTTCAAACCCTAGGCTTGCCACAGTGGTTTAAAGGATCTGGCATTGCCACAGCTGTGGTGTAGGTCTCAGCTGTGGCTCGGATTCAATCCCTGGCCCTGGAGTTTCCATGTGCCATGGTGCAGTCATAAAAAAAAAAAAAAGTTTAAGAAAATAATAAAGAGGAGTTCCCTTCGTGGCTCAGCAGTTAACGAATCCGACTAAGAACCATGAGGTTGCGGGTTCAATCCCTGGCCTCGCTCAGTGGGTTAAGGATTTGGCGTTGCCGTGAGCTGTGGTGTAGGTTGCAGACGCGGCTCGGATCCCGCGTTGCTGTGGCTGTGGCGAAGGCCGGCAGCTACAGCTCCTGTTAGACCCCTAGCCTGGGAACCTCCATATGCCGCAGGTGCGGCCCTAAAATGACAAAAAGACCAAAAAAAACCACTCATTACAAACACTGTAATGTCTTCTCCTCTCGAAAATCGGTGACCCCGGATCCTACCCTCTTCAGTCTGGGAGAACTGACTTCTCTCTACTTGGGCCCCTACAAAACCCAAAACGGACTTTTTAATCACAGTATCTTCACATTCTGGAAGTCTCCTCCTGTGGGGGGAATTATTGGCTTGGAAGAGGTACTTTCATAAGCCTTTTGGGTGAACAATGCACCCCCGAGAGCCTTCTAGTCATCAAAAAGGGCCACTAGGAGTTCCCATTATGGCTCACTAGGTTATGAACCTGACACTGTGTCCAAGAAGATGCGACCTTGTTCAGTAGGTTAAGGATCTGGCATTGCCACAATGGTGTCTGAGATGCAGCTCAGATCTGGCGTTGCTGTGGCTGTGGTGGAGGCCAGCAGCTGCCACTCCTGTTCGACCCCTGGCCTGGGAACCTCCATATGCCGCAGGTGCAGCCTCTCGTTGTGTGGAGCACAGAGGCATTCGAGTTTCGGGGTGGAGCTGAATTGCCCAGATAACAGGGGGGAAGAGGCTGAATGCAGAGGAAGGAAGGAGGGGGAAAGGAAGGAAAAGGCCAGTGGAGGTGCAGGAGAGAAGAATTAAGAAACCCAATCAAACATGGCGAAGGTTTTGAAGGGTTTATTATCAGGCACACGTTGGAAGACTATTACTACACTGGCCTCGCGGTCCTGCCCTCACCTGTTTTAGACCATCTTTTCAAGGATATTTGTATAGCAAGGAGCTTCAGTACATACAGTGTCTCCCTGCAGAGAAAACGGCAGAGATGTTCGATTCCAGTATAAGAAAGACAATGCCTCATGGCAAACGTCAGGCGGGCTTACGGACATCAAATATTCCGGTTTCCTAAATTGGGGGGGTTCTTCTCCTGTAACCAAGCCACTGCATATGCAGATGTCACCTGGACCCCTTTGCGTCACCCTGTGGGAACTGAGGCTCAGGGAACCAAGGCAAATGCTGATAAACTGGCTGTGGCCATCGTGCTGAGTGATAACACGTCCTTTTGTCTCTGAGCCCAGAGTCTCATAACTTCTGGCAGCATCTGGGAAACCACTTGTCAGCTTGCACATAGGGTAAACTCTTAGATCCTCCCCAGACCTTGAAAGTGTGCACTATAAACCCTCTCTTAAATCCATCCAGTGGAATCTTCAGTAAATTCTGCATTATATACCTAGGTCTCTGTTGCAAATGGAATGCCTGGGGAAATGCAAAGAAGTTCCAGAGCCAGTGAGTCAACTGGTATACGATGAAAACAGAGAAATCGCCGGTGAACAGACCTCAACCTTACAGTTAAATATGTGAGGTTTTCCCTCCTCTGAGCTTCTCTTGTTTTTGTTTTGTTTTGTTTTGTTTTTTGGAAACTATCATTTTTATATGTTGGATTAATTTATTTTGTTCAGGATTTTATCTTCATGGATAATACTGATATGTCTTCATTTCTATGTCATATCACTCTTGGGTTTTCTTTCTTCCTTACTTTCTTCCTTTCTTTCCTGCTTGCTTGCTTGCTTTCATTTATTTATTTATTTTTTAGTTAGGGCTGCACTGAGGCATACGGAAGTTCCCAGACTAGGGGTCGAATCAGAGCTGCAGCTGCTGGCCTGCGCCACAGCCACAGCAACACCAGATCCTTAACTCGCTGTTCGGGGCCAGAGTTCAAACCCATATCCTCAGGGATACTAGCCGGGCTCATTACCACTGAGCCACAGTAGGAACTCCCACTCTGAGCTTCATTAAGGGAGTATTCTGTTCACTGTCCAGACCCCGTGCTAACCAGCTGCCTCCCAGGATTAACTCAGTAAATCTTGAATGAATGACCCAATGGCCAGTGGCCGAGACCAGGTTGGTCAATCTGCTCACTTCACTTGACTTCTCTCAACCCTTCAACAACGCTCCACTGTGCTTAGAACAAAATCCAGAGTTCTTACTAAGGCCCCCGGGGACCCCAGTGACCTGACTGCTCGCTGCCCCTGGGTCACCTTCTGCTACCCCTGCCTCACGCACTGTTCAGCCCTGCTGGCCCCCTGGCACCTCCCCAAATACGCCCAGCCTGCTACCATCTCAGGGTTTTGTATTCCCTGCGCCAGCCCCGTCAAGTGCTCTTCCCTAAGAGATCCAAATAGGTCACTCCCATTACGTTACCCAGCACTCACCCCCTTAGAGATGACTTCTCAAAGCACCATCAGAAAAGAGCACCCCTCACTCCACCCCTTTGTCACGCTTCTTTAATAACCTCTTCATGATTCACCACACCTAACATTCTACCACACTGACCTGCCTATTTGCTTAGTATCTGTCTCCCTGACTGGACTGTCGCCTTCCCAAGGGGAGGCTTTTTATTCACTGGCTGTACCCCCAGAGCGTAAAGAGTCCCCAGCATATAGTAGGTGCTTAATGAATATGTGTGGAATGAATGACATCTGGAGGAGAGGAAGAAGGAGGCAGGCAATGGGAAGAGGATGAGAAAGAGAAAGGAGTGACGAGCAAGAAGACGGAGGAGGAGGAAAGGCTGGAAGAGGAGGAAGAAGAAGAGGATGAGGAAAGGATGGAGGAGAAAGAGAAAGAGGACCAGGCTCAGAAGCAAGCAACAGCACTAAGCAGCAGCAAGCATCCCAGAGGAAATCTCAAAGTCTGTCTCCTCGTGGCCTGAACAGGACATCATTGCCCTGCTTCCAAAAGCAGGCTCTGCTCCCTCTAACAGCTGCTCTATCAGGAACAGAGGCAAAGCCAGTATCTGGCAGGAGGCCGGGTTCTAGGAGAACCCTCAGCTCCCCGTGCAGAGGAAGGAAATTTCGCCTCACTCTGCAAAGCGATGATAATTGGAATCTTTTGGCTTTTTCTTTCCCAGCTTCTCATTTAGGTAGTTACTGATGGTGCAAGATAGCCTAATACGGCCACAAATGCCTGGCTGAGTTTTAGCTATTTGCACCACTGCATTTTCTGCCTTAATAGCTGGAACACAGAGATCTTAGTTAAGTTCAGTCATAAGCCTTGAATAAAATGAATCCTTTAATCATGAAGACAATTCCCCAGCTGAAGTAAACAAGCAGGTTTTAAACCATTCTATATATCTAGGGTTTCACGATATTCTCGAAAGAGACACTTAGAGAAATTATAAATATCTAAGTGATCCTTTGTTTGGGGGGGTTAGAGAACCTCAACTCTAAGTGAATGAAAGCAAAGCATAAAAAATAAATAAGCCTTAATTGCATTAGAACACCTGCATAAGCGATCTATCAACACGACCGACGGTTGTTTAAATCAGGGTGTCTGAGGCTGTCAAACTGCATCGCAGGAAATGAACAGTAAAGCCTGTTTGGGTCCGACCCAGCCCATCAAACGTTTCTGCTGGTTTTCCTATGTGATTGGCTTTTGGTTAGCCGGTCACTCTGTCTGTCATTGGTTTTGCAGGTTGGGGGTACCAGACGCCTCTGCTCCATGGCAATGGAAGGGGAGTGAATACGACAACACACACAGCGGCTCCTCTCTGCGTGATAAGAATGAACAACTCCACCCAAGGGCAAATTCCGAATCCAGGAGCAGAGAGGCGGACAGTTTCGAATCAGCCCATCTCTAAGTCAGTTTCATGCCACTCAGGATTTCCTTGGCTTTAAGAACTATAAGCCAGGGATCAAGACCCTTTTGTAAACTGCCTCTGAATAATGCAGCAAATAGCATCATGAAGCTAAAGCCGGATCATTACAGTATGAAGAAGCAATACTAAAGTTGTAGACTTTTTTTCCTCCCCCAGGGAAAGGCTCAATTCCTATGGAGAATTTTACAGTTTGCATCGGGCTCCTTAACAGTATCTAACTGATGGATTTCAATTACCCAAAGAACAAAAAGTAAGCGCGGTTGTTTCTTACAGGCTGGAGATCATTCACATATCCTGGAAATCTTCTTATCGTTAGAGGAGACCCAGCCTTTGGCCCAAGTGAGGAATTTTACTCGTCTACCCAGAATATGATTAAAAAGAAACCCAGAATATAATGAGAGAATGAGTACCAGGGCCAGCTTGCACAGGGTGGGTTTTTAAATAAAGCATGAATTATTCTCAGCTCTGGAGACCCTACCCAGGGAAAGGGGAGAGCCAGGGGGACGGTACAAAAATAAAATTAAAGCCTCTGCCCAGAGACCCCACATTCTCTCTGAACCCTGACCCCTCGATTGTGAGTGCTCATCAATATTTAATTTCCTCGTTTCTCTTATCTCTCCCTTCCCGCAGCCCCGTGTTCTCTTCAACTGAATGGCGCTGGTGTCATAGTTTAGACAGCAACAAAAACCGCTAGGCTGATGCTAAGGGTGGCCTATGACTCCGGGGAGTCTGTGCAGCTCAGTAAGAAGTCACTGAGCACCTACTGTGCGCTCAGCACTGAGAACAGCAAGAAAAGGCAGACACAAACCCCAGCAGTGACGAGTTGCCAGAAAGGCAAGGTCTTGGCCGCTTATCTACTCTGTGACATCAGGTAACGTTTCTCATTTGCAAAAGACAGATGATAGCAATCTACCTATCACAGGAGTTCCCGCTGCGGTTCAGTGTGTTAAGAACCCAACATAGTGTCTGTGAGGATGCGGGTCTGATCCCCGGCCTTGCTCAGTGGGTTAAGAATCCCAAGTTGCCACAAGCTGAGGCAGAGATCGCAGATGTGGCCCAGATCCGGCGTGGCTGTGGCTGTGGTGTAGGCTGGCAGCTGCAGCTCCAATTTGACCCCTAGCCTGGGAACTTCCATATGCTTTGGATGCAGCAAAGAAAAGAAAAAGAAAAAGAAAAGAACCCAATCTACTTATGACAGAGTCAAGCAAACATTTTAAGTGTACATATACATAAAATACTTAGAACCGTGGCTGTCCACACTGTCCACTCTCTATAATGTGAGCTGTCCCACTATTTTCTAAGAGGAATAACAGTCCCAATGCTGCGATATTGATCAGCGCAGGAGTCTGGAGAGCGCTGAGGTCGGCCTGAGTGCAAGGGAGGGAAGGCAGCCCGAAGTAAGGAAAGATTTTCAATAAGAGATGAAAGCGCACGGAAGTTGGTTAAGAAGAAAGACAAACCTAACTGCTAGCTGGCATCTCTCTACAAATGTCCACTTCTGCCTTAAGAATGAGAGTTTTTTTTCAACGGCTCAATCCTTTCCTCCAGACTAAGGACTTGAAATTTGCTAAGAAAGTAGATTTCAAGTGTTCTCCACACACACACACACACGCACACACACACACACACACACACACACACAGATGGTAATTACATGAGGTGATGGATGTGTTAACTTGATTATGGCAATCATTTCACAGTGTGCGTGTGCATATATATATATATATTTCATCATCACACTGTACATCTTTTAGAAGCCACATTGCACAACCTAAATATACATAATTTTTATTGGCTAGTCACACCTCAATAAAGCGGGGGTGGGGTGGAGACTAAAGCTCGGAACCGTATTTATGAGATGCGTTAATCCTTCTTGCTCCAACTTCATCCAAGTCCTCTGCCCTAGTTCCAGGTGATATCACCACCAGCAGTTAAGAGTGTGGAAACGGATGCAAGACAGCAAGCAGTTAAACCCTGGTTTTGCCGCTTATGGTTCTGAAATCTCGGATAATTTACTGAAGCTTGTGGTGGCTCAATTTCCTTATGAACAAAATAGGGACCAGAATAGCCCCTACCTATAATGTGGTTATGAGGATTAAATAAATAAATGCTTGTAAGGCATTTAGAACAGTGTCTGGCATAGCATAAGCCCCATATAAGCAGTGATACTGATGATTCCTTTTTCTTTTTTTGGCCTCTTTTTTTAGGGCCGCGCTCAGGCTAGGAGCCAGATTAGAGCTGCAGGTGCCGGCCTAAGCCACAGCTGCAGCAACGCCGGATCCAACCCACATCTGTGACCTACACCACAGCTCATGGCAATACCGGATCCTTAACCCACAGAGCGAGGCCAGGGATCGAACCTGTGTCCTCATGGGTACTAGTCAGATTCATTACCACTGAGCCATGTCAGGAACTCCTGATTCCTTTTTTTAAATGACAGTGTCCCCAGGATCAGAAGTGGCAGTTTGGTCTCATAACCTATTGACCATCTCAACTCTTTAAAAAAAAAAAATAGTTTTAGGAGTTAGAAGTCACATACAGTAAATTTCATGTATTTCAAGTGTAAATTTGAAAGCTCTGACATATGTACGCCCGTAAATCCATTGTAACAATTAAAACAAAAGTCTCCTTTATAATCTCTCCCCAAGTCCCTCCCTTCTTTCCCCTATCTCTTTGCAACTACTAATCTATGTTGTCACTGTAGATTAGCTTGCATTTTATAGAATTTTATAGCAGTGGGACCATCTATCACATATTCATTTGGGGTCTGGCTTCTTTCACTCAGTATAACTCCCTTGAAAATCATTCCTGTTGCAGGATGTACAGTGGTTCATTCCTTTTTATTAATGAGGAATACTTCATTGCTGTTTATTCATTCACCTGCTAATACACATTTTGGGTTGTTTCTAATTGGAGCCATTAAAAAAAAAAAAAAAGAATTTACTGAGTCCCCTCAGACACACAGACCTAAAGCCCAAAGAAAAAAACAGTCCAGTTTCTCCCATTGTAACAACCTAGATTGTATTTTGAAAACTTCTCGCGTTCAAATCAGAAGCCTGCTTAATTTTTCCTTATTTTAAGAAAGGGAACACAGGGATTAAAAACGAGGGGTCAAATAAAATCACCCTGGGACAAATTCCAGTCTGTTACTGAAACACTGACGAAAATCTGGAGCCCAAATCCAGCAAATCTGAAACGAAGACTCACCTTGACACGGCAGTGGTCGCTGTGTTATTCCGTCCACCACTCAGAAGAGGGTAAAAGTTCATTCCGACAATTAGGAAGTTATGAAGACAAACACCTTTTCAAGTCAGGAAGGAAACTGAAATTCTTTTGAAAATAAAGCATTTAATTGTAATCAGGGAAAAAAAATAAACATTCATGTGCCAGTCTTTTTATGAATGCATATTTTCCTTCTCTTAAGTAAAAGTGGCTCGGTCATAGAGTGCGTGTATCTTTCAATTTTAAGAAACTCCCAAATTGTCTTCCAGAGTGGTCCTGCCATTTTGCACTCCCTCCAGCAGTGTACGTTTCGCCACATGGAGTTTCAGTTTCTCCATATCCTCACCAACCCTTCGCTTGTTTAGTCTGCTTAATTTTAGCCACAAGCGTTCAGTAGTATCGAAAGATGACTTTAACGTGTGTTTCCATAATGACTAATGATGCTAAACATCTTTTCTTTTCTTTTTTTTTTTTTTTTGCTTTTTAGGTCTGCATTTGAGGCATATGGAAGTTCCCAGCCTAGGGGTCCAGTCCGAGCTGCAGCCACCAGCCTACACCACAGCCGCGGCAACGCAAGACCTGAGCCGCATCTGCGACCTACACCACAGCTCAAGGTAATGCCGGATTCTTAACCTACTGAGCAAGACCAGGGATGGAACCCGCACCCTCGTGGATCCTAGTCGGGATAGCTAACCACAAAGGGAACTCCCTAAACATCTCTTCATGTGGTTACTTGCCATACAGGTAATTGACCTTCTTTGGTAAAGCTTCTTTTCAAATCTTTTGCCCATTTTTTAAAACGGGTTGTTTGATTTCTCATTGAGTTTTGAGGACTCTTTATGTAATCTGGATGTAAGTTCTTTATTAGATATATGACTGAACATATTGTCTTCCAGTGGGTTGCTTGTTTCTTCATTCTCTGACCAGTGTCTTTATAAAAGGACACATTTTTTTCATTTTGATGAAATTCAATATGTCAGTTTGCTTTTTATGGATCCTACATTTGGTCTAGTATCTAAGAAATCGCTTCCTAACCCAGGTCTCAATGAGTTTCTCCTGTTTATTTTCCCCCCAGAACTTCTATTGTTTTAGGCTTTTCATTTAGATCTAAGAGGAAGTTTAAATTAACTTTCATATACGGTGAGAGGTATGAACCCAAGTTCATTTACTTATGTATGGATATCCAATCACTGTCATACCTTTGTTGAAAAGACTACCCTTTCCCCATCGAATTGGTGTTACACCTTTGTTAAAAATCAGTTGTCGTAAAAGTTGGGGTCTATTCCAGACTCTCTATCTTCTTTCACTAATATATTTACCTATCTTTTTGCCAATCTTGATTTTCTTTTCATGCTGTCTTGATTACTATAGATCGGTAGTAAGCCTTGAAACCAATTTTGTCTTGCTTTATTTCTTTATTTATTAATTAATTTATTTATTTGCCTTTTTGCCATTTCTAGGGCCGCACCCGCGGCATATGGAGGTTCCCAGGCTGGGGGTCTAACAGGAGCTGTAGCCGCCGGCCTTCGCCACAGCCACAGCAACGCAGGATCCGAGCCGCGTCTGCAACCTACACCACAGCTCACGGCAACGCCGGATCCTTAACCCACTTAGCAAGGCCAGGGATCAAATCCGCAACCTCATGGTTCCTAGTTGGATTCGTTAACCACTGAGCCACGACGGGAAGTCCTGTTTTGCTTTTCCAAAATTGTTTAGGCTGGGAGTTCCCGTCATGGCTCAGTGGTTAATGAATCCGACTAAGAACCATGAGGTTGTGGGTTCGATCCCTGGCCTTGCTCAGTGGGTTAAGGATCCGGCATTGCCGTGAGCTGTGGTGTAGGTCGCAGACGTGGCTCGGATCCCGCGTTGCTGTGGCTGTGGCGTAGGCCGGCCGGCTACAGCTCCTGTTAGACCCCTAGCCTGGGAACCTCCATATGCCCCGGGTGCGGCCCTAGATAAGGCAAAAAGACAAAAAAAAAAATGTTTAGGCTATTCTAGGTCCTTTGCACTTCCATATGAATTTTGAAGTGAACTTATTGATTTCTAAAAATCTTCTGCTGAGATTCTGGTTAGAGTTAGATTGAATAAATACATAAACTTTGGGAGAATTCACATCTTTAACAAAATCGTATCTTCCAGCAATGAATATGGTATATCTATTATTTAGATCATTGATTTAATCAGCAATATTTTATAGTTTTCATTAATATAGTTTTAATTCATAGGACTTTCACATTTTATCAGATTTATCCCTAAGTGTTTCATGATACTACTGTAAATTGCATTGGTTATTTTAATTGCAATTTCTAATTTTGGTAGCAAGGATATAAAATATAATTGATTTTAGTATACTGATCTCACACCTGCAAACTTGCTAAATTCATGTGTTAATTCCAGTGGCTTTTTTGATTCTGTAAGACTGTACATAGAAGATCATGTCACATTTAAAAAAAAAAAAAAAAAGGGCAGTTTTACATCTTCCTTTCCGATCTGGATGCATTGTTTCTTTTTCTTGCCTTATTCCATGGGCTAGAAGCCTTAGTATAATGCTGAAAGGAAGAGGTGGGAGCACACATCTTTGTCTTGTTTCAGATCTTAAGGAAAATCATCGCCTTTCACCATTAAGTATGATGTCAGCTGTAGATTTTTAGTAGATGTCCTACATTAGACTGAGGAAGTTCCTTCTGTTCTGAACGTGCATCTGTTAAACGGCTTTCAGCTGAATACGACAGATCTCTCAAGTTCTCCCTCCCCTCGGGCACTCCACCTTGCAACTGATACCCACCCTCATTTTCCTGAACCCTCATCTCCATCTCAACTCAGGGAAACTCCTGGGATCCACCAGGTTCCCTTTCTCTGTGCCACAGAGAAAATAGGCAGATGTGGGGCTCGCCATTTTTTGTTTCCCATCTCTCAGGGATCACTGTCCTTTACTGTCTGAAGTCCAATGTCTTGAAAGCCATTGCTTGCTTATTTTGTCTGTTCTGGTTATTTCGGGAAGGAGGTTAAATATTCCATCTTAGTTGGAATAGAAGTCTCTGTCTCAACTTTTACTCTTTTACTCTGGTTTCTAATGAAAGCCACTCCTGTTTTCCCTACCAGCCGAGCTCTCCGCCTCGGCACTTACTGTCACCTCTTGTCTCTTTAGACTGGCTCAAGAAGAACTATGGCCTTGGGGTCAGGAATATCTAGGTTCTAGTGCTGCTATTGCACTTACTGGTTAATCTGCTCATCTATCAACTGAAGTAATAAAACATACTTTACAGACTGTTGGAAGATTTGATGCAAATTCTCCAGAGACTGGTAAATCACAGTGACTCAATAAATGAGAGTGTCATTACTATTACTAGACTTCTTGTTCCAGCTTATTCTCTTCCTCTTCTTCCCTGCCTCCACCTTTCTTTCCCCGGATCTGTTCAGCCCTAATATTTGATGGCTGTGGGCTGTAGTGACAAATTACACTTTAAGTATCAAGCCCCATGACAGCTGAGTCATGCCATCAAGAGTCTGTAGAACAAGAATGAGTCCCAGCCCTAAAATATCAGGGGCGTGTGGGTGGTTTCACTGACGAACACCTGTTAAATATTTTACTTTTCTTAGACAATCCTCAGCCACTCACTTTTAAGATTTAAAACAGTCTCTCTACACTTGACAGAAGACCAAATACACCTGGGCCGCCAACTATGTCTGTTCTGACTGTTCTTTGCACAACTCCACGGGGCACTTATCACCCTATAAACACTGGGCATTTATTGAGTTGTGACAAATGTCCAATGCATAGCAGCAAAGCATATTGAGAAGGGACACGTTTTGCTCCTTTTCTTAAGTAGACCTGTGGCTACAGAGAAGTCAAAAGCAGTTGAAATAGGTCAACCGAGTATCCCTTAGATCTACAATGAAATAAAGATTCACCTCCCCACTGGAAGCCAACTTGGCTACCCCTTCTGGGAATTCTTTTCAGGCATGGGAAGTAGTCCATGGATCTAGAACACGAGGCTTCAGCAGCCAAAACTGTGTTCCAATCTCAGTTCTACCATTCACTAGTAGTACTACCCTAGGTAACTTATTTGACCCCCTGTGGATTTTCACTTGTAAAATAAGAGTAAATACAGCTAGTTTAGGTAAGAGTTTATGTGCGGCTGGCATGAGATCATATGTAAAGTGCCCTGTATATTGTGCATGCCCAGTAAATGGTAAATTATATCAATGCTGCTATCATTACTATTGTAATCATCATCGATGCTGTTCCTGTTGTTAGCAACAGAACATCTAACCACCAAGAAGTTCTCTAGGACAACACTGTTCAAAGAATTCCCAGTGATGATAAAAAAGTTCCATATATTTGTTTTCCTATATGGCAGCCACAAGTCACCTACGGATAATGGCAAAGCTCCAGGGAACCCAACTGCCTTGGTCTAGGGAATCCAACGCTATAGACACAACAATTTCCACACTTTCCACGGTTCCGGGAGATGAGAAGTCCGAGACCGAGGCACCAGCAGCTTGTCCGGTAAGGAGTCCCGGGTCCATAGGCAGCTGTCTTCTTGCTGTGTCCTCACTCGGTAGAAGGGGCAGGGAGCTCTCCAGGCCCCTTTTATAAGCGCCCTAATTCCATTCATGAGGGCGGAGTCTAATGATCACCGCCTAAGGCCCCACCTCCAAATATCATCCCACCGCGGACTAGACTTCAACTTATGAATTGGGGAGACGGGGGTGTGACACAGGGGACATAAACAGTCAATCTGAGGCACCACCAACGGGAATGACCGACTGGGAAATCTCACAAAAATGTGGCACCCCCACAACGAGAAGACACTGCCAGGGATCAAACAGGGGACACTAACAGCTTGCACCTTGGGCCTAAAGGAATGATCTGCCCCAAGACACTTGCCTGGTCCCTCCTTCCCTCACTTTTAAGTTCCCGCTCAACAGCCCCCCGGAGAAGGCCCTTCTCTGACCACTCACCCTTCCACCCCTCCCTCGCGCTCTCCTCTACCACCTTCACTTCTTGGCACACTGACTTTTTAATGCTTTTTTAATATTCTTGACTGTGACTGACTTTACATCTTGATTTGTTGCTTTGGTAACAGCCTATCTCCGACCCTCAGAAGGCAAGCTTCATGCAGGCACATTCTTTTTCTGTTTAGATAACAGCTTGACCTCAGTCCTAAGAAGCTGCCTGCTGTATTGAAGATTTCAGTAATTTTATGTTGACCTGAATACAACCATGTTGCCTAAAAGAAGGCCAGAGCCGGGGACTTCATAAGCAGCAGAATTCTTTTGTAAAATTAAAAACACTCCCCTTCCAGTCTCCACCCCCCCCCCCCACTGCATGTTCAGACAAGACCCTGGGCCTCTCTGGTGACCACCAACAAGGGCCCTGAGAACCTCTGGTCACCACCAGCAAGGGCCTGGGACTCTCAACGCCCAACTCCTAGGCAAGGGGCTTCCTTTCCAGAATGGGAAAAGCATTTTGAATTCTAAACAAGACCCGACATGTAGCATCTTCTCTTTTTCTCTCAACTGCTTACTCTCCTCACAGCTAATGTGATTAAGCATTCACAGCAATGGGTGTACATTTTTATTAGGACTATGACAAGTGATTCAGAGGTAATTAAGCAACGGAATGTTTCACATAAGGCCCACTCCACTTAAGGAATAAACTATGTTTTGCTGGATTAATAGGCAAAAGGGGGGAAAAAAAGGCATTCGGAGAGTGTCAAACGCTATAAAAAATAATTATCAGAACTATTGTTGGGCCCTTGGTAATCATAAGAAAGTGAAACTTCTTGTTTATACAGAAGGATGAGAAAGATACAAAAAAATCAATATAAGGATGTATATTCCACTGTCAGTAATTACAATCCCACCGTGGGTTTTTTTTTCTTTTCTTTTCTTTTTTTTTTTTGGCTTTTTACCTTTATCTAGAGCCGCACCCACGGCATATGGAGGTTCCCAGGCTAGGGGTCTAACAGGAGCTGTAGCCGCCGGCCTTCGCCACAGCCACAGCAACGCGGGATCCGAGCCACGTCTGCAACCTACACCACAGCTCACGGCAACGCCGGATCCTTAACCGACTGAGCAAGCCCAGGGATCGAACCCGCAACCTCATGGTTCCTAGTCAGATTCGTTAACCACTGAGCCATGACGGGAACTCCACAGTCCCATTGCTTTAAAGAGGCAGCATCTTAAAAGTATATCGATAGGAGGATGAATACATAAATTGGAATTTCGCATAGCATTTTAAAAGAATGTGATAGAATGATAGACACCTTCGCAGATGACTGTGCTGTACTGACAAGGAGAAAATGTTATAGGATAGTTCTCATTTTAAAAAGAAATTTGATCAATACACGTATGTTTACCTGTATTTTGAAAAATTATTCGAGGACATATGCCAAACTGTCTGCAAGTGGTAACTTCTAGGAAGTGGACCTGGGCCTGAAACTACACTAGGCATGTATTTTCTTTGCAATTATAAAAGATATTCAGACAGTTCAATTTTTTTTTCTCTTGTGGCACAGCAGGTTGAGAATCTGGTGTCACTGCAGCGACTCTGGTTGCTGCTGCGGCGTGGGTTTGATCCCCGGCCCGGGGACTTTCACATGCCACAGGTGCAGCCAAAAGAAAAAAAAAATTAAGCTAATATAGAGTAGATAACCAACAAGGACCTGCACCATATCTTATAAAAACCACTAACAGAAAAGAATCTTAAAAACTATATATATATATATATATATATACATATATATATATATATATATGCATTACTGAATCACTTTGCTGTACACCTGAAACTAACACATTATAAATCAACCAAGTTCCAAAAAAAAAAAAATGTTTTAAATTAGGCTAAAGTAAAAAAACAAAACAAAACAAAACCAGGAATCAAGGAATCATAGGAAAAACATAACTGTTAAACTCCAGTCCCCAATCTCCACCACACACACACACACACACACACACACACACACACTTACTTTGTAGTTTTCCAGTTATTATCAATTCCATAATCGAATTTATGTTTCAATATTAATGAAGCAATTTATATTAATTGGACTACAGGTGAAAATCTGTCTAAATTAGGAAGAAAATAAATTTGTACAACATAACAAAGCCACAAAGGGCGCTGATCTTATAATAAGATCCTAAAACCCTGTTACTATTGTTTGTATTATTCATATAAGAAAACAATTATGTACAAAAGAGTGTAACTAGTCTTTCAACATCTTTGCTCTTACACAATCCCTCTTTCACATGAGAGAAGGTTTCATTTCATCCCTCCCATTCTTAGTACACAAAATGCCAGAGAATGGAGTAGAATACTGCAAAAACTTCATTTAACAGACACACATCCAAACACACTCACCCAAGGCAGGGGAAGAGAAAGTGATAACATTGCAAACCTTCCAGGTGATTCCACCTGCCACCCCAGTCAATGAGCATAAAATGGTTCTGACAGTAATTCCATCTGAAGAAGGAGAAAACTGAAGTCCAGTTCCAGAGACACGGATTTGCCTTGTGTCCACCCAATCTCCTAGTACCTGGCCAGGATCTACCACATACTTTGCAGGGTCCAGTCCAAAAGGAAAATATGAGGACTCCAATTCAAAAAGTATTAGGAATTGCAAGATGGGGACAGCAGAGAATTAAAGCAAGGGCAAAACCCTTCTAGGCATGGGCTTCCCATGGGCGACTGTGTGCCCATGCAGATGGCCCTGGGTCTGCAGACCCAGCACGAAAGTCCCATTCCGGAGCTTGGCAGAGCTGCTGCAAGGCTCTGCTCCGGGGTACACCTTCTGGCACCTTACAAAAGTCAGCCCAGGGCTCTGAGGAAAAGAAGCTTTCACACCACACCGGGTGCTGGCATGGGTCCTGAGTTCACATCCTGTGACAAACGTTTGGGCAGGCTTCACTCTCTTTTCTGTCTCTGACCTCAGGAGCAACCCCCCGACTCCCTCCTTTCTCCCCAAATACCCCCCACCTCCGTCACCAGCATCCTCACGTCCCCACCACACAAGGCAAACCGGACGATGCTTTTTCCGTAGGTGGATGTAAGCCAGTTCCCCGGGCTCTCAGTGCCCCCAGGATTTCATGGTGCCTCTGGAGTAAGACAAAAATGATTTGGCCACTCCACCACTGCAGAAAGTAGGGCTGTTTTTAAGAGGAAACCAACCTCACCTCATATACTGAAATAAGTTTCAAAACTAGTAAAGAAGAAAGTGTAAACCCAGAAAGATTAATAGTGACACCCTCAAACTAATCATTTGCTACGAGCTGGATACTGAGTTAAGTGCTTGATATTTTCTCCTGCCTTCTTCACAGCAACTCTTTGAAGTAAATACAATATCTACCCCATTGTACTTCTCAAAAAGTGGAGATTCGGGAAGGTTTAAGTAACTTGCCTCACTAAATGGCTAGTGGGTGTGGACAGTAGCAGCTGGAAAGCAAAGCCAAGGCTATGCCCAGGGAATGCAGGATGGTCAATATTTGCTGTGACCCCGAGTGGAGAAGGAATTTTCTAACACGTGAGACCCAAGCATGACGGCATAAGGAGAATCTGATAAATCTGACTAGGTAAGAATTGTAAACACCCACATGTCCGAAAACACAGTGAACAAGATTGAAAGTCGAACCACAGCTACAAAAAAAATATATGTATATTCTGAAGCATGAATTCCTTACGATGAATAAAACACAAATCAGTGAGAAAAAGACAAACACTCCACTGATTTAAAAAGAAAAAATGGACAAAGAGGTGAAAAGATATTTCACAACAAAGAGTAAAGGCCAAGGGGGAAGGAGGTGGGGGAGAAGGTTGGGGAGTTTGGGATCAGCAGATGCAAACCATTCCACGCGGGGAGATAAGCCAGAGCCTACTGTATGGCCCGGGAACTATATGCAATATCCTGCGATAAACTGTAATAGATAAATGAAAAGAAAATGAAAAAGATTATACACATGTAAATAACTGAATCCCTTTGCTGTACAACAGAAATTAAGGCAACATCATAAATCAACTATACTTCAATTAAAACAAAAAAAGACAAAGAAAGAAAAAGAGTCAAGGACGTGTAACAAACTGCTCGGCCACACTAGTCATCCAAGAGACGCAAAGTTCAACAGTGATGTCATTTATCACCGGTGGCGGTGAGACTTTTTTCTTTGTTAACCATGTAAAGGGGATAATTGATTTGAAATATATTAATGAAATGTCCTGTTGCTTTTCTCCACCTCAGCCCCTCCCGCATGCATTCTGCTAAAGTCATGCATTTGCTTCACGGGGATTATGACTCTTACAAATGGGAGGAAGGAAGGAAGGAAGGAAAGAAGGAAGTGAGGGAGGGAGCAAGCAAGGAAAGAGTCCATGTTTAGAATTCATTTTTGAACCTTTAGACTCATGGTCTCACTGTTTTTGTGACTGCCCAAAACAAAGAAATGTAAATGGAAAATGCTGGTTCGGTGGTGTTTCCACTTTTATAAGGTGGTCAAAGAGTTTCTCCAATGAGGTGACACTTCATCAAAGACCTGAAGGAAGAGAGAAAAGTCAGACATGCAGAGGAGATGGACAGAGAGCAAGCCAGGCTGAGCGCACGGCAGGCACCAAGGCCCTGTGGCAGGAAAGGACTTCCCGTGTCCAAAGAGCGATTTGGAGTGATAAATACTTCACCTCCCGCCTGAGACATTTAGGGACCAGCGTGTCACATCCACATCCACTCTCCCCTAGAAGTTCATATGTCGAGATGGTGGGGTCACCAGGCAGAGGAAGCCAGGGCCCCTTCACCTCGTATTTACACACATCTCCATATACTGACCGAGGAAAACCGTATCTACTGACATAAAATGAAAGTCTCACGGGATTTTGGGGGGTGGGCGATGTTTCTGAAAATAAGTTCCATTGCATCGTTTAACAAACACATACAAAGTGCCAACAGTTTTAAACATTTTTTGGATTTGGGGTCCAGTAAGAGTACACTCAGAACTGAAATCCACAGCAAGTCTGAAAATTTTCTGGGGTTCCCCTTAAGTTAATAGATTGTCCTTTCTTATGTATTTTTAAGTTGTGTGTTTTGGACTGACTTCAAAGCACTCACAGTCACGCCAAAGGAAAAGTTATTTTAAGCAAGGTCAGCTTGTGTAGCAAATTGAGACAAGCCAGTAAGTGAAATTGTGCTGTCAGTGTGGACTCATGAGAAACAAAATCCTTAGCTGTAATTTATGAACAAGGAACACAAAATCATTCACATACTAAAAATGTATTCAAGAGAAAAGGAATAAAGTGAGACAAAAGCAAAATAGTGTTTCCCATGACGTTGATACTTTTCCTCTCCATTATCTTCATCAATACTTTAAAAAACCAAGCTGGACAGTTCCTCATAACTTAAAAATTCAGATGCTAACCAACTTCAAGTCTCTTTTCTCGTATTTCTTAGAGCTGTATGTTCAGAGCCTCGGGAGCCGTGGAAGGGAAAGGGGAGAAAAACCAAATTGCTTGTGCTTTGGAGACAAAACTTCCGTCTGAACTGGACACACGCACTTGAACTTCTCATTTTTGCTAAAGGAAGGAAAACCCTCAAGGTTCCAGGCTGCCTAGGACCCGGCATTTCCGCCAACATCCATGCAGGGGGCTCTAATAAGACTGATGCCTTCTGCTCACGTGCTCTCGCTCCCACATGGGTGCCCCCCCACCCCTGTGCTCTCGCTCCCACATGGGCGGCCCGATCTGACTCCCTCATAATCAGCATCGCACACCACTGGCTCAGGGCCCAGGTCCAGGTAGACTGTGCGGACATGGCAGGTAGGAAAGAAGCTCCCAGTCACAGCGAGGGTGGCTGCAGGTGCATGTGGATTCAGGTTTAGTTTGTGAGACGCCCCCCAAACCTGGCAGGCTGTCCTGGGGTGCAGCTGGGGGCAGAGACTGGAGGGTGGTGGCAAGGCCAGGGGACAGCCAAGGGCGCAGCAGTGGCTTGTGAAGAAAGTCCCACGGCCCAGCCCCAGCATGGGCCCAGAACCTGCACACCTTGTTCCTGGGGGCTCAGGAGCCATTAGGAAATGAGCCATTGTTTTGATGGATTTTCCTTGGTCCCATCTGCCCCTGGGAAAGTAGCCCAAGTCACTCTTTTCCATATGCTGGAAGGGTAGCCTGGTGCAGCTTACAAGGAATGGGCCAGGAGGGAGTTCCCCTTGTGATTCAGTGGTAACAAACCCGATTAGGATCCATGAGGATGTGGGTTCGATTCCTGGCCTCGCTCAGTGGGTTAAGGATCCAGCGTTGCCGCGAGCTGTGGTGTAGGTCACAGACAAGGATGGGATCCCGCGTTGCTGTGGCTGTGGCAAAGGCTGGCAGCTACAGCTCCAATTCAACCCCTAGGCTGGGAACCTCCATATGCCGTGGGTGCGGCCCTAAAAAGATCAAAAGATCAAAAAAAAAAAGTTCACTTCCACCTCTTGGCCAATGGTGTGGCTTTGATTTTTGTAGACTTTTTCTTCCTTTCATGTTCACTTCTTGCATTGATTCTTTTTTTTAATATGAAAATACCAGAGAACTTCACGATTACATAACTGTCCAGGATTATTTTAGGAATCATTCTCCTGGCTACTAAAATCTTACTCTCATTTGCTCTCGCTGTATTTTGAGAAAGCATGCCCCCTTGTGGCAAAATTACAAAGTAGAAAAATTCTTGCCTTCCAGTTAAAAGAGGAATCCCTTCCTTAAAAAACAGCTGCCATACGAATAGCACCAATTTTCCCCCTCCAAAGTAAAATGATTTCCTCACAACAATCTTCGTTCTGGAAGAAAAGATGGGGGTGGCTATGGGACCTGGGCCTCACCTTTCTCAGCTTTAAAATGGGGAGAATACCAGAAACACAGGGAGTACACAAGTTGTGGGGCTGTTTCAAGATGACACCTCTTTTCTCTGAGAAGTGACCCCCCAACCCAGGATCCTGACCAGGGCACACACTCTGCCAATTGGATTCTCTCTCCCAGGGGCCCGGGCCTCGCCGTCACATATAGCTGGTCACCCTGCTGAGAGGGGCTCCACACGGGGGATTCAAACTCGCCAACTGGAGGCACGGTCCTCCCAGGCGGTGCTGATGGAGTTACACCAAGAGAGCTGGTCAGGAGACACCAAAGAGTGGGTAGGGAGGCAGAGAAATCAGAGGGAGGTAAGCAGACAAGAGTAACTTCCAGAATTTTCCTCATGATGTTCCACCTCCTCGGTCTGATTCCAAGAGATCTGACTGCTTTCCAGCACCCAGCTTCCTTAAGGCATTACTGCGGCCTTGTTTTAAAGAGAATAATACTAGAATACACACACACACGTATAAGTGAATCACTTTGCTGTACACCTGAAACTCACAGTGTAAATCAACTATACCGCGATAAAAATGTTTTTAACCACGGGGATAATACATACACACTACTGTATATAAAATAGATAATTAGCAAAGACCTACTGTATAGCACAGGGAAATCTACTCCATAGTCTGTAATAACCTATGTGGGAAGAAAGAACGCATATGTGTGTTTATATAACGGATTCACTTTGCTGTACACCTGAAACGAATACATTGCAAATCAACTACACTCCAATAAATTTCTTTGTCTTTTCAGTGCCGCACCCGCAGCATATGGAGGTTCCCTGGCTAGGGGTCGAATCGGAGCCGTAGCAGCCTGCCTACACCACAGCCACAGCAACGCCAGATACAAACCATGTCTTCGACCTACACCACAGCTCACAGCAACGCCAGATCCTCAACCCACTGGGCAAGGCCAGGGATCAACCTGCATCCTGATGGATACTAGTCAGATTCGTTTCTGCTGAGCCACAACGGGAACTCCAAAAAACTTTTTTTTTAAGTTTTATTGAAGTATAGTGGATTTACAAGGTTGTGATAATTTCTCCTGTACAACAAAGTAACCCCGTTATACACGTCCACACATCCATTCTCTTTTAGGTTCTTTTCCCACATAGGTAATCACTGAATATTGGGTAGAGTTCTCTGTGCTACCCAGCAGGTGCCTACTGGCCAATTATGCCAGCACCTCAGGGTGCGTACGCCAGTCCCGAACCCCCCGCCCATCCCTCCCCACCCCCACCTGTTCCCTTTGGTGACCACAAGTTTTTCAATACCTGTGAGTCTCTTCCGTTCTGCAAATAAGTTCATTTGTATCCCTTTTATTTTAGATTCCACGTTTAAGTGATATCACACGATGTTTGTCTTTCACTAACTTCACTTAGCATAATAATTTCAAAAAAATTTTAAATAAAAAATCAAATCAAATCAAAAAAAGAATAACACCACCTCTCCTTTTTTTATTGTTTGGTTGTTTGTTTTGCACAATGGACCATGACTCGTTTCCCCTCCGACAACTGGAAGTATCTTAACTAAGACACAGAAGGAGAAAGCGAGCCACAGATATCTTTCTTCATCCACGTTGGCCCTTCCAAGAGAACTCTGCTGGCAGCCAGAGCTCCTGCTGGCCCCTCCCAGGCAGGGATTCCAATTAAAATGAAACAAGGTCTTTATGGCACATGATCATCAATATGCAAAAAGGTGACACCAGTCCAGCATCACACGCCCAATTACCCAAATGTCTTGCTCAGGTAACAGCCTTTAAATAGTCAAAGGCTCTTTGGCAAATCAGCTCCTTTAGAGAAATTAAAGCCAGCATTTTATGCAGATGATTTCACATCCTCTCAACAGCTACTCTCCAAATAATTGAAAGAGCGCCCATTACGGAACACGCCAGGTGAACAGGGCACAGCAGAGTCGTGCCGTCTAGCGGGAGAGTTCATCCCAGCTCGAGACCCCGATTTGGGCTCCACGTGACTGACAAGTTGTCGGCCACTCGAGAGGGGCCTCCAGGTGAGACCTCTTCCCGTTTGCTCTTTGAAAGGAGTCAGGTCTGGGTGGCCGCTGCTGCTCGCAGCCTGAGACCCAGATGTGTTATGACAACGCCAGTGGACAGGGTCAGGCCCGTGTGGGCGCTGGCTAAGGGGCGGGGGGAGAGCTGAGAGCTCCCACGCCTGCAATGTGCTGGCTGTGGGGTCCTAAGGGGACCTGTTCGGGGATTGTTCAGAGACCATCGTGGCTGATTTCTGGGAACAGGGAGGAGGCCAGCGCAGAGCTGGCTGATGTGTCATTTGCCATCACCAGATGTTAACACAAAGAATCCTCTTCATTCGCAGCACCCGAAGTGTCCTGTCCTGCGCGGCCAAGTGGACCCACTTAGCAGGGCACTAGCTTAGTTTAGAGAGTACAGATTCATGCTCGCTCTGCAGCTGAAGGGCTGGGCACATTCGAGAAGGTCTAAGTTTGATGTACATCGACTTACTCTGCTGTATTTCTCACAGATACAAGGGTAACGCCTCCCAAACAGTGGCACAAAATCTAAAAACTTGCCAGAGCCTGGTTAAGCCCAGGGCTCAGAATGTGTGATTAAGCTTGACAAGACAAGCTTCTTACAACCTCGCCAACGCCGCCCACATTTCCAGGGACATCGAGGAATTCCTAGGAATGAGGAGGGCCATTCCGTGGCCAAGGAGAAGCAAAATCACACCGGGGCTTTGTTGGTACAGATGCGCAGTCACTTCTGGCTTCAGCCCCCGTGTGAAGAGTTTGGAAGGTGTTGCTCCCATCCTTATCCCAAGAAAAAACTGGACACACGGAAGATCGGCATTTGGCCTGGGACCCCTCGGAGAACTGAGACTGCGGGGCGAACTGCCACCCTGAAATCTGAAGAGAGAGGAGAATTCAGAGGGCCACGGCCAAGATGAGCTCCCCTGGAGCAGAGGCCACCAGAACTATACCTGGCAGGCATTCTTAGATGGTAATTCTGATGCGTTGCTGGAGGTTAAGGACGGAACAGTATGACGCTGCCGTCTTAGAGGACTCCGTCATTTCATGGCCTTTACATTCAAAATCCCCACCAGGTTCTCATGGCCGAGATTCAAATAGGATCCCCGGTGGCTCTGACTCCGGGAGGAGGAGTATAATCCTTGTGAAACCTACAGAGCCTTTGTCAGAGCTCAGCGTGCTGAATCTTCGAGTCCCTAGTGCCAGACACATCACAGGTTTCACGATCTTTTCGTTGGGTGCGATGATGGAGGGCTGGATGGGCTTTTGGATGGACAGAAGGATGAGAGGTGATCCATGCCCTCAAGAAAATTATAATTCAGAGATTCCTAAATTCGTCTCTCATAGAACACCGACACCGTAGGATACCATTAGCTACGCCACAGTGCTAAAAAATTCTATGCTCAAAAAAGTTAGAGGAAATGCTCAATGTAGGAAGCTAAACAGATTTATTTACTACCAGAGACTGGATATCATACACCCTTCCTCATCCTAGGATTTAGCACAGCTGTTATTAGACACTCAGTAAGAGAATTAAAAGAATGAAAACATCATAAAATAAACCACTCACAGTCATTCATTTCACAAATATTCATTGAGCACCCACTGTACTGCAGGCACAAAGCCAAGGCCTAGGAGTACCATGGGAGCAAAAATGGGCATGCCCTGCCCTCATGGAGTGTGTAGTGTCGTAGAGGAGACAGTCATTAGTACATAATCCCACAGATAAGTGTAAAATTGCAACTATGACATTCACTGCAACAGCGAAGCATATGGAAAAGATCTAAGAAAGCAAACAGTCTGGTCAAGGAGGTTATAGGAAAAGCTAACAAAGGAATCAAGAACTGAAATATTAGGAAGAGGAGTTCCTGTTGTGGCTCAGTGGTAAAGAACCCAACTAGTATCCCATGAGGATGAGGGTTTGATCCCTGGCTTCATTCAGTGGGTTAAAAATCCGGAATTGCCACGAGCTGTGCTGTAGGCTGCAGACACTGCTCAGATCTGCTGCGGCTGTGGCTGTGGCTGTGGCTATGGCCGGCAGCTGTAGCTCCAATTCGACCCCTAGCCTGGGAACCTCCATATGCCTCGGCTGCAGCCCTAAAAAGACAAAATAAAAATAAAAGCAAAAAATAAAACATTGGGAAGTATCGATATGGCTAAATGGATGGAGGGAGGGGAACTGCTGAGACCCCAGCAGAGGAAACACATGTTACTGAATGTCCTTTGAAGTCCAGGAGGGCAGGACAGAGCATAGCTCATACGAAGAGTGAAAATGAGGCCAAAACAGCCGGAGGAAGGGGCTTCCACACTGTCGGTTACTGTTTAAGCCTCTAGGTGTTGTGACTTGTTACACGGCAACAGATGACTAATACAGGTCAGCAACCCAGAGAGGTCAAGGTTTCTGTGCTGCAGAATGCTCCCCTGACCTTCCCAGATTCAGCCCCCTCCATTCTCTAACATATTCTTTGCCTTAGAAGTGATTCCACGACTACGGGCTGCATCACCAGCTCCTTTGCCCTCTGGCTTCCACCTGGGTTTAGCCAAAGGGTGGCACCAAGAGAAACTCAGGGGGTGAAAGGCAGGAGACGACAAGGTATCTTCCGTCCCAGCTCAGCTGGGATGCAGGATGACACTGCATCTACCCAGGGCCACAGCTCCTAGTGACTGGTCCCCTCCCAATGCCCCAGGTGTCTCCGGGTTCCAGGATCCTCTCACCTGCGCCCCTATAGGCCTAGAGGCATAACGGGCCTCCTGCTGTTACTGCCCCCCCCAGGACCCCTCACCAGCGCCCCCTCACCTTTATAAGCCACCCTTCCCACTCACTGTCCTTATTCGTTTGCTCCGTCTCATTCCAGGCGGCAGACACCACTCCTCGGCTAGAAAGTGGCAGAGCTGGGACATTGTTTTCGAACCTTAAAGTTATTCTTTTATAAAAACTAGAGTTGGAGTTCCCGTCGTGGCTCAGTGGTTAACGAATCTGACTAGGAACCACGAGGTTGCGGGTTCGATCCCTGGCCTTGCTCAGTCGGTTAAGGATCCGGCGTTGCCGTGAGCTGTGGTGTAGGTCGCAGATGCGGCTCAGATCCCGCGTTGCTGTGGCTGTGGTGTAGGCCAGCAGCTACAGCTCCTGTTAGACCCCTAGCCTGGGAACCTCCATATGCCGCGGGTACAGCCCTAGATAAGGCAAAAAGACAAAAAAAATAAAAGCTAGAGTTATCCGCATGTCCCCCTCAAAGCAAGCCCAAGTACAGAAACTGGAGATGCCCTTCAACTTCAGACCAACCTGGGTCTAGAACCCAGACTCTGCAGAAGAAGGACTTGATCTCTTTGAGCCTCAGTTTCTTCACCGGCAAAACGGAAACAATACGTACCCGTCACGACAGAAAACTGCCATTAGAATTAAGCGCAGACACTCATGTAAAACACAAGACCCAGCAAGAGACCAGGAGGCCATCACTACCGGGACTCCATCCGCAAAATGCCGCATTTTGCGAAACCAACCTGTACCAAATGCAGACGCCATTCTGCACTGTCAACAGCCCCAGGCGGTACAGCCATCAGCACTTCAGCAGGCAGACCCACCGGAGACCAGAAACATCAACGAGATCCCATCTGACCCTTCTGTGTGCGCCGGAGCCCTGCAAAGCGGCTGTAGCGAGCATCGCTCACCATCCTGTGCGACGTCTCAGCTCAAAGGAACCGCCTGACCCGCTCAGGTGCTGCCCCTGTCCGGCATCTCAGCGGTATTCAGAGGATGGGCCTGGCCGTGGCGTCCTGTCACGTCGAATTTCTCCTTTCGGGGTCACACATCGCCCAGACAGGTTTCTGCATCTGCCGAAGCAGGAGGGAAGAAAGAAGATGGGACTCTACAGCGGGTGACATTACCAGAAACACGTTGTGACTTCAGGTTACGGTGCTTAGAAAGGGCAGCGCTGTATGCCGCGTTTACAGCCGTTCCAGTGATGTTCTAACGAGTCCCTGAATGCTGACAAGAGGGCCACTTAGAAGTGAGTAATTGGGTCACCACAGTTTCCCAAGGACACCGGGCAGGCAGCAATGTCTGAATTATTGGCACAGAAGTGGCTGATGGACCCGATGCAAAGGCACTGGGAAGTGAGAGTGAGCTGGAAACAGGGCCAGGAGCCAGAGGGTTCCCAGAAGGATGGCACCACCGACCCACAAATGCAGCTCCACTGGCCCAGCAAACAGGCTGCATCTGGGCTTGCCCAGTGCCTGTCCTCTGAGCCTTCTCATCATGGTTTGTGCATCACTTCCTGCTTTTCTATTAGTTACCCCATTTAAGTCAACTTATTGTCTTAAATAAATTAATTTTAACAGAGATGTCATATCATGATGATCAGTGGAAGCCAGCATCACCTGCCATCAATGGAAAGGAACAAATAAATACAATGAAATAAGCATCATTACTAGACTCTAGCTAGACACGGTTTCCTGTGAAAAGGGTAGAGTCTGCCACTTGCTGTCTCCTGATTTAAAAAGGGGGATCGGGAAGAGTTATGGCTCAGTGGGTTACAATCCCAACTAGTATCCATGAGGATGCAGGTTCAATCCCTGGCCTCGCTCAGTGGGTTAAGGATCCAGTGTTGCCATAAGCTATGGCGTAGATCACAGATGCAGCTCAGATATGGAGTTGCTGTGGC
The DNA here is from genome assembly GCA_004024745.2 of Catagonus wagneri. Classification (NCBI taxonomy): domain Eukaryota; kingdom Metazoa; phylum Chordata; class Mammalia; order Artiodactyla; family Tayassuidae; genus Catagonus; species Catagonus wagneri. Next base: position 2,053,782 of record PVHT021183543.1, on the reverse strand, counting down.
TGGGGTGTAGGCTGGGAGCTGCAGCTCCGATTGGACCCCTAGCCTGGGAACTTCATATGTCGCAGGTACGGCCCTAAAAAGCTAAGTAAATAAATAAATATTTAAAAATAAAAGGGAGGATTTGCAAGTGATCCAGCAACAAACAAGACTTTTTTCTCCTATAATCAAAAGCATTAAAAGAGAATGGAGGAGTTCCCGTCATGGCTCAGCGGTTAACGAACCCAACTAGTATCTTTGAGGTCACGGGTTCGATCCCTGGCCTCACTCAGTGGGTTAAGGATCCGGCATCGCTGTGAGCTGTGGTGCAGGTTGCAGACACAGCTCGGATCCCGCGTTGCTGCGACTGTGGCGTAGGCCGGCAGCTACAGCTTCTGTTAGGCCCCTAGCCTGGGAACCTCCATACGCCGTGGCCCAGAATAGACACTCCAGAACAAAACAAGACAAACAGAGCAGTGACTCTTTTCTTTTTTTCTTTTTAGGGCTGCAACCGCAGCATATGGAAGTTTCCGGGCTAGCGGTCAAATCGGAGCTGCAGGTGCCGGCCGGCACCACAACCACAAGCAACGCAGGATCTGAGCTGAGTCTGTGACCTAATCCGCAACTTGCCCCAAGGCCAGATCCTTAACCCACTGAGTGAGGCCAGGGATTAAACCCGTATCCTCATGGATACTAATCAGGTTCTTAACCCACTGAGCCACAACAGGAACTCCAGCAACTGCTCTTACTGAGGCTCTTTGACAGGCAGTGGCAAGACGCCCAGGCCGTACTCCTAATGGCAAAAGAACACCCCAGCCACTCCCCCAGAGCAGCCTGGAATCCGACAGCTGCCTCTCTGCTGCAGTCTGACAGCATTAACGAGTTCTGACGAACTTGGCCAAAGATATTTCTAACTTGAACTGAGTCCTATCGGACAGCTCACCCTGTCAGGGGAGCAGAGCACAACCACACCTGACCTTTTCAAACCCAGCTAATTGCTCGGGTTTTAAGGTTAGAGAGCTGAAATTTTGCCATCTATTGATCCAGGACTGCACATCCCCTTCCTAATTTCTAATTTCCTCCGGAGGAGAAAGCGGGAATCTGCCTTGACGCTGCCCAGGTCTCCAGGAGGAACTCAGCTCTTCCAAAGCTTTCCGTTGCCAGACCCACGTGGCCCGCCACGCAGCGTCATTTAAGGGAAGATTCTAACCTGACTTCTTAGCTTTCCATGCAGTCAATAAATACGTTTTCGTGTACAGCCTGGCGGCCCAGGCCATGTGCTGGGCTCGGTAGACACCGCGGTGCGCCGGCCTTCCAGGGAGATGAGAGAGGCGCTGAGAATCCGAGAACTCACGCGTGGAGGTAAAGGGATAGCGACGCTCCTGGGTAAGAACGTGGAGCGCCAGGTGGTGGTAGGGGGCGTTGCGCCCTTCGAGCGCAGGAAGGAGTGGGGGTTTGTCTGCAGGGCATCTGAGATAACTCAGCCTGGAAAAGAAAATCACGAACTTGGGGAACAGACTTGTGGTTGCCAAGGGGGTGGGGTTAACTAGTGCCTCGGTGATGGAAAAGCAAGGAGATCCAGCTGTATAGCACTGGGAACTATGTCTAATCACGTGACAAATCCATATATGTACATGTAACCGGGCCACCAGGCGGTGCAGTTGGAAAATTTGACAGAAATCTGTAAACCAGCTGTAATGCAAAAATTAAAAAAAAAATTAATTAAAAAAAAAGGATAACTCAATCTGCTCTCTACTGTCATCGCACGCAGCAAGAGTCTAACCACTCTTGGTAACAAAATGCTCGCTCCTCGCTGGACGGACCTCTCTCAGCCCTGCTTGTCTTAGGTACCCAGGAGATGAGAAAGCTCCCCGGGGGGTTTGATCGGGTCCCTCCGACAAGGCTTCCGGGAAGACATGCAGCTTGCGCTTGAGCTGGGATGGGAAGGAGGGCGCGGTTATCCGGGCAAAGCAGTGGCGAGGGCGCGATCCGCGGAGGGCGGCGTGAGCGCGGCGCTGGGGCCAGTTTTACGGCCAGTGGAGACGCGGGAGGGTCAGGCAGGTGGACGCGCACACGAGGAACGTGGGCGGGGGCTACGGGGGAACCAGAATCCGTGTCCCAGAAAAAGGGCAACAGCCACGCGGCTGCAGCTGATCCACTTTCAAGAGAAGCCGGAACTCCACATTTTTA
>PVHT021183543.1:2011239-2050616 GCA_004024745.2 Catagonus wagneri | reverse complement strand
GTGTGTGTGTGTGTGTGTGTGTGTGTGTGTGTGTGTGTGTGTAAGTATTGGCAACTCACTTAAAAATTAGAACCCCGTCTGAAAAACAAGTCACATCTGTTGGCCAAACTGAGCTCCAGCCTCTGCACTGGAGGGCTGGAGGGACTGGAAGGAGGCCGCGGGATGGGGTGGCAAGGTCCGAGCAAGAAGAGCTGGGATGAGAAACAGCCATCGCCCTAGTGCGGAAGAACCCCAGGGCCTCCTGGCCCCCCTGGAACGTGCATCGGTCCATGTGCCAGCTTGTCTTCTCCCACGGATGTTTCTGCTTGGCTTGCTGGGTGTGGCCGTTCATCTCTCTGAGGACTTTCATCCACTTCACATCGACTCCGGTCCTGGACACAGTGCTGGGTACCCGAGGGGTGTTCGGCAAATACTCCTGTGTTAGAATTTATCGGCCAGGCATCAGGCCTCACTACGAATCACTTTCAGCCTCTTCACGGCGCTCAGATGGTTTACTGCTTCCTCAGAGAGAATACCTACCCCGCCCTGTGCACCTGTCATACACCTGGACCACTTCACACACCTCATGTCTGTTTACCACCCCCACCCCCAGCCCTCTATAAGGTCTGGACTCTTCTGCCCATTTTACAAAAGAAGAGAGAAGGGTGCACAGAGACTAAGGAACTTTCTGAAAGTCACAAAATGAGAAGCCAGGCCATACATACTGCACAGTGCAATTTTAACCATCATGCTCCACTGAGACACGGTCAATGGAATATGACTGACAGCTTTTGGTGTTAAAGGGATTTAGTGCCTAGAGGGCGCTAATGCTTCACTTGGAAGTGGCCTCCACCCTTGGCTTGGACACATGGCTATGAATGCAGTTGTTTTAGTAGCACCTTCCCTGGACAGCTGTGATGCAAGCTGCAGCCCCAGCCCGGCTTCCTCCATCCCTTGAGTGAAGCTAACAAGAGGGTAACTGGGCTCATTGTCTCCTGCCTCATCCATACCTGAGACAAGCACAAATAAACAGCCATGGAGCTGGAAAGGACACAGCACCCCCAACCCTCTTATTCCTTGTCTTCATTTGTATTGTGTGTCTTTATCCCAAAGCACAGGAAGAGGTCTGTGATTTAGGGTTGATCGATGAAAGCTGGTGGCATAAATATATGTAATACGATCCTACTTTAAAATGATAAAAATAATAATAAAAGAGGTTAACTTGACTTAAATAAATCTGTCATTTTAATGATTTGATACGAATCAGGAAGAGCCTGTGAAGAGATCACGTTCTATGGATGGGGGCTGGAGAAAATGGAAAGGGTGAGTTGTCTGCTTTTCGGTTCCATATCGTTAAATATTTTATTAGAAGCATATGTTGCTGTGCATTTAGAGGGAAAATGTCCAAGGGGGAGGCCCGTTGTGCCTGTGGCATTTCTCCAAAGTACCTCCTTGTCTAGGTGAGCACGGCCACCTAGACTGGACGCACCTGATGCAACTAAGCCTTCCCTCGCTCCATCACGAGTCCCTCGCTGGAAACACGGGTACTGAACTACTAACAATGCCATCAGTGTCCCAACATGGATGGGAAGACACAGTACACGCACACATTGCATTTAATTAACCCTAATAATAATAGTAACAACAATAGTAAAACAGCAGGAGGAAAATGCAGTCAGCGCTGCAGCGGAACCCTGGGCCACCCACCCCTGCTCCTGACTCACTGCAGTTCACTCTCTCCAAGGAACAGCCATGGCTTTTAACAACACCAGAAAGACTCCTGTGAAGCCAGAGGTGGCAGTTCACCGGGTTAGAATCACCCTCACCAGCCACAACATGAAGTCTTTGGAGAAGGTGTGTCCTGACCTGATCAGAGACGCAAAGGAAAAGAATCTCAAAGTGAAAGGACAAGTTGGGATGCCTATCAAGACTCTGAGAATAACTATAAGGAAAACTCCTTGTGGTGAAAGTGCTAAGATTTGGGACCATTTTTAGATGAGGATCAACAAGCAACTCACTGACCAGCACAGCCCTTCCGAGACTGTTAAATAGATCACTTCCATCAGTATTGAGCCAGGAGTCAAGGTTTAAGTCATGTTGCAGATGCTTAATTCCATCTTTTTAATAAATTGATACCCCCTTATATTATTATTATCACTTAAAAACAGCAACAACTGCTGCTACGACTTACTAAATACTTTCTCTGTGCCTGACACTTGACTGTGAGTTTTTCTATTGGCCCACTTAATCCTCACCAAAACTCTGTGATGGGACTTCTGCTGTCATCCTCTTTTGTCCACATAAGGAAAGAGAGGCTCACAGAGATCAAGCAATGAATATAGCACCACACTACTGCACAGTACATCCAGGATTCAAACCCAAGTCTATGCTTAGCTATTCAGCCACCACTCCCAGGTATTTTTAAGGATATATCTGGAAGAATATATCACCATCATCCTCATCACCACCACCACCACCACTGCCATCATCAACCAACACCACCACCATCACCACCACCATCATCACCATCACCACCACCACCACCATCAGCACCACCAACAACATTATCACCATCTTCATCACCACCATCATTATCACTACCACCAACATCATAAGTGAACAGGTATCACGTGCCAGGCATGGTGGTAAATGCTTCATATAAGATCATCTAGCCAATGGTGTGGTCAACACCACCCTTTGGTCAAATAGGCAGCATTACCCTGTTCTTTACAAATGAAGACACTGAAGTTTGGAAACGTCAATCCCATGACCAAAGTGGGACATCAAAGATTAACCACAACCCACAAAATAATGTCACCCAAGCTTAGCATGCCAAGTCAGCATTGTAAGAAAAGATAATTCACCATCTGATTTTGCTTCAAGCTGGTCTCAAGATCACACCAGTTTAAGTTTACCATGTTCTGTTCTGTAGTGCAAACTGCCACAGTGATCAAGTTCTCTCCTACTGTTACTGTTATGCATCAGACTGAGTCAAGAGAATAGCGGAACATTTGTAGGACAGAGAAATGTCCTTACTCTTCACGATGACAAGGAAGGAAGTTCAAAACTTCCCGTAACATCCGCCATCCTAGGGACTATACGAATAAAATGTCAGTGGAAACACGAATCATCACGATGATCCACAAATACAAAAGCACACTCTACAGTAATATCAGATGCATCAACTACGTCCCACGTAAAAGATTGTACTGGCAGAGTTACTAGGACCTAAACAGCCCACTCTTCGCCCATTTTCTCCATTATTCTCAGGAAATCATTATATCTATAAACAAAAAAAATATTTTATGTTGTAGTCATGACTTTTTTTTTGCTTGAAAAAGTCTTAAACGGGAGGAGATCCAGTCTTAACCAGGCCCAGAATGTCAATGGCTTTCCCATCATTGGACGCAGGACCACAGCAACGGAAACTGGGTTCTAGAAAGAATACTCCAGAGGAAGCTTCCAAGGGAAAACAGCATCATCCTACATGATCTTCTGGACAGCGTCCGGCTCCAGCAAGTCTTCACACGTCTCCCCACGACTGGGAGCTGGAGCCGAAAAGATCTTGCCAAGTTTCCTTCCACCCCACCCCCACGTCTTTACTCAGAAAAGTTCAGACAGGGTTTCTAGAAGATGCAGGTATTGCCTGAGGTTACATGATTGATGAGCCTGTTTTTAAAACTACATGTCTAAGAACACGAAACATTTAAATATGACACACAGCAGAAACAGAAAACAGCTAACTAAGCCAGAGATGGATGGATGCATGCGTGCACGCATGACTATAACTAAAGGCTCCAAGGAGTTGACACTTTGTATCCCTAGCTATTCAAAATACATAACAGTATTGGTGCAGCCCCTATGGAGAACAGTATGGAGGTTCCTCAAAAAAAACTAAAAATAGAACTGCCATGTACTTCACCAATCCCACGCCTAGCATCCATTCAGAGAAAAACCGTCATTTGAAAAAATACATGCACCCCAATTTTCACTGCAGCACTATTTGCAATAGCCAAGACATGGAAGCAACATACATGTCCATCAACAGAGGACTGGTTAAAGAAGACACAGTACCTATATACAATGGAATATTACTCAGCCATAAAATAGAATGAAATAATGCCATTTGCAGCAATAAGGATGGACCTAGAGCTTATCATACCAAGAGAAGTAAGGCAGAGAAAGACAAATATCGTATGAGATCACTCATAGGTGGAATCTAATGAAAAATGATGCAAGAGAACTTACAAAACAGAAAAAGACTCAAAGATTTTGAAACCAAACCTATGGTTACCAAAAGGGGAAGGTGGGAGGAAGGATAAATTGGGAGTTTGGGATTGGCATGTGCACACTATTGTATATGGAATACATGGTCAACAGACACCTGCTGTGTATTAACCCTACTTAACATTCTGTGATAACCTTTATGGGAAAGGATATATGCATATGTATAACTGAGTCACTCAGCTCCATGGCAGAAATTAACGCAACATTGTAAATCACCTATACTTCCATAAAATTTTAAAAAGCAAAATACATTACAGTATAACAAAGCATATAACCAATAGGAATCCAAGTCTTTACCCATTCTCATGAGATTGTTCATATATATCAAACATCTTTAAAAATACTTTGTACCAAGTTCTGCCACTCACCATCCTCCACAAGAAAAATCATTGCTCCCCAAACTCCCCCTTCTCCTCAAATCTTTCCTGGAAACCCAGCCTGTGAGGCTCCTCCAATGACTTTCTCCCCCGCCTGCTTGCCCCGTTTTTTGTTTGTTCCTTTCATTATGTGGTTTCCTTGGGCCTGACTTCTTTCATTTTTCTTCTCTCCTTGCATTACTCGGATTCTGCTTCATCAAGGAAAGCTGAGGCCCGGTGCCCCCAGCAAAAAAAAAAAAAAAAAAAATCACTTTTTTTGGAAGGCAAAAGGGCAAGGAAAGGACCGAAAAAAAAAACCATAAACTAAGCTCTTTCATCCCGTTTATTCACAAATGTGTTTTCAAGATATATTTCTGTATGTAGAGTTAGAAACGTGTTATTGTCTTTTGATCACAGCAGCTTGTGGCAAAGCCGTCTGTTTATACTCATCATAATGCCAAGAGCTGGTACAGAAGTTCACAGCAGCGAAGAACCCTATCATTTGAAAATCTTGAGAAGGAAGTTACTGCATTCAAGTGGGAAACCTGAGATCAGTCTCTTAGAGTCCAGGCAGGAATGAAGAGATAAAAACCAAACCAAAATAAAATTTAAAAAAATAGAGTGGGCCACTTAGCTGATGGTGATTAAGTCCCAGCTAAGGGCTAAGGAAAGAGTCAGCTGCATTCTTCCAAGACCCTAAAAAAGTGTTGTTGCTTTCTGAAAAACAACCGTTGGATTGGCTGGGGTTTTATTACTAGTGGGAAATAGTTCCATTTCATTTTTCATTATTAAAGCCAATTTTTACTTCCTTTAATTAAAATGTGCATTGGAGTTCCTGTCGTGTCTCAGTGGTAACGAACAAGACCAGTATCCATGAGGATGCGGGTTTGATCCCTGGCCTTGCTCAGTGGGTTAAGGATCCTGTGTTGCCGTGGTCTAGGCCAACAGCTATAGCTCCGATCTGACCCCTAGCCTGGGAAGTTCCACATGCTGAAATTGCGCCCCTAAAAAAAGGACCCAAAAAGTGTGCATAAAATGGAGCTCCTGTTGTGATTCAGTGAGTGAAGGACCCGACGTTGTCTCTGGGAGGATGTGGGTTCGATCTCTGGCCTCACTCAGTGAGAAGGATCTGGCCTCACCACAGGCTGCAGCATAGTTTGCAGATATAGCTCGGATTCTGTGTTGCCGTGGCTGCAGCACAGGCTGCAGCTGCAGCCAGCTCTGATTCAACCCCCAGCCCAGGAACTTCCAAATGCCCCAGGTACAGCCGTAAAAGAAAAAAATTAACGTGCATAAAACGCCCTTTCTCCCACCATTTAAATAAGGCTAAGCCGAGACATCTGCTCCATCTAAGTAACCGCAACGATCTATTATTCGGTGCTACTATTTGCTGGTGGATTTTCATGTGTAGGGACCTGTTCAGCTCACACTGAGGTCCTGAACACACAAGGTGGGAGAGCCTGTTTGAAGGCAGCGAGAAAGGAAAAGAGAATAAATCATTCGGTTTCTTCACCTGATACCCAAATAAATCAAGCAGGAAAACACCAGTTACCACAAACTTCTCAAACTTATTTTTTTTTGGCTACCCAGGGATATGACCTTTATTTCAGAACCCTAGTGCCCACAAAACCCAGTACGGCACCACGCGCCATCTCCACCATCCCAAGATTTAATCTGGGAAAAAAACAAACTTCTCTTTAATGCCCTCCCGGTGTTCAAAATGGCTCTACATTCAGATCAGTCCAGAAGAAATCCTTTTAAAAGCCTGTCATGCGCATTGCAAATGGCTGCTAGGACACCCTGGTGTATTTCCCCATCCTTAAAACAGCTGCCAAAAATAAATAAATAAAATAAAACAAAGGAGGAGCCCATGCAGGGCCTGAGTAATGCGATGCTTAGGAAATCATCTCTGCTTTGGTAGATTAGAATCAAGGAGTATAATCCTTGTCATCGTCAGTATAACTCTTTGTAACTGATTTCAGCGATGGCCCCGAAAGGGTGCTGCCTGCTCTTTCGTCACCCGCAGTTGATAAATGTGCATCAATTTTTCATTATGAAGCGTTATTTCCTTTTGCAATTTGCCAAGTGCCTTTTCATACCCCATTTGAAGACTGTGCCATGAACAAAGCTCCTTCAGGGGAGACAAGTTAATTATCTGACTGCCACTCTGGTTGTTGGCTGCTGGAAATAAAATCCTTCGCCAGCCTCGGTGGTGAAGGACCAACATCATTGTTTGATGATGGCATCAAACTCCTACAGGACCAGTCATGGGCAGGTTGGACAGTAAGGGTTAAGAAGTCAGACTTGGAATAAGGCAGACCTGGACTCAAACCCCAGACTTACTTTGGGCAAGTTATTTAGCTTCTGTGAGCCTCTGTTTCCCCATCTGTAAAATGGAGATAATACTAGTTCCTATGCTGGAAGAATATTATAAAGATTAGACAGCAGTGTGTACTTAGCTCTTGGCACACAGTACGTCTTAAACAGTGATTTCTGTTCTGATAAACCACAGCTCCCTTCCATGCCCCGGCCGATACTGTGGAAGTCATGATGCTTCCCTAGATATTATTGCAGAAATATTTCCACACCAGACATATTGCTTCACTTAGCATATGTTCAGGGATGAATATGAGTAAACTTCAAGAAGGATATTGAGAACTGTTTTTTCTGGATGTGGCTCCAAAACACATCACTGCCTGTTTGCAATACTTTTCTAAGTGCAAATTAATATTCTTAGACACTCCCTCTCTTTTTCCTTGTGCATATAACTGTGGTTTGTTCATGAACCACCCGCTCCTACAAGTATATTCTTTATAGTGATCTAACTATTAAGAGTCCAAATGGAAGGGATCTGGGACAACGCCATTCCCTTAGTTAAAACAATTAGTTTAATATAAGGCAAGAGAAGGAAGGGGTGGAAAAGTCCCTTTGGTTTAGTATTTAAACATTCGAGCTGTGGGATGCATATTCTAATCTGAGTTTCAGAAGAGGAAAACAAGAGCCAAATATGTATTAATTACGGCTTATTTATTTAGTGTCACTGATGGGTATCAAGCTATGCAAGAGGTAAATTGAAGGGGGAAAATAAGGCCCCAATTCAAGACAGCAAACATTTCAGAATCCATTACCTATACATCTGAATATTCTGCATAGAGACGGGTGACCGAGGATTTTAGGAAAATGGAACTAAATGCATGGTGGGGATGGGGGGCAAGATGAGAGAAGAAAAAAGAGAGGGTTAAAAGAAAGAACGATTCCTACACCGTTTAAGATATCGGCATTATAAGTCAACTGTGCTCCAATGAAATTAAATGTAAAATGTTTTTAAAGGAAATAAAAAACACTGGCCAGCCTGAGTCATGTCAGGGGAAAATTCCCACTGCCCCCTCCCAGCTGCTCAGAATCCTTCATGAAAAAGGAGAGACAAGATCCCAAATCAGAAGCACTAGTTTAGACCTGCTGACTGCACAGCTCACCAGCAATTCCGACCATGCCGACAAAAGGGCTAGGAAGCCCCTGGCCAGGCATTTCCCCCTGGATGAGTTAACAGAAAGAGAATCACTGGTCCTGACAGCCATATGTAACCGTGGGTTTTTATGGATGCAATTGTTAAAGAGTTGCTGCTTCAAAGAAGTGCCTGCTGAAAGAATCTAGAATCCTGAAACAGCAGGCTGGTGTAAACCATTTTACCGGAACAGGAACCATAGCACATGCCTCTATTTGATTTCTCAAAATGACCCTATTTTTTTTTTAAATCTTCCTTTCTGAAGTAAAATTTGTATACTCATTTTAAATATGCAATCTGATGAATTGTGATAAATGTGTACAGTCACAAAATCACTACCAGAATCATGACACAGAAAATTTCCAGGAGTTATCATTGTGGCCCAGCTGGTTGTGAAACCGACTAGCATCCATGAGGATGTGGGTTTCATCCCGGCCTCACTCAGTGGGTTAAGGATCCGGTGTTGCTGTGAGCTGTGGTGCAGGTCGCAGACGCGGCTCAAATCTCAAGTAGCTGTGTCTGTGGCATAGGCCAGCAGCTGCAGCTCCAATTTGACCCCTAGCCTGGGAACTTCCATATGCTACAGGTTTGGCCATAAAAAGCAAAAGAAAGGAGGAAAGGGAGAAAGGAAGGAAGGGAAGGGAAAAAGGGAAGGAAGGAAGGAAGGAAAGAAAAAGAAAGAAAGAAAGTGAAAGAACTTTCAGCACCCCAAAACATCCCTCATGCTCCTTTGCAGTCAATACCCACACAACCACCAATCTACTTTCTGTCAGTATAATTCTTGCCTCTTCTAGAATTTCATTTGAGGTCTCTTGTCCTTGGTTTATTTTATTTACAGTATAATATTTCTGAAATTCATTCATGTCACACACACACACTGTCTGTAGTGTAGATAGATAGATAGATAGATAGATAGATAGATAGATAGATATACACTGTCTGTGGTATATACATATATGTATATATTTTAAATATATATTTTTAGCCATGCCTGAGGCATACGGAAGTTCCCAAGCTAGGGATCGAAACCACAGAAGAGCAGCAACACAAGCCATATCCTTAACCCGCTGCACCACAAGAGAACTCCTGTAGTATGTATTTGTTATTCCACTATTTTTACTGCTGAATAGTATTCCACTGTATGGATATACCACAACTTCTTTATCCATGGACATGTGGGTTGTATCCAGCTTGCTACTAGTATAAGTAAAAGCACTATGAACATTCAAGCGCAAGTCTTTGGGTGAACATACATCTGTACTTCTTTTGGGAAAATATCTAGGAAATTGGTTGCCCATATGGGCGCATTGCTCACATTTATAAAAACTGCCCACCTGTTTTCAAAGAGACTGTGTCATTTTACATTCCCATCTTTGTCAGCACTTACTACTGCCAGTCTTTAACTTTAGGCATTCTAGAAGATGTGAAATGGTATCCACTGTGGTTTTATTTTTTTTTTTATCTTTTTGTCTTTTTAGGGCCACACTCACGGCATATGGAGGTTCCGAGTCTAGGAGTCCAGTCGTAGCTGTAGCTGCCAGCCTATGCCAGAGCCACAGCAATGCAGGATCCGAGCCACATCTGCGACCTATACCACAGCTCATGGCAACGCCAGATCCTTAACCCACTGAGCAAGGCCAGGGATCGAATCCATGTCCTCATGGAGGCTAGTCAGGTTCATTAACTCCTGAGCCACTGCAGGTACTCCTCCATTGTGGTTTGGATTTGCACTTCCCTAATGACCAATAATTTAGCAATTTTTCACATGTCTATTTGCCATTCATATATATTCTTTGGTGAAATATCTATTCAAATCTTTCGCCAATATTTTCAGTAGGTTGTCTTCCTTTATTGAATTATAAGAGTTCTTTATCTTGGAATATAAATTTAGACAAATTAGATATGTGTTTTGCAAATATTTTCTCTTTCTGTGTCTAAACTTTTCATTTTCTTTTCTTTTTTGAATCCCAGCCACAGCTGCAACCTACACTGCAGCTTCAGCAACACTGGATCCTTAACTCACTATGCCACAGCAGGATCTCCAACTTTTCATTTTCTAAGGGAATATTTTGAGAAGGAAAACTTTTTCATTTTGACAGACACATTTGACAATTATTACTTTTATGGCTATCATTTTTGTGTCGTTAACAACTTCTTTTTTTTTTCTTATCTTTTTGTCTTTTTAGGGCCGCACCCATGGCATATGGAGGTTTGCAAGCTAGGGGTCAAATCAGAGCTGTAGCTGCTGGCCTACACCATAGCCCATGGCAACGCCAGATCCTTAACCCACTGAGCGAGGCCAGGGATGGAACCCACATTCTCATGGATACTAGTTGGGTTCATTAACCACTGAGCCACCACGGGAACGCCCTAACAACTTCTTACCTAACCTGAGATCAAAAAGATTTTCTACCTTTTTTCTACAAATGTTACATTGTCAGAGCTTACATTCAGGTCTATGACCTATTTCACTTTGATTTTTGTGTCTGAAATGAGGTGAGGATTGAAGTCCATTTTTTGTATACACATATCCAGTTGTTCCAGTACCGTTTGTTAAAAGATAATCTTGTTATTCTCTTTGAGTCAGGTTTAATCTGTATTCTAGACAGGTGTTGGGCTTGTGAATCACCACCCCGCAAAGCTGGTTAAAGCTTCTAGGTAAGTGGTCTCCACAGAAGCAGCTGCAGTGAGAGCAGTGATGAGTTTCAAATAATTTCAGAAGTATTTAATACACATATTCTAGGATCCTCCTCCATAGTCATTTAAAATGATAAAGATCTGTACTTATTGATGATGGAAAGATACGCAGTGAAGTATCACTTAACGAAGTAATAAAAAACCGTATTACAAAACAGAATGGATGTGATGATTTCATGTTTCAGAATCAAATAGGAGACAGTAAGATGTACAAAGACAGACTGGCGAAAGATCAGTTCCAGAAAGATCGTTGTGATCATCTCTAGGTGGTAAATTTAAGTGATTTATATTTTTTGTAGGTTTCCGAAGTTTTTCACTGTGTGTGAGATTTTCATAATTAAAAAGATTTATTTCTGTTTGGAAAGAATGAGTGGGTGGAAAGAGACAGAAATGAGGGTGAGCCCTAAGTTATTACTCCAGATTTGACGGCTAATTCATTCCATTTACTACTAGAAAGTCTTAATTTGTCTCAGAATCATGTAAATAGCATGAAAAGACTCTCAGACAAGGTACCCATTGCCTGTAAAATACATTCTGACATCTGTAACTCTGACGTTTGATGATACTAAAGTTAAATGTGTAGCAATAAGAACACCTGAGAAATGTATAAATAATGATGGAACTTAGTAGTTAAGCTTCTTTGAATTAGTATTTATTCAGATTCAGTTGTTTATGGCCATAAGGCAATACTAAGCTACTTTCCAAAGAATCTTGGGGTGACTTCTAATTACTTATAATTGAATTTTCTGCCTTGCTGATTATCTTCAATGGCCCTGGAATTATCACCCCATTCATCCCAGGAGTTCTCCAGCGGAGTAGGGTCACATAGCCTAATGCCCATCAAGAATAGAGTTTAAAATTGTTTCAAAGAAAAGAAGATAAAGGGATGGGGGTGGATTAGCACAGAGAAGATATGCCTAAGGGATTTCTAAATTACTGCTTTCAGATTTCTGATGGCTAAGTTATTAACCATCTGAGCAAGAAATGAAGGGGAATAAATAAACTTTAGTTAAAATTAGAAAGACTTCATTCTGACCAAAGGGTGGGTTTTCTTAATAACATTCTTCCATTTATTCACGATGGCTCAGGCCGTGTCCAAGGTGCTGAAGTTTTCCAATGATGATCCGCCGGGGTCTCGGATTCTAAGGAGGCCAAGTGAGGTCAGTTACCTGGATTACTGCAAAGTGATCAGACTTGAGGAATTCAGCTCCAAAATTTTAACCAAATATCAATGATCAAAATCATTGTCGACTCCATCGCATAATACTTCCTGAAAATCAAATATAACCTGGCCACTGCCCGTTTCCCCTGGTAGCTTATTTATTCCCTAAGCACTGTATAGGATGTAAGTCAAATAACTTTCCTAACAAGTGTGACATTCCCTTTATATTGCTTTCAGTGTAAGAAGTAGGACTCCCAGTCTTCATGGCTCTGACTGCCACAGAAAGCCCTCTGCCCCATACCTTCTGGTCAGCAACACCTCTTCCTCCACGTGCCGGGGGTGCCGAGCACAGGGAGCCCCAGAAAGACTTAGAAGCAGCAAGTTCAGCAGGCTTGGCTTCATGGGAGCAATGATTTTTTAAAAACATTTTGCAAGTCTGATTCGAGAAAATAATTTCACACAAACCAAGTCAGAGTTCTCCGGAGGAAACTTTCCTTTTCTTCTGCTCTCAGATCTTGCCTGTTTTGAGGCTTCTTAAGTGAGGGCTTTTGGGTCACACGTCTCTGCCTTCAAAAATTGTCAGGTGGGAGGGGGAGGGAGCGGGATGGACTGGGAATTGGGGGTTAATAGATGCAAACTATTGCCTTTGGAATGGATAAGCAATGAGATTCTGTTGTATAGCACTGGGAACTCTATCTAGTCACTTATGATGGGGCAGGATAATGTGAGAAAAAAGAATGTATATATGTATGTGTGACTAGATCACCTTGCTTTACAGGAGAAAACTGACAGAACACTGCAAACAAGCTATAATGGAAAAAAATTAAAATCATTAAAATAAAAAAATTGTCATGGAATAAAAATTAAGTGACCTAATTAAGTGATTGTATTACCCCACTTGCCTAGCTAACACCTCAAACAAGTTCACCTGTATAAATGTCTTGAGTTGGCGTACAAAGAGGAACTATAAACAATGATATCAACCCATCACAATATAACAGCTAATAATTATTAAACACTGCCCTATGGACTGATACTAAGCCAAGTTTTTTACATACATCATCTCATTTTATCCTCACCCTAACCTAGGAAGTAGCTGTTATTATCACCTCTCTTTTATGGTCAGGAAAAGGGAACTCAGAGAGGTTAAGCAAACTGTTGAAGGTAACACAGCGATAAAGTCAGGTTGAACTCTTCCCAGCCTGCCCCTCGCCTGGGCTTTAAGTCACCCCCTGTCTGCGGGCTTTACATCTGAGAGTAGATTGAACTCTGAGACCAGCTATGGGCCTGATCCCAAATTGCTATTTGAGGTTTTAAGTTTTCTTTTTGCTTCTAAATCAGATTTGCCGAAACAGAGATGTCCCTAAGAACATGTTTGATCAGGATCAGGAAGCACACAGTGAAACTATTCAGAAAAAGCCCCGTGCAGCCTCACGGAAGGAGAACGCCCCCTCCCCCTTCTACTGAGTCCCCCTCCCCCACCACCACCTTCTGGAAAGTTTTCAGACTTTTCTGCCAGCACACTGTGGGAGTTTGACGTGGCCCATCCTGAGAGCTGAGGGGAGACTTTTTCTGTCATGTGTTTCAAGAAAAAGGACAAGAAAAGAAGGCGGGGAAAATCAAACAAAACAAGGGAGGAGGCTGCTGATCTTTTCAGAGCTCTTCAAACAATCAACTCAAGGGTTGACGTAGGTTCCTAAATTGTCAAGCAATTATTTTCTACTCAAGAAAAAATTGCCAGTTAGATAAGAAACCAATTCAGCAACACCTCCAGAATCTGGGGAGTCACCAGAATAACCTCTGCCTAACAAACTGGTGTTAGTATTCATAATTACTGTAACAACTAAAATTTCTTTACTCTTGTCCCAAGCCTTGTGCCAAGCTTTGTGCGATCGTTTATATGGCCAATCATATTGGAGTCTCATAATCCTATGAGACAGGAACTATTATTAACCCCATTTTACAGATGAGGAACATGAGGCTGAGAGGGATTAAGTGATTTCCCCAGCTTCTCAGTAACACAGCAGGGACTTGAACCCAAGACGCTTTGAACCCACGGCCCAGGCTGCCAACCACTCTTCTGAACTAAAGGTCAGTACCATTTTCTGTAAAATGCCATATAGACAATATCTTCAGCTTTGTGGGCCAGGAAGTTTCTGCTGGAATTACTCAGCTTTGCTTTTGTAGCACAAAACCAGCCAAGTAAGTGAACAAACGGGCATGGCGGTGTGTCGATAAAACTTTATTACTAAAACAGGCCATCAGCTAGATTTGGCCCAAGGACAGCAGTTTAACAACCTCTGTCCTGTTCCTTCATAGAGGAGGAAAGATTGGAGCTGCAACCATTAAGGACAGGATATGGATCAGCTTGGGCTGCCGTAACAAAGCACCAGCGATGGGGCAGCTTAAGCAACAGAAATGTGCCTTCTCACCATGTGGGAGTCTAGAAGTCTGAGACATCAGCAGGCTTGGTTCTTTCTGAGGCCTCTCTCCTTGGCTGCTTGTAGATGGCCATCTTTTCCCTGTGTCTTCACATCCCCTCCTGTGTGTGTTTGTCCTAGTCCCCTTTCGGTGTGAGGACATCGGTCATCTGGGACTACAGCCCACCCCAATAACCTCATTTTAACTTGCTTACCTTTTTAAAGACCCTGTCTCCAAAGACAGTCACATTCTGAGATATCTCAAGACATGGATTTGTTCATATATGAATTTGTTTAATACAGGAATTTGGGGGGGGGGGAATGACACAATTCAGCCCCTAACGAACAGAGTAGATTTCAACAGGTGAAGAGAGGAAGGAAAGAAAGCTAGGGAAAATCGCAAGGGGTTATGAGTGGTTATGTAAGTGGAACGGACCTTATACTGGATGGTTAAGGAGCTTTCTCTGAAGAAGTGATATTTCCATTGAAGTTACTTAAGAAAACCACCAAGCAATCAAACCAATCAACAAATTGGTTCATGGAATTAAAAATTCCAGGTGTAGATCTAGCTTCAGGTATGGCTTGATCTGGTGCTCAATCAATGTCCCCCACAGAAGGCTGTACAGTCAGGAAGATGCTTTAATTTGTCCAAAAATATCCTTCTCACACCAGCCTTCTCTTAAAACTAAGGTCTTCGCAGTGACTAAGCTTCTGCCCTTGCCCTCAAGAAGGTGCAGCTCAGCAGGTGCCCCCACAAGAGAGAGCCTACCTGAGAGCAGCACCCACACAAGAGATTACAGCGCTAAGAGATGAAGAAAAAGAGGAGTTCCCTTGTGGCTCAGTGGTAATGAACCCAACTAGTATCCATGAGGATCAGGTTCGATTCCTGGCCTCGCTCAGTAGGTTAAGCATCGACGTTGCCATGAGCTGTGGTGTAGGTCGGATCTGGCATTGCTGTGCCTGTGGCACAGGGTGGCAGCTGCAGCTCGAATTCGACCCCAGCCTGGGAACTTCCATATGCCGCAGGTACAGCTCTACCTCTTTACAAAAAAAAAAAAAAAAAAAAAACGAGAGAGAGAAATCAAGAGAGATCCAACAGCACTAGATCAAGCCACACCTAGAGCTGTCTGACTCCTGAATTTTTCAATTCCTCGAGCCAATAATTTCTTTTGACTTGGTTTGCCTGCTTTTTCTAGTTTACATAAACAACTTCAACTCAAATATCCACCTTCAGGGAAGCGATGCTGACCATCCACAAGGCTAGATCTTCCTTATTATACCCACTCAGAACTCCCCGTGCTTTTCCTTCACAGTTCTTATTACAACTGCAATTAAATGATACAGTTGTTTTTTATCGGCTGCCTCCCTCAGGAGCTCTATGGTGGCACATAGTGGGCGCTCAATACATTTATTTTTAATACAGTTTATTCGTTAGAGCGGTTTGACGTTCCCAGCAAAACTGAGTGGAAAGTACTGAGACTTTCCAAATGCCCCCGCCCCCACACAAACACAGCCTCCCCGACCGGCAACACCCCACACCAGATGGTACACTGGTTACATCAGATGAACTGCCCTGGTACATCATCATCACCCAAAGTCCAGAGTTTACATTAAGTCTCACTCTTAGTTTTATACATCCTGTGGTTTAGAAAAAAATGTGCAATGCCAACTGACTGCCACTGTAGCATCACACAGCAGAGTTTCACTGCCCTAAAAACCCTCTGTGTCCTTCCTCCTCAAACTTCCCTTCTTCCCAAAACCTGGTACATTTTTTTTTTTTTTTGGCCTCACCTATGGCGTGCAGAAGTTCCTAGACCAGGAATCAAACCCGTGCCACAGCAGTAACCAGAGTCAGAACAGTGATAATGCCGGGTCCTTAACCTGCTGAGCCACCAGGGAACTCCTAGATCTACTTTCTTCAATTTTTTAAATTCAAGTATAGTTGATTTACAGGGTTGTGCCAATTTCTACTGTACAGCAAAGTGACCTAGGCAAACATATATAATACACACTCTTTTTCTCATATTCCACCATGGTTTATCCCAAGAGATTGAGTCTAGTTCCCTCTGCTGTACAGTAGGGTCTCCTTGCTTATCCATTCTAAATGGAATAGTTTTGTATCTACTTACTTTTTAACTAGACTACAAACCTGTGTTTTTTTTTTTTATGACCTCACCAATTTGAGATCCTGGTTTCTGCTCTGGCCTTTCCTTCATGCCTCCAGGATGGATCCAACCAGGTTACTGGTCCATGTGCAAGTGAAGATTGCCTCCGAGCTCAGCCGTCAGGAGCACAGGACACTCAGAAACAGTCTCAGGGAGGTGGCCTTGAAGCTTCTAAGCATATGCCATCTCCAGCTTCCATTCTATTTTTTAAAACCAGCAGCCCAGCTGCTTTTTTGTCCTAAGTGCCAAAATGCATCTGGAATAGGGCGTCAGCTTCCCGCATCCAACAGATTCACTTAGTGTAATGTCACGGGTGAGCGTATCAAAACCCAGTAGATTTCTGCTTCGGGTAATTGCTCTGAAATGTTACCAACAGGTCTCAAAATACAGGTGTTGTCTTGGAGCGTGTGAGGAGAGGCTGGGGTCCGTCTCTTTTTTCATCACTTCATTTTGGACTCCTTCACAAAACAAAAGGCTTCCCACAAACAACAACTCCCTGTGCTCTCCACTTATTTCCCGTGAAAGATACTCAGAGCCTGGCAGGTTCAGGTCTGATCTCACTAATGCAACTTATGTAATATTTATCATCGCCAGCGTTCAAGAAAGAAGTACGTACGGGCTGCCCCCTCGCCGACCCAGCCTCTGAAAAACACCTGCTCTTTCATACTCTCATCTGTCTGCTGGGTTTTCTGACAAAGATGGATCGGGAGGGTGGGTGGCGATTCGCCGGCAGACCGCTCTTCCTGTCTGAAGGTGATGAGTGTATTTCGGCACCAACTGATTCAGGAAGAAGAGGCTGTATGGCTGACATTCCAACATCGACCTCCTGGAAAAGCCGTAAAGCCCCATCCATGGCCTTGCCTGGCCTTCCCCTCAAGCTTTGGTCCCTGCCTTAGCTCCTGCCCCGGGCCATCCCGCCGTTCACCCCACGATGCAAAGACTCCAGCCACAGGAGTGTTCAGAGGGGGCCCGCCGCCTAGAGCTCTGCAGCCTGGTGGAAGGCTGCCTATGACAGTTACGTTGCCAAGACCCATCACAAAATGACAATGTCATTCATAGTTTATGCTCCACCAGCTACCTGGCTGGAGAATTTAATCCACCTGTGAAACCCACCAGGAGCCTGCATGATATTCAGTACACAGCGGGTTTGTATCATTTTAAAATACAAGGTGCCTCTGGTTGGAAATGAAATGGCCAGGAGAAAACCTCTATTGGTTACCCAGCTTAGCATGAGGGAGGCTATGGACCAATAGTGTGTGTGTGTGTGTGTGTGTGTGTGTGTGTGTGTGTGTGCACGCGCGCACGCGTGTGACACAATGGGAGGAGAGAGAAAATACCGATAAAGTGATGAAGGCACCCTCTCGCTCTTTTTTTCCCCTTATTTATTTTTTTATTACTCAATGAATTTTAGTACATTTATAGTTGTACAGTGATCATCACAACCCAATTTTATAGCATTTCCATCCCAAACCCCCAGCCCATCCCCCCACCCCCAAATCTGTCTCATGTGAAAACCATAAGTTTTTCAAAGTCTGTGAGTCAGTGTCTGTTCTGCAAAGAAGTTCATTGTGGCCTTTTTTTAGATTCCAGATGTAAGTGATGGTATTTGATGTTGGTGTCTCATCGTCTGACTGCCCTTACTTAGCATGATAATTTCTAGGTCCATCCATGTTGCTGCAAATGCTGTTATTTCTTTCCTTTTAATGGCTGAGTAATAATCCATTGTGTATATGTACCACATCTTCTTTATCCACTCCTCTGTTGATGGGCATTTGGGTTGTTTCCATGTCTTGGCTATTGTATAGAGTGCTGCAATGAACATCGGGGTACATGTATCTTTTCGAGTCATGGTTTTCTCTGGATAGACGCCCAGGAGTGGGATTGCTGGATCAAATGGTCATTCTATTTTTAGTTTTCTGAGGAACCTCCGTAAGGTTTTCCACAGTGGTTGCACTAATTTACATTCCTACCAAGAGTGTAATAGGGATCCCTTTTCTCCACACCCTCTCCAGCACTTACTGTTTGTAGACTTTTTGATGATGGCCATTCTGGCCGGTGTAAGGTGGTACCTCACAGTGGCTTTGATTTGCATTTCTCTAATAATGAGTGATGCTGAACATCTTTTCATGTGTTTTGGGGCCGTCTGTGCGTCTTTAGAGATCGTCTGTTTAGATCTTCTGCCCATTTTTTGATGGGGTTTTTTGGGGGGTTTTTTGGTGTTGAGCTGCAGAAGGTATTTATAAATTTTGGAGATTAATCCCTTGTCAGTCACTTCACTTGCAAATCTTTTCTCCCATTCTGTGGGTTGTCTTTTCGTTTTGTTTAGGGTTTCCTTTGCTGTGCAGAAACTTTTTTTTTTGTCTTTTTACCTTTTCTAGGGCCACACTCATGGCATATGGAGGTTCCCAGGCTAGGGGTTGAATTGGAGCTGCAGCCACCAGCCTACGCCAGAGCCACAGCAATGCGGGGTCCAAGCCACATCTGCAACTTACACCACAGCTCACGGCAACGCCAGATCCTTAACCCACTGAGCGGTGCCAGGGATCAAACCTACAACCTCACGGTTCCTAGTTGGATTAGTTAACTGCTGCACCACAACGGGAACTCCCAACGGGAACTCCCAGACACTTTTAAGTTTAATTAAACTTAAAATTTGTTTCTTTTTGTTTTTACTCTCATTACTCTAGGAGGTGGGTCTGAGAAAATCTTGCTGTGGTTTATGTCAGAGAGTGTTTGGCCTGTGTTTTCCTCTAAGGGTTTTATAGTATCTGGTCTTATATCTAGGTCTTTAATCCATTTTGAGTTTATTTTTGTGCATGGTGTTAGGAAGTGTTCTAATTTCATTCTTTGCATGTGGCTGTCCAGTTTTCCCAGCACCACTTATTTGAAGGGGCTGTCTTTTCTCCTTTGTATATTCTTGCCTCCTTTCCCACAGATCAGTTGCCTATAGCTGCATGAAGGCACCCTCTCTCTAACACACATGAGCGCGCACACACACACGCGTGCGCATGCACACACATACTCCTGAACGTAAAATGTAACAGCTTGGTCCCTTTGTGGGTTGCCACCAGTTGTCAATGTGGCACAACTAATGACAGCCCACAGCATCACACTTTTCTCTGATACACATAAACAAAGCCCAGAGCTGTTAATAGGTTTCCAACAACCTTATAGATTGCTCAAAACAAAGCTGTGACTGTTTCAGAGACAGAGAGCCAGGGAGAGGTAACGCGGAGTAGGTAAGCCTGCCCAGACTCTTTCTGACATGTGGCTAAAACAGCAGCCACACATTTTTTTGTTCCACCAAGGCCCCGGGTCACTGATAGACAGGTAATCTGCTCGGCTTAAAGAGGTCACTGTCACATCACTGCCACTCAAAACCAGCTTCCACAGTGCCCTTCTTGCCCAGCAGCTGCTGGAGTCAGCGACTGAGAAGGAAATAAACACCAGATCTCATCCTGGCCGCCAGTGGAACGCATTCATTCAGCTCGACTCCACAGACGGGAAGCCTCGTTTCCAAAAACTGCAGGGAGTTGGCCACCTCCTGATCTGGAAACGGGCCAATCAAAAACTGTTTTGGCCCTCCAGCATCAACGAGATGTTAAGCAATGTAGCTCTGATTTCAGATTTGGTTCTACTGTCAGCTCTTCCAGTTGCTGGGTGATATCAGGCAAGTTACCTAACCTCTGTGAGCCTCAGTGTTTTCCTCTGCAAAATGGGAATAAAAGATCGTTGCTTCCTACTCTGATTCTGGAATGGTCTGCACGGATTAAACGTGATAATACATGTGAAGGGGTTGACAAAGTAAGAAGCTCATATTTAGTTTATTTACCACTTATTTAATGGATCTTAGATATTTTTCTAAGCTGTTAACAAACATGAACCTATTTGATCTTCAAAACACTATTGGGGGGAGGGAGTGGGATGGACTGGGAATCTGGAGTCGACAGATGCCAACTATTGCATTTGGAGTGGATAAGCAATGAGATCCTGCTGTATAGCACAGGGAACCATATCTAGTCGCTTGTGATGGAGCATGATGGAGGATAATGTGAGAAAAAGGATGTCTGCGTATATGTGTGCGTGACTGGGTCTCTTTGCTATACTGTGGAAAACTGACAGAACACTGGAAACCAACCATAATGGAAAAAATTAAAATCATTTAAAAAGAAAAAGAAAAAACAACCCTATGAGGTTGATAGCACTATTTTCTCTGTTTTATACATAAGGAACCTGAGGCACAGAGACACTAAGGGAGATGTGGCTGTAACGGCAGCTGGTCAGTGCTGGGCAGGACGCGGGCCCACCCCGGACTCTGGAACCCACTTACCCACTGCACCAAGTCAGCAATCAAGAAATGATCACGAGTCTCATTATGTGACTCCCCTGTTTCAAGCAATCTCCAAACCCAGCTGATTTTTCCTTCCTTTGATGCATTCCGGTCCAACGCTCCCTTTCCAACCCACTGCCATCACCTTAGAAAATTCTGGTTTCCCCCTGCTTTAATCCACCCTTGCAGTCACTATACAATCGATGCTCCTAAAATACTGCTTTCCACCTCATCAAGCGGCTCAAACCCCTTCGAGAGCTCCCTTTCACCGGCAGGCCGAGTCCCAGTCTCCCGCGAACCCACGGTCAGCTGGACGCTCCAGTCTATCTCCTGTCTCTCTGCAGGAGCCTCCGGCCAGCCTGGCCCCAGCCGAACCACCACGCAGGCCGTCTTCACTCCCCCCTCCCCGCACCAGCGCTTCCCCAGAAAGGCCCTGCTCAAGACTCTGTCCATCCTTCACCGCCTTCAGTGACTTTCTCCATCCTTGAATGTCCATGGGTCGCTCTTCAGCTGGGAGGCCAGGGACAGCTGTAAACTACAGCAAAGAAGGCAATGGAAGGGGCATTCTGAGAAAGAGAAATCTGGCAGCAAATTTCTGAAGAGACAGAGGGTGCCTGAGATAGTGCCCAGCGTCCCCTGGGAGCAAAGCTGCCCCAGCTGGGAACAACTTCAGACGTGCCCTGGGGGGGTCTCAGGGTGGGGGAGGGGAGGGTCTGGGCCCCCAGCATCCCCAGCGGAGGGCAGGTGCCTGTAACTGGCCTCAACGCTCAACACAGTCATTCCCCCAAAACGAAAGCAAGAGCCACTGGGGTAATGAACTAGGGGAAGCTCTAACTCCACAAAGGACTGGCTCCACTGCCTTAAGCGTCAGGCAGCCAAGGCTCTCAGTCATTGGTCAGTGGCCAGTGGAAGTGACAGCGACGTTCCTGGAGCCCTTCGCGGTAGGGATCATCGGCCCCCCGCACGGCTCGCCTGAAGCTCCCCTCCACCAACCTCTCCAGGTCAGTGCAGAGGAACGGCGGGCTCGGTGAGGAACCGCCCAGATTGCACCCCCTCTGGACCCCTCTGGGTTACCCGACGGCATGTGGAAATCCTTCTCATCAGGGCGGAAGGGGACCACGGGTTAGTTTTTGATCAACCAAGAGAGCTAATCTGTGGTCTTGCTCCGGGCTCCAGACACACTTAATCTGTACCATACAAATGTCATGGGTTGGGGATTCCGGGAATTTGTGGCGGCAAATCCGTTTCTGCCCTCAGGTGCTCGGGACTCTTCATTTTTATTATTATTACTTGATGAATTTTATTACATTTATAGGTAAATAACAATCATCACAACCAAATTTTACAGCATTTCCATCCCTTGGGACTCTTCTTTCCCACCTGGACACAGCTAAAGGAGCTGGCTACAAGCCCTGTGATTTCTTTTCCTTTTTTTTTTTAAGAGCCGCACCTGCAGCATATGGAGGTTCCCTGGCTAGGGGCTGAATCAGAGCTATGGCTGCCGGCCTACACCACAGCCACAGCAACGCCAGATCCAAGCCACCTCTGTGACCCACACCACAGCTCACGGCAACGCTGGATCCTTAACCCACTGAGCCTGGCCAGGGACCGAACCCTAGCCCTCGTGCATACTATTCGGATTTGTTTCCCCTGAGCCACAAGAAGAACTCCCAAGCCTCATGATTTAGAAGCTCTTCAAAACTTTCAAACCTCATCCCACCCAAACAAATGGCTTTAAGACTATCCAAACCATGAGGGAAGAAGGAAAGAGGAAAAAAACAAATGAAAATATGAAATAAAATAAATCTCTAAAGAGCTCTAATGACCCCTACTTGGGATGTCTGAATTTTAAGTTTGCTCTCTATTTGTGATTCATTCTTAGTACACAAATACATCTTAAGCAGATAGTTCTCTATAGAACATTTCTTATGTAAACAGCCAGTAATTTTGATAAATTAGAATTAAAAGAAATTTCCTAAGGCCACATTCTGCCACATTTTAAGAAATATGCCTTGATTATCCTAAGAATAATTTTGCTTCAGGGACCCAATTAAAGTTATCAAAACCGTAGTTCCTTCTGGATGCTAAAGACACAGTATCTTTTGCATAGACCTCTATAGGTTATTATCTTTCAGAATATTTCTTTTTACAGATTTTTTTAAAAAAAATCACCAACCAAGGGGAAGGGTTTGAGAAGATCACATAATTCTAAATTGCAAACAAAAGGCGCAAAGCCGTGTCATCATGAAGGTTTGTAGTGAAAGAATGAAAGGGTCTGTTCATGGACAGTGGGGGGAAAAACCTGCCAAAGGAATTCGCTTGTGAGATGTTGCAGTTTTCAATGCTCTGAAGTTTAAGATACCGTAAAGCACAGTTCAAGTGGGGCGTAATCAAAAAGTGGTGGTTTGTTTCTGGTGCTGCAAAATTGTGGGGTGTCCCAAGTGAGCTAGCATCTTGCAGGTTTGCAGAGGTGGGAATTACCCTGCGAGAATTCTGACATTCAGTGCTTCCCCAGGAAGAGAGGCAAGACCATTTGATTACAGCCTTTCAAGTGTTTCCACACTCGTGGCTGCAATAGTTTAAGGTCTGAGCCACCAGAGCAGCCAAAAAGCCACAGAGACAAACGGAGAAGGAGTTCCGTGTGAACCGGAGCAGGTAAATAAAAACAGCTCTGTTGGTGAGATCTGTCACGTTACCTGTCAGCCTGATAACCGGCTGAAGTTTCTGACATATTTCAGTTAGCCGGATATTTGACTTGCAAAGAAGGTCTGAGCAGTGCGACCTTTATCATTTCATAAAGAGTCCAGGACTTGCCTGTCACACCGTGATTTCTGCTACATGCCTTCAAAAAAGCAAAAGAGGGGGGAAAAAAGGAGTAAAACTACATTCTTCCATTTTCCCGCTGAAACGTCATCAAGACAGTCTGATATGGGGTCCACCAATGTGCGTCCAACAAGAGGGGACCCCAATCTGCCACCAGAACTAAGAGTTGACTGGGAGGCTTGGTGGGCAGAGGGAGGTCTCCTGGATCTGTGATGACAGAAGCGGAACTTTCTGGATTTCTGTTTAACTAGTTGGGTTTTACGTTTTCCATAGTCTAGTGCAAGGACCAGTGAATGTTCTCTGAAAAATGCCAGACAGTAACTATTTCAGGCTTTGCAGCCATGCAGTCTCTGCTGCAACTACTCAACTCCACCCTCGTAGCCCGAGGGCAGCCACAGGCGGTTGGGACGAACGAGAGGGCTAAGTTCCAATAACATTTTGCTTCACAGAACAGGTAGTTGGCTGGACATGGCCTGTGGGCTGGGCTTGGCTGACCCTTGTACTTGGGAAGACTCCGTAAAGCCTCAGAGCCTCAGAGATGCTACCGGCCCTCTGAGGTTTGGGGAAAAATCTCTAAGACCTGTGAATTTTTGCCTCAAACAGCAAAAACAAAGGGTGGGGTGAGTGGGGAGTTTGGGGTTAATAGATGCAAACTATTACATATAGAATCTGATAGAGGTCCTGCTGTATAGCACAGTGAACTATTTCAATATCCCAGAACCATGATGGAAAGTAATGTTTTAAAAAAGACTGTATATCTATGTACGACTGAGTCACTTTGCTGTACAGCAGAAATTGGCACAACGTTGCAAATCAACTCTATTTTAATTTTAAAAGGAAAAAAATAAAAACTACAACCTCAGAGCTTTATTCACTTATTATTTTCCCCTCAGGGATCCTGTCTTCCTGCTACAAGTCCTGAGAGGTACCTTTGGGGACCTTTCACGGCAGAGTTGCCTGAAATGACCCGGCTGAGAGAACAGCAGTCCTCAGTCCCCACCGCTGCTTGGGCAGGTCTAGGGAGAGACGGAAGGAGTGTGGAGCCGCTTCTCCTCCCTCCATCCCTTTCTCACCCCGGGAAGGACCCCCAGCTCTGCCTCTGGCCAGAGGGACCCGAAACAGCCTCAGCTCCGAGGCCCTGCAGGCACCACATGCCCCAGAGGCCACTCGAGCCGAATGGCCCGAAGCAGAACCAGGAACTCCTTTTCACCGGCTGACAGTTCCTGGAGTGTGTGTGTTTGAGGGGTTGTAATTTTTCTAAAGTATCACTCTTTTCTAAAACTAACCCACCCACCTCCACACACACACACACACACACACACACACACACACACACACACACACACAGCTTTCTGATGTTTTCTAGAAAGGCCGGCTCTTTCCATCTGCTGCAAAAAGCCAACTTCCCTCCGTACAC
Organism: Catagonus wagneri; assembly: GCA_004024745.2. Lineage (NCBI taxonomy): Eukaryota > Metazoa > Chordata > Mammalia > Artiodactyla > Tayassuidae > Catagonus > Catagonus wagneri. Next base: position 2,025,475 of record PVHT021183543.1, on the reverse strand, counting down.
TGATTGAGACATAACTGTTAGCTTCACATTTAATTCATTTGTTTTCCAAAGTTCTTGAGTAAAGTGAATTAATTCTCCGCATGACACCTCCCAATGCCCTGCTTTAAAACAGTCTATTCATATGACCTCCAATTAATACCGATTCATAAAAAGTTGAATGTTTAAAAAAAAAATCCCAATTACGAAATAGGCATGCTGGCAACCCCCTTGATCCTTTTGATCCTTCAACACTCTTTCTCTTTATCTCTCCTGGCCATTGATTTGATATCCGCACACTTGGATACTGGGGGGCTTCTTCTTCCCTCTTTCTGAGACCCTTAATGGGAAAGCCCAGGACCTCCAACTTTCAGGGTGAACGAGCTTGTTTAAGACCCAAGACTTGTCCCCTCGGCCTCTGAAAGCTCCCTTCGCCCCATCCTCACAGCTCTCCAGCCACGTTCCACAAAGGAGCAATGGACAGAGAGGGCTTTGCTCCTCCGACCAGGTGAGCAAAAGGGTTTTTTTAAGAGGCTGAAGGCAGCTTTTCTAGCCGTGGTGGAGCAATTTAAATAACAAGGCTCAGGATTAGCCCTTTATAGAATCGAGGTGGGGAAAAAAAAATCCTCAGAGCCAGCGAAATGAGAAAGGTAACCGAGGATTTACTCTCTTACAATAGATCCTTTTCCGTCTTGCTAAGCACACACAGCCATAATTATATTGCCTTCCGCCGGCTTGTATACACACTTCCTCCCTGCCATAAACACACGCACGCCGCTACAGAAGAAAAGCGATTTTAATAGAGAAACCCTGGTATCTATAATTCATGCTCTTTAGCCTTTACATATTTATTCTGCATTTTAATTAAGGCCAAAATCTGAATACTTTAGATGGATGGTTTCTTTTTTCTTCTAGGCATAGCTTATAGGCAAAGTACCTGGCAGAAACCGAGATGTTAAGCAAACACAACACAGCCTGTGACTCGTGAGCGACTGTCTGGACACAACCGGCTGGGAAGCCTGTCTTTTCAAAGGTAACCACCTCCAGACTGGCAGGAGTCACACCCCGCCCCCTGCAGGAGTCACACCCCACCCCCTGCAGGAGTCACACCCCACCCCCTGCAGCGGCTCCTCCCCGGCTTGGGGGGTGACCAGCACAGCTCAGCTCTGCCCGGGAAAGCAGTGGGTCCCATCTGCTGACATCTGAGGAGGGAGGGCACAGGGTCCAGGGAGATGGAAGGGGGCTTGGGAAGACCCTGAATTCATCCACTGTCAGGGCCTAGAACTGAAGTTCCCCAAGCTGTGGCCAGCAGGATCTGGCTGACACAAAGACTCGATCTAAAATGAGAAAAGCCAGAAGCTCCCATGCGACACTGGGTCGGAAGGACCAGACTTTCTGATGAAACGTTGATGCTTTGAAACCCCAGGAGGTTTTCCCATGAATAATACATCAAGGAAGGTGATCTTTCAAGTGTGAAATTCCACCTAAGCCTTGTCCAAGTAGGCCTACCCGGGCCATCTTTTTTCATTTCTAAAGCAGGCCAAATCTGGACCAATGCCTGTTTTGTAAATAAAGTTTTATTGGCACCGAGCCGTGCTCCTCGCTCACACGTTCCCTGTGGCTATGTTCACTCTGGGACCGCGGAGTGGAGCCCTTGCGACACAGACCATCTGACCTAAGAAAGCCCAAAAAATTTACTCTATGACCCTTCACGGAAAATTTTTGCCAACCCGCTTCCAAAAGATGCTCCTCCTTCAGCCCTGTTTTCTCCCTTCACGAAAAAAAGGGACAAAAAAAAAACCTTACGCATTTGGAATTCCCAAATTCTCACCACTGTCCTGTTTCCTCTGACCTTTACAGAAGCAATGAGAAACTGCAGAAAATTCTCCCCAAGTAGGTCCTCTGCGGGTACAACAGCCACATTAATTTTTTCAGGCTTCCTAAGAACAGCCTCTGACGACTTCGAGAACAGTTAACGGAGGAAAACAATGGGTTCAGCACCACGGACAGAGTCTACCATCCAAGGACAACCCAACGGCCAAGCGCTGCTTCGTCCTTACTGTCTTGTTTTAACATTCGGAACGCCAGAGAAGATTCCTCTGGAACACCAATTTTACTCTGTTGGGAAGGCACAGAAGAGTTTTTGAAAACCAAACCTGTCTGGTTCCAAATCCTGTCTTCTTGACCGCTGTACCCCCTAGGTGTCTGGGCTCCGAACCCCCCTTTGTTGCTGCTGTACGAGCTGACGCTTATACATTTACCCCCCAGGCACTGTTCTTCTAACCCTGAAAATGAACCCATAACGAGAAAGGTGGTACTACCATACTCATGTTGCAGACCAGGAAGCCAAATCTCAGGAAGGTAAAATGATGTGCTTTAGGTCACCCGGCTCCCGGGGGGCAGTCCTGGGGAGCTGGCCTCAAATCAGACCGCTAGAAGCTTTGTCTCCCCAGGGATCAGTTTTCCCCCTCTAAAATAAAGGCTGGAACTTTCCAGAACTTGAAGAGCTAAGATGAGTAGAGTAACTCTGGAGATGTAGCAAAAAAAGTGATTTGCTAAACAAATAATGTTTGTGGGCCACAGAGCACAGACAGAGGTGCCTGCTGGTCCCCGTGGCCATGAAGACTCTGCCTCTTGGCCCCATCCTATGGAACATTTGATTCAACACAGATGGAAGTGTTGTGCAGGGCTCTGCAATGACATGCAGAAGGAAGGACGTGCTTCTCTCCTTTATCTTGTAAGAACTCTCTTAAGTCCTCAGGGTCCCAGATCTCCAGTTATAATGCACACTAAATAAATAAGTAGATAGATGATAGATAGATAGATAGATAGATAGATAGACAGACAGACAGACAGACAGATACTGAGAAAGTACAAAGAGGACATAGATGACCCTACTATATTAAAGTTGTTCATTGATGCTTATAAAGGGCATTATTTGGAGCCACCTGTAATCCACTCTGCCCTCTTTGGGAAGAGTACCTCATTCTCCTTTACAGGAGTCACCTTGTCCCTACTGATCAGTCTGATTGAACTGAATCTAGAATATGCTTTGCCCTCTCCTGCTGAGAGCAGGTCACACCCCAACCCAGAGATGGCCTCAGAAACTCCAAAAGGAGGAGGGGGATGTCTTCCCATGCAAGACTCCTCGTGAACCTGGTGGCAAGACTCTCTGCAGTGGCTGAGTTCTCATACCTGCCATCTTGCATAAGTTCACAAAACTGGTTTCCCTTCCTTGCAAGCGACCAACACTAACTTCCACAATGCTAGAAACACCATTCTTGAAAATCAACATGCCTTCAATCAGTGTCATTTCCATCTCAACCGGGGGGTGGTGGGGGTCCTCCTTTCTAAGAATATTTTTATGCCAATTTTGTTTCTACTTTCCCTTTTAAAAAAATCTAGACAGCCCTTTTAAGGTACCAGATGGGGTACAAATTGACCGAATATAGACAGACTTACAAAGACAAATTTTTTTAAACTGTGGTTGTTTAATACTTGTTTTAAAGGATAATATCTGCATATATTTTTATTTCATCGTTCTGATCCTGTCAGCAAACTGTTCACTCTCTTCCGTGGCACTGGCTCCCTAGAACTTTGATGAGCAGAGATTCTCAGAACTCAACTGGGTCTTAACCTCAATCTATAGACCAAACAGGTGCAAATTTGCTGCCAAGCATTGTAGTCCACTCCACGTTTCACGATCCTATCCTAAGTTATTTCATTAAATGCTTTTCTAAATGCAATCCACGAGGTCTACAGAATTTCCTTAATCTCCTACTTTCATAAATATCACAATAAAGGAAATGGAGTTATTTGGCACACTTTGTTCATAGGGAACCCATGGGAACCCTACAAGCAACTGTTTTTTTCTTAATAATGCTTTATATAAATATCTGTTCTACACTTTAGATCCTGCAGTCGTTTCTCATAACGTTTGGAATAAAATCCAAACTTCTGATCATGGCAAATGAAGCGCCCTTCCCCCCCCCACACACACACACCTCCATTAAATGGCCACTGCCTAAAGCTCTGACTTCATCACAGACCCTTCCTCCCCCTTCCCCGGCCCCCCACCCATCTTCCTCCTCCCTGGTACCCAAGCTGTACCTGTCCCTCACACATGCCGAGCCAAGCCTCCTCTCACCTCAAGACCTTGTGCTTGCTCTTTCTCTGCCCGGAACACTCCCCTAATTTCCAGGACTGGTTCCTGCTCACCATTTAGGTCTCAGCCTAAATGTCAGCACTTCTGAAAGGCTTTGAAAGATCTCTTGACTTAAAGTATCTTCTGCCCTCAGCGTGCTCTCTCCATCACCTGGTTCTGTTTTGCTTCCCAGAACTCACTGCCATGCAAAATAGATCACTTATGCTTTGTTTCCTTATCTGTTGCCTCGGCTACCATATAAGATTGATGAAAGTGGGCTTCTGATATTTCCAGCAGTTAGAGCAGTGTCAGAACCTCATGCTTGTGAAAGAAAAGGAGGTGAGACTGGAGAGAGAGAAGAAGGAAGGGAGGAGAGCAGAGGGCAGAGGACGAAAGAGCTTTGTGAAGCCTCAGCATCCTTGGCTGCTTATTAATTTCTGAAGTCTGTGTTTTCAAAAATTAGGACATCATTTGCACCTACCTAAACCTTCTGATCATTATCGTAATAGCGATGCATCAGAGCTAAGACCTGTGGTACCGCATACAATTTTGGAGACCCTCGCTAAGAAAAAGAACAGAGAAGTATGAACATAACGCCAGGTAGGAAGCACATATGTATTTTAAATGAGAAAAGACACCACATGATAAGTGTCTTGGAAGCTCATATCTCTTTCCTCTTAGCTCTCTAGGTAAGCTGCCAAAACTGCTCCAATATAAATGCTTCCTGGCAGTGATCTGGCCTCGGCAACACACCTAGAACACTCTGACCCCCAGCCACCCCCAGAGCCCACAGGGGTTCAGGCACGGAAAGCCCCAGAGGCTGGCACGTCACTCGTTATCCAGCATATCTGTCTCAACGTTTATAAAGCACAACACCCTCTCCTGTTATTTCACTTAACCCACATGGCCACCTGATAACAAAACCGCACTGACACCAAATCCACATTTCACAGAAGGGGAAGCAGCTTCAAGAGTTTGCAAGGATTCTCGGTAGTGTTTATTGATTGCATCTGAAAGCATCTTCAGCGTCCAGAGATGTAGCCCACATTCCTGGGGAACTTGGACTCGTTCGAAGAAGTATAAGAACGTCACCATCTCCCCACCTCTCTCCCACTTTGAGGCCATCTTAAGCATATTTTCTTATTAGCCATTTATTGCCCAAGCTGCGGCTCATTTTTTCCCCACATTTCCTTGACCACACTTCTAACATCTTTATGTTTGCTTTCATTATTTCTGTGTTTGCAGTAGTTCTTCATGCAGTGTCTTCTCGAGTTTCATGAGCCCCCTCTTGCAAATCACAAAGGCAGATACATCTAACAACGCTGAAGTGTATCTTCATGATGAGAGTGAACCCTGAGCTGGGAGGGAAGGGCTCAGTCTTTCACTGAACACAGCAGCTAGAGTCAAAAACATGTGCTGGTGATGCTGTGGCTGACAGGTACCATTCCCTGCTCTGGGGATACAAACAGGCACAGCCTTTCCGTATACAGTTGGCAGTTTCTATCAAAATCACAAATGCATTTATGCTTTAACTCAACAACTCTACTTCTAGAAATTTATTTGCATGAATGTATGTTTACATATGTACTCACACAGGTACAAAGAAATGAATGTCAAAGGTTATTCTCTGCAGTGTCATTTCTAGTAACAGTTAAGCTATAAACAGTCTTGTGTCCATCATTAGGGCCCAGGTTAAATGAATCATAATATAGCCATCCAGTGAAGTATTATAAAGCTAAAACAAGGAAGAAAGAGGGAGTTCCCACTGTGGCTCAGCTCAGCGGGTTAGGAAACCAACTAGTATCCATGAGGTTCAGTCCCTAGACTCACTCAGTAGGTTGAGGATCTGGTGTTGCCGAGAGCGGTGGTGTAGGTCACAGATGTGGCCTGGATCCTGCGTTGCTGTGGCTGTGGCGTAGGCCGGCAGCTGTAGCTCCGATTGGACCCCTAGACTGGGAACTTCCATATGCCGCGGGTGCGGCCCCAAAAGGCAAAAAAAAGAAAGAAAGAAGGAAGGAAGGGAAGAAAGAAAGTGTTTACAAATTTGGTTTCGGGAGGCCTGGGAATGAGGAGAGGAGAAATATTTTCCACTAGTTACCTTTTTATCACTTGTTTAATCTATATGACTGGATTACCTTGCCAAATATTGGAATTAAAAATTAAATGGATCACCACACACTCATTAGAATGACTACTATTTAAAAAGGAAGGAAGGAAGGAAGGGAGAAAGAAAGAAAGAAAGGAAGTTAGTTCTCGCTGTGGCACAATGGAATTGCCACTGCCTCTGCAGTGCTGGGATGCAGGTTTAACCCCCCACCTCAGCCTGGCACAGTTGGGTTAAGGATCTGGTGTTGCTGCAGCTGTGGAGTAGGTCACAGATCTGATCCCTGGCCCTGGAGCTCCACATGCCATGGAGCAGCCAATAATTCATAAACAAATAAAATTTTAAAAAGCAAAAAAGAAAGAAAATAGCAGAATGCGACGAGAATGTGGAGCAACTGGAATGCCCGTGCACTCTTGGCGAGACCATAAAATGGTACAGCTGCTGTGGAAAACAGTAGGGCGTTTCCTCCAAAAGGTAAAAATAGATTTAGATACAGCAATGTCAGTATATCCAAAACAGATGGATATACACCCAAAAGAATTGGAAGCAGGGTCTCTAAGAGATGTACACTCCATCTAAACACGTACACTCGTATTCACAGCAGCATTAACAATGGCAAAAATGTGGGAGCAACCTAGGTATCCACTGACAGGTGAACGGAGCAGCAAAATGTGTTAGGTACACACATCAGAATACTGTTCAGTCTTAAAAGGGAGTGTAAGTCACGGCTCGGAGCTGCCTCCGCCTGGAACCAGAGTCCCACACGCCTTCTCATGACTAACCGTGTCAAGAGTTGCTAGTATCTTGCTCTTCTCATGAGTTTCACGCTCTTACCTACAGAGTTAATGCCCCGAATCAATCACAACTTCAAAGGCACCATTCTGAGGATGATAAGCGCTGTCAAAAAAGAACAAGTCTCCTCTGACAGTGACGTCCAAGAGGTGAAGATAAGGTGCGAGAGTGGGCAACAAGTCTCTGCAACCTTGGCTTATAATGTTGTCATTTACTCCCACCTAAGTCATCCTAAAGCCCTACGCCCTTCAAGAGTGGAGTCACAGCAGCTGAAGGGGATGAATGACTCGAAAGCCACAGAGCACGCAGAATCCCTTCCACCTAAGGCAGCTGGCAGAGTTCAGAGTTTTTTGGCATCAGGCAGAACCCAAGTTCATAGCCCGGCTCTGCTGTGCACTAGCTGTGTGGCTCTGGGCCAGCCACCTCTGCGCCAACCTGCAAAACGGGGAAGGTCATCGTTCCCACATCACAGGATTGCCGTAAGCGCAAGGAGAGGTCACAGAGAGGAACAAGGAGAAAGGGCTCGATAAATGTCAGCAGTCAGCATCATTTATTCATTCGGTAACACTGAAGGCTCTCTTAACAGCAAAGTCCAGTGACCGATGAGGTGGAGAATATAAAGTTTCTCAGACATAGGTCCTGACTTCAAATTACTATTAATAGGAGGGCTAGGACTAGTATTTACATAGCTATTAAGAAAATAACAATAACACACTTCCTGTACTAGGCCCTGGCGATTCGATGATCAATAAGACAATGATCTTTGTCTTCATGGAGGGTTTTATTGGAGGAGACGGGCAATAAATAATTCAGCATTTAATTTAATGTTCTGATGAGGACTACACAGGAGGAGTCCACAGCGTCAGGAGAACAACAACAGGACGCAGGAGGTGCGGTGCCTTGATATGCAATGATGGCTCTTCCCCCACCCCCCGGGGTAGACGAGTAAGACGCTGGAAGACAGCAGCAGGAGAGGGAAGCGGAGGGGGCCAGGCAAAGCGGCAATCCCCTGCAAGGTCCCGAACGGGGCAGCTTCAGCCTGAGGGTAGAAGCCAGGGAGGGGCCCTCAGAGCAGTGAGAGGGATTCTGGGGGATGCAGGAGGAACTCCGCAGCATCTGTTACTCGGGGGACCATTAAGATGGGGCATCGGGGAAGTTTTCCCTGGAAAAGTGCCATTTTCACCAAGGAGCAGCAGACTGGCCAAGAGCAGGGGCCGCTCACTTCGAGATTCATTAAGGGGGGGTTCAGATATAACATTTTGGTGGAAGGCAGCAAATCTGGGACTTTGCAGGATATCATTCCATCTGGGCCCCACCTGCAGCCCTAGCCCTTCCTGCCAAAGCCAGGCTGATGGCTGCCACTGGTGACACACGCTGTAACTAGCGGTCAAGGGCTGTTACCAGGAAACACCTGACAACCTCAGGGCTAAACGACTCAACCTTCGAGCGGCCGATCCGTCACCCATCGCCAACCCTCCCAAACCCAGAGCGCTCTTGGCAGCCGGCACCCCTTACTCCCACAGCCCCCCGCCCTTCATCACAACGGCCTGGGGCAGAAGTTTCCCACCAAGAACGTTCGAGCTCCTATTGAAGAAACAAGATCCAAGAAACAGGTTTGAAGATAAAGCACATCTGGATCTCTCTGGATATGCGCCGCTCAACTGAGGAGGACTTGGGCAGGGGTGGGGCGTGGCTGCTCCTGACATTGGTGGGAAGAGGCCAGGAATGCTGGTAAACACCCCACAGTGCACAGGACTCCCCCACCAACAAAGAACGGTCGGGCCCCAAATGGCCACTGTGCTGAGGCCGAGAAACCACCGTGGAGAGCAACGGCCATCGAGCGCACTGCAGCAAAGCCTGGATTTGCCGTCTACAGCGCCTTCTTTCCTGCCAGGATCAGTGACACACTGTGAGGAAGGCCTTCCTTTTCAGCGTCAAGAAACAGAAGCTGTAATCAAACTACCTTAAGCATAAAAGGTCTATTGTTCAATAACCGCTTGGTCCAGGCATGGATTCTAATGATGTCTTCAGGAATCAGTCTCTCTCATTCTTTCTCTCTCCTCCTCTCTCCAGCTCTTTTCTCCTCCCTCTCAGCCTTATTTCACGGAGACTCTCTGCGTGAGAGCTCTAAGGAGCACGAGACCTCGCTCTGGAAAGCTGACAGCGCCAGCGGAAGGCGAGCTTCTCTCTGCCCGCACTGTAGCTACGTCATGATCTAGGAACTGACTTGACTTCCTCGCTGGGGTGACCTGACCATCCCGGTCATGGTCGCCAGGGGACACAGACTCCTCACCGGGCAGGCCTGAGTCCCAGGTCCACGCCAGGGGTGGTAAACCCACCCAGAACCACACACTGAGACGGGTTCTCGGGGAAACGTGGTGTTTGTGCGTAGCTGTGCGTGCAGTGCTCGCATCAACCCTGAAACAAAGATGCTGTATTGCGCCCACTGCACGGCCGTGGAACCCCAAGCAGAGGGAGACACGGTGGCACAGCGGCGGGAGCCAGACAGCCCCGGTGCCGTCCCCAGACCTACGGCTGACACGGGGTGATAGCTTCCCGTCTGTGCTTTGCTTTTCTCGTCTGCCAAGGGAAACAGTTTGCTGTGGGAATTAAATGAGTGACGCCCCCCAAGGGCGTTCAGTCAGGTCTGGGACCCACTCACTAAGCACATCGTAACTGTCCTCTTTCATTTTCGAGAATTAAGCCAAGCTACTCGTTTGGACAAAAAGAGAAACTGAGGTCTGTCTGGAAAGGAAATCTCCCATCTGTGGCAGAGGCAGGGTGCAAGAGCCGCTTGCCCCAGCCCTGGGGCACCATCCCCTACACTGCGGGCCCGAGTGAAAGCTTCACTCCCCCCTAAATTTCATCAGCTCCAGCAGGTGGAAGGACAGCCCAGAACCCAGCACCAGTTGATCTTATAAATTTTCCGTCCACTAGGCCATGCCGGCCTCCCCACAGGAGAAGCCTTCTGAGCCACGAAGGGGATGTTGAACTTGACCTTCCTCCACGCAGCGCTCCGCGGACCCTCCAGCCTGCCCAAGGGGACAAGGTCGGTTTTGAGGTTCACTGCACACTGCGCTGGCTTTCCCTACAGCCTCCCTCTCTGCTTCTCGGGCTCCCTGGAAATCCATCAGTTTCATGCTATTTTTTGCCCGCACCTTTCCTTTGTGAGTTAGCTACAGAATGAGAAGCTGTGTGCTCCGTTCAGAGAATGGGAGAGGCAGGGAGAAGAAAAGGTTAGGGCTGTGTTTACTTGACTTAGCGCTGTTTTCCAGCTGCAGCACAATCGTAGCTCCACAGCAACCCAAAAGCATATGATTAGCCAAAGAGCTTTCTTCAGAGAAACACCCGACCGCTGCTATAATAACATGGGGCCTAGGCAGAGAGGCAAAGATAAATGCTAATTTTAAAATTAAATGGCTCTCTCTCCTGTCACGTCTAAGAGAATGGGACAAGGATAACGGGAGAAAGTGACAGGCAGGTATGATAGAAAAACTCCATCACACGGGAGGAAACCCTTTCCGTGGAGGTTAAAGAAAGGCAGCTGAAATCATGGCAAGAATGAACACTCGCTGAGCATTTACCACATCCAGACACGATGCATGATTTCATTCAGTCCCCACGAGGATCCCATATAAACACAGATGTCTTCAGCATCTCCACTTTGCAGATGAGGAAACCGAGGCTGAGAGAAGGCAAGTACCTGGGACCAAGGCGCCTTGAGCGTGAATAGAGAGGCCAGGATCTGAAAGCAAGCAGCCTGGCTTTGCATCCCATGACCTTGGGCATTTATAGTAAATTACCTCCTGGATCCAGGCACAGGGACACGACATCTCCCAGATTTCAAGGTTCCTTTCAGGTCGATCGGTTACTCGTGCAACAAATAGGGACTAGCTGCTAGGTGTTAAGCATTATGAGGGCAGTACCAGCACCCTTCTCTCGCTTCCTTCCCTTCCTGGCAGAGGGAAACCAGCCTGGTTCGAAGACTGACACAGGCCATCAGCTGGGGGTCCAGCGTTTCCTTTTCCGGTTACTAAGACCAGATCAACCACGGAGACTGTGTGGTTCGGTGGCGAAGCCACTGAGAGACCTCGGTGGAAACCCCAGCCTCAGCTCCCGCGTGCTACGTGTCACTGCAGGAAAGTGACAGTCTCTCCAAACATTTTCCCTCTGATTCTCAAATGGAGAAAATAATCATATCGACTGCTTGGGGTTCTTGTAAGGATTAAACAAAGATCTTTATCATTCCGCTGAAGTTCCGAGTTTGCCTGCGGGAATCAGGCTGCAGACTGTTCCCCTGCTGATCTGAACTGCCAGACATCAGTTTTTCATCACCCAAGTGTTTCTGGCCCCAAGAATCCCTGCGGCCACTCACTGACGTCTCATTGCATCCGAGGCCCTCTGGTGGAACCAGAAACCAGCTGCACCTGCTGCTCCAAACAGACGGATTGAAAGAAAGAACGCCGAAGCTCTGGGCACGGTGCCGGCACATAGCAAGCATCCGTTGGCATCGTTTTCATCATGAAATCCCAACTTATTTCCTTCTTAGGAGTTTGCGTAAGCAAGTGAGCAATAGAGGTTTACTGACAGAGCTTTCCCCTTACTAAAAACCCCTCCCAGAGCTCCCAGTGTGGCTCAGGAAGTTAAGACCCTAACACAGTGTCCATGAGGAGGTGGGTTTGATCCCTGGCCTTGCTCAGTGGGTTAAGGATCTGGCATCGCTGCATAGGCCAGCAGTTGCAGTTCTGATTTGACCACTAGCCTGGGAACTTCTGTACCCTACAGGTGCGGCCCTTAAAAAAGAAAGGAAAAAAAAAAAGAAAAAACCCTCCCACTGATGAGCTGAGATCGCCTAGGGTCAAGTCACTTCTGACTGTCCTAATTCTCCATTAAATACGGTAGTTAGTGCCCAGCCTGCCTGGGGCAATAATAACCAACACTCCCCAGCGCCAAGCAGACATGAGCGCATAGAAACTCCAATGTGTCATCATGAAGCAGCAACTGTCACTATGCCCACTTCCCATGTAAAGACACTGCAGCTCAGAAAGAGCCATCCCTTGCCCCCAAACCACACTCCCCACGGGCAACAGAGCTAGGCTTCAAACCAAAGTCTGCTGGCCACAGAGCCCAGGACCGCAGCCTCTCTGCAGGTGGTCAGTCAGTGGGCAGGAGTGAAGGCCCAGGGCCCCTGCACGCTTCCACTGCACCAGCGCACAGCCTGCTTCCCTCCCCCAGCCTTCCTGGAGAGTGGAAGTTGTTCCCTTATGGTGCAGCAGCTTGATGATCTGGCTTTGTCACTGCAGCAGCTTGGGTCACCGCTGTGGTGTGGGTTCGATCCCTGGCCCGGGAAGCCAAAAGAAAAGAAAGTCTCCCTGAGGCCAGATCAAAAGCCCCACCCCAGCAGGAAACTGCACCCTCTAAGTTTCCAAAACCAGCCCTGCGCCCGGTTCAAGAGACGAGCCTGGCCCATCACAGCCTGCGGTGATTAATGTGACTTTTGCCCTTTGTCCTTTCCTGAAGTCAGTACTTAACTATCTCACTGCTGCATGAGACAGTCTCTGTGAATTGGAAAGGAGAGAACCCAATGTCACCTGGGTTAAGAGGGGGAAAAAAAAAAACAAAACTCCATGAACATGTTGGCACATACAACTGGAAAGTTCAGGGCAGAGGCCAACTCCGCTGAGAAGTCAGGTCCTCAAATGGCTCCTGTGACATGCCCCCCCTTCACCCTGCCTTCCTAGGTGCCAGCCTTATTCTCGAGTATGCTTTTCCTTCCCAACGACCAAAGGGCACCAAGAGGGGCAGGCAGACACACCATCAGCTTAACCACCCTCGTTAGAAGTAAGTTTCTCCCACTCTGCCTTTCCCGCAGAGCTCTGGGTGCATCACTGCCCACGGGGAAGAGGGTCACGTGCTAACTCCTAGACCAATGACCTCCTGTGATGAGGAAGTGCGGTCCTTTGATTGGACAGACCTGAGTCACGTGAGCATCCCCAGAGCCTGAGGCTGGGAAAGCCCCACCCAGGAGAGAGTGGGCGGTCCAGCCCAGACGCCACGTGGAAATCAAGGAACCACTGGCGCCAGAAGAAGCAGCATGAGATGCTAGACAAACCAGAGCCTCAGACGCCCACCTTCTCCCTCTGCTTTTTCTTCCCTTCTAATCAAAAGGCACTTTGTGTCTGAGGCTCTTTCCTGTGGCCAGTTTTTCCTGACCTTGTTCGGTGGCTTGAAAAGTAGCACAAGGCAGTGCAAAAAAACTCAACCAGCGAGGACAGTCTAGGAGAGTTGGGGAGGAGGAAGAGAGAGAGAGAGAGAAGGAGAAATGACTTCATTCTTTCCCCAAAGCTCTGCAGCAGCCTCAGGGTCTCTCATTTATAGATACATATTAAAGAATCTTTTCATGAGGGCTGTTTTATGTGAGAAAGTCATTTAGGCAAGGAGGCACTTGGCTTTTCCTTCTAAATGAAAATTTTCAATTAGTCTGAAGAAGTTAATTACACCATCCTTTAATAACTACACTTGTGATTCTGCAAATCCTCTATTAATTGATTCAACCGCATGCCCCCAAACCAAGAATCAGCAAACAGGTTGAAAAAGAGCAAGAAAGAAGCAGCAGTGGGGGGAGAAAAAAAAGACAAAGATAAAGACATGCCCATGTTGTCTGCTGGGTAGGCAGGTGAGGGAGACAAGTGCAAGAGAGTTATTAAAAATTGTGGTTGGTGGGGGACGTGGGAAATTTATCCTATAGATGAAATGAGCTTTCTCAGGCTGCTTGCAGCATATACGATTGTTGCCAGGATGAGTCAGGCTGCTGCTGCAGCATCTCAAAGAGGAAGCAAATCCACAGAGCTTGATCCAGACAATTAAAAGAGAGCTACTGGTCCCACATTCCCTGCCCCAAGGTGGTTTGGGAAAATGCTGCCAAGAGTAGCTTTTGGGTAGATAGAGATAACATTTAAGGCCGAAGCCAGAAACTAGGAAATTCCAGTCCACGATTCGGGGGGGAAAAAAAAAAAAGACTGCTTCTGTGCTCCTGAAGCTCAAAGTGCAGGATCCTGGGTTCAAATCCTGACTCTTCCCAAGGTGAAACCTCTTGGCTCAGTTCCCCCATCTATCAAATGGAGAAAATAAACACATCTGTACTGCGGGGATCTGACAGATGGGCTAACACGTAGCAACTGTTCAACACTGGTTCTTGAACATGGTTTGATTTTTTTTTT
>PVHT021183543.1:1969484-2006658 GCA_004024745.2 Catagonus wagneri | reverse complement strand
AAATAAATAAAAACAATCTTAACAAATAAATAAATAAATAAATAATAAAAAATATCTTCCATTAGAGTAAATTCACTTGTTTTTTCCTGAATAGCAACCCATGAGCTAATAAGTGCTTTAAGCCCTCGTCACCGCTTTTCCCACCTCTGCTGTCTTTTATAAATATTGCATTTCCTTGACTTCTCAGGTGGGCAGAGAACTTAGCCCTCAAAATCTCCATACCAAGTAAGTGGCCGTAATAAATCGACTTCACACTCCACTCCCACCAGAATGGCTAAGCTGGACAAGACGGAAATGCCAAGGGCTGGTGAGGATTCGAAGCCCCCGAAACTCTCACGACACGGATGTGCCGGTGGATACAAACCGCTTTGGGATGCTGCCTTTGGCCACATCCACAGCTGAGCACAGGCCACCTCGGTTTCAGAATTCCACTTATTCTCCCCAAAAGACATGCCCTGGCATGTTCACCGCAGGGTCATTCACCACAGCCAGGAACTAAAACCTTCCAAACGCTCGAGAGTAATAGAACAAATCGTTGCATGTCCACAGGGTGGAATATTAATTATAACACAATGAAGAGATGTCACAACTATGCTCTACAAGACGGGTCAATCTCACAAACATAATAGTGAGAGAGAGAAGCCAGACGCGCAAGAGTCAGGGTCTGAGTCCCTTAACAGACTGTACTAATCTTAGGAAACAGAAGTCAGGTTACTTGGGAGGGGGCGGGAAACAGGGAAGGGGTGACTGGAGCTTTTGGGGTGGCTGGTCACCTTCCATTTCCTAATACCTGTGTCCATTACAGGGGTGTGTTCAGTATGTAAAAGTCTAAGCTGTACACTTATGACTTGGGCACTATCACTGACAATTACAGTCCAAAAGGGTTTTTTTTTTTTTGGGTTTTGTTTTGTCTTTTTAGGGTTGCACCTGCAGCATATGGGGGTTCCCAGGCTTGGGGTCAAATCAGAGCTTCAGCTATTGACCTACACCACAGCCACAGCAATGCTAGATCCAAGCCTCGTCTGCAACCTACACCACAGCTCATGGCAACACCGGATCCCTAACCCACTGAGCGAGGCCGGGGATCAAACCCGCATCCTCATCGATATTAGCTGGATTCATTTCTGCTGAGTCACAGTGGGAACTCCTGACTTGGTTTTGATCCAAGTTTAATTAAAAAAAATAAATGTGTGTACAGGAGACTGAATCACCTATAGAATGAGGTTGTCTCTCTCCAGCGCTTTATGCCCAAGCCAAGCAGAAGGAAGAGGAGGGCCACCATCTATAAATCTTAGCTCCCAACTGTCTTCCCGTTACCCAGATGGTTCTGTAGTCTCCAAACAGGTGGACACTGCCACCCAGCGGATGTAATGGAGAACAAGCTACCTTTGGTAACCGCTGCGAATCAAAATCTGTGTACAAATTTACACGACTTAGCAGGTAAGTTTTAAAAAAAAAAAAATGAGTCACCCATTTAAAAAAATGAGTAAAGAACATAAGAAAGGAAGTGAAAGAATAACATTTTCAAGTGGTAAATAAATATATACTAAAATACACTAATTATTACTGGAGAAAGGGAAATTAAGACACCAATTAAATACCGTTTCCACCCATCTGATTGGAAAAATGACTAAAGTTTAATCATCTCAAGAGCTGATAAAGGCAAAGGGCCATCAGGTTCTCCCAAGTCTCTCACGATCAAGGCAGAAGAGTCAACCGGGTCTGTATCTTGAAGGGCTATTTGATGTTCTTTTTCAAAATATTAAATGCACATAGCCCAACAGTCCTCATTTTCAGATTTAAGACTAGAGAATCATTTTCATTTTTGCACAAGAAAGTTAAGTACAATCTAGGACCTGCTGTTGTTCCAGAAAGCAAGAAAACTTTCCACAAGAAATGGGTTCACGACTGAAGGAAGAGGTGCCTAAGCGTCAAGTTCAGACAGGGAGGGCATGAAAAATAGCAATGGCTGTAATTGATTGAAACAGAAAAAATATATCAAAATCCATGAATCCGTATTTACAGCTAAGAAGGGTGGCAACAAAACAAAACTTAAACTTTTCTGCCATCACTGGAGCAAACTATAATACCAACTCCTTACTCTAAAAGTTGATAATTAATGGGAATGAATTAAGCACCTGTCCTACAGCTCTAGCAGGAACAAAAACCCTATAACCCTGGTCAATCCAAAAGACTTCTTGTTTACAGAAGAATGTCAGCTGATCCACGGAGACGATATGGTAGAATCTGCAAATCAAATCTTGCAATCCACAAATGAAACTCTCGATTGAGACGAGGACCGGCAGTCAGGGGAAATGATAGGGAGTTGGACATTTGCCAACATACACTTCCACAGGTCACTTTCTGTTTTCTAGGGGACATCGGTAACTACAATGCAGAGACGTGACTCTCCCAATCTGAACCCAAAGGTCAGTGTGAGCAGCTCTAATAGGGAGCAGCCAGATCTTATGTGTTTTCCGTTGCAATGCAATGCAGAGAATGCATTGGGTACCCGTACCAAAATTTCTTGTCACACAGTTTGTCCTATTCAAGACTTTAGAAATAATTTCCAATTTTCGAAAAACATAGGTGAAAACAGAACAAGTATCATCATGAGGAAGCAATATCAAAATCCAAAAGGTAAGGAGACGTTCCATAGGAAGCTGGTCTGATACCATCAAGACAATGTCATTGGAAAAAAAATGTAAAATGGGTGAGGGATGTTTCTATCCTAAATCAAAAGAGACTTTAAGGACAAAACATAACAAGCAATGTAATGTATAATGTGGAATCGTTGATCGGATTCTGATTTGAGAAACATCTGGGAGACTATGGAAAAACTGAACAAGATAGTAGATGAGGAGTTCCCGTTGTAGCTCAACAATAACGAATCCAGCTAGTATCCATGAGGACTCAGGTTTGATTCCTGGCTTTGCTCAGTGGGTTAAGGATCCGGTGTTGCCATGAGCTGTGGTGTAGATCGCAGACGCGGCTCAGATCTGGCATTGCTGTGGCTGTGGTGTAGACTGGCAGCTGCAGCTCCAATTTGACCCCTAGCCTGGGAACCTCCATACACCGCGGGTCCTAGAAGAACAAAGAAACAAAAAAAGATAGTAGATGACATTCAGGAGCTATTGTTAAGGTCTATAGGGGTGACCTGGAATTGTGGTCCTGTGCAAAAACACTTTCACTTTTTAGAGATGCATATTGAGATATTTTGGGGTAAAATACTATGATGTCTAATTCACTTTAAATCTGGCCAGAAAGGAGTTCCCGTTGTGGCTCAGAGGAAACAATCTGACTACCATCCATGAAGACACGGGTTCAATCCCTGGCTTTGCTCAGTGGGTTAAGGATCCAGCATTGCCACAAACTGTGGGGCAGGTCACGGACACGGCTCGGATCCCGCATTGCTGTGGCTGTGGTGTAGGCCAGTGGCTACAGCTTGGATTCAACCCCTAGCCTAGGACCCGCCATATGCCATGGGTGCAGCCCTGAAAAGACACACACACACACAAAAAAAAAAACTGGCCAAAAAATACATCAAAATATTAACAATTATTAAACATAGGGGATGTGAATATATTATTTATATCACACTCCATACTTTTCTCGGTTTGAAATTCATTAAAACAAAAGTAATCGTAGAAAAAAATTTATACTACAATATTCGATGTGACACTGAGTATCACAGCAAAAAACTAGAGGCAACCTCAGTGTCTTTCAACATCAGAATGGATAAATCATTGACCTCAATAAATAGACTGTTTACATTTTCTTTCGCTCCTCATCATAGTCTTGGATTTGGGCACCTTATAGATGCATATGTTTGCTACGCCTTATCGGACAAGGCTATCCAGGCCAGTGGATCAAAACTTGAATTTCATGAACTGGTAACATTTCAAAACTTCACACACACCCCAAAATGGTCTAAGGACTGTTGAAAGCAGCATAAACCCTTATTTTACCGTATAAAAAAAATGAAATACTATTTACCAGCATCATCTCTTCATACCAGAAAGAAATTTTTATCACCAAAAGGTACAGCTGAATGGATATAATCTCAGACTGCACAACAGTCCCTTACGCAGAACACACTTAGATTTATGGAGTCTCTACATCATCTGAACGACCACTAAAAACTGGGCATGTGGGTCAAACACTCAACTCTGGCAGGTGGGGCTTTCATCAAGTCACCTTGCTTAAGACACGGGGCATTACAAGGTGATGGCGCTGTCAGACAGAATTCAGACTTCCAACTTCTCTCATCGGTTGGAACTAAGTGAAAACGCCTTCGTCAAAAAACGTTAACAAACAATCACCTGTGACAACCAAAATTCCAAGCCCCCGGTGAACTGGAATTTACTAGACAAGAAGCATCCAGAGATCCTGTAACTCAGAGCCAAAGAACTGGCTGAAGTTTGTCCAAAGTCCAAAGGCTCCTCCAGGTCAGAGAGTGTGTGGGAGAGTTTTGTGTGGTGGGCAGCACCCCGGGCGCGGGACCAACCTGGTTTAGATCGGAATTGGCACTCGACCAGTTACTGACTTGTAGCCCCTGATGTTTAGTATCCTAATCTGTACCCTAAGTAAAACGAACGTTTAATCAGTGGGATCAAATGGAAAAATGCAAAATAACTCAGCACAGTACCTAACCTATTGCTACTATAATTTCTGTCCAGATGCCAAATTTCCAAAGTTCCTGCTTCTTCCCCAACCGGCAAGACCGAGACCTAACCAACACGGAGTGTTCAGGGCTGAGCGCAGACTGGCATCACCAGACTCTAGGACGTGCCACGTTTGACCAGGTCAGGTCCTCATCCACCTGGGGGTAACCGTGGCTGCAGGTGAGGAGGGGAGAGCGGCAGACTCCCCGGAACCCGGGCAAGAAGGGCTGGGACGTCACGTGCCTGGTCCTGCAGACCCTTTCCTTCCTGAGACCCGGGCCACCCATACTTCCGGTCTGGCTGAGACTGTCGATCATGTTTCCCCGCCCACCTCCAGCGAGTGACGCAAACTAAAGCCAATCAGATTCTGCTCCTCCCGCTCTTGCATCCAGAGCACTGGGGGACGGAAAACAGGACTTGGGTCCTGACCTGATGTTGTCCTGAAGCTTTGGCACCGGCTACCCGCAGGCCTAGAGCGGCCTATCTAGAGAAAAGGTCCTACAGAGTTTTCTTTTAGTCTAGGACACAGTTTTCTTTTAGTCTCCGACACGTTCCTTTTATGCTTCAGCGAGATTGATTCCCATTTCTTGGAATCCCCAGATTCTAAATGGTGTCAACCTCCTCGCTCCGCCGCCTGTGCTGCAGGTCTAGCCACCACCAGCAGCCCCTTTCCTGCTTCTCTCAATGCAGGTGTCACCCTCGAAGATTTGAAATGAACGCCTGCAAGGTGCCCCGCCCTGACCCAAGCTGAGGGAGCAGCGGTGGACACTGCAGCTGCCCACACTGTCACCGACGCAGATGGTGGTGACCAGAGTGATCCAGGCTCTGACGAGCCATCTCTGGGACTCCTGCACCGGGGGAGGGGGGGGTTCTCCAGGATCACCCCCCCCACACACACACACACACACCCCAGTGGCTGGAAGGAAAAGTTAGGATACAGCGTGTGACTGCAGAAGTGCCACTGGAACGCCTTTTCCCATCAAAATGTTCTGTTTCCTTCTCTCAGACTTTTCCATCAAGAGCCCCTTAAACCACATTTTCATCGGCCTTCTCACTGCAGACTCGAATGTCCCCGGTCCAGATGTCTGCTTCATCTGACATGGTCACATTTTGCATATTGAGCACATGGGAATAGCCTTCCTGGGAATAACAGATATGCTCTCTGCCATTTGTCTTATTGAAAATCTATGCCCCCTCCTTCCAGTTTTGGTTTCCAAACATTTTGACAGAGACGTGGACATGAGAATTATGTCGCTTCCCCCTTAATTCCACGAGAAAAATAAAAGGCAAGTGTCGTGGTAAAGAGCAACTGAACCGGCCCCCACTGTCAAGGATCCCCCAAGGGTGGCAGGATCACAGCAAACCGGAAAGCCCTGCCCTGATCCAAAGGGAACCTTTAATGCCAGCTACTGCTCTTCATTGTTATGCAGGAGATCGGGGCTCCCCAAAGTCTCTTTCCTGAGAGAAACCAGGGATCCTGGTTTTTATATAAATGTATCTTATTTCTAAATGTTAACAAATAATTCAGAGCTTCATTTTTTAAATGCCAGGCATCCCCATTGGCAGTTTAAAGAGATAAGCAAACAAGCCAACATGAGCTGCATTCTGCCCCCCTCCCAGGGGGATGTTAGTTTGCAGCCTCTGTGGTTACAGTCCCAGCCCACACTTCACATTTATGCAGATTAGATACAGGTATCTTCCCCCGCCCCCGAGATATTGTATTGCCATTTGCCTGAAAAACTGTCCTAACAAATATAAAAAGCTGGAGTTCCCGCAGTGACTTAGGGAGTTAAGAACCCAACTAGTATCCATGAGGATGCAGGTTCAATCCCTGGCTTCACTCGGTGGGTTAAGGATCTGTCGTTGCCTTGAACTGTGGTGTAGGTCGCGGAAGGCAACTCAGGTCTGGTGTTGCTGTGGCAGTGGCGTCGGCTGGTGGCTGCAGCTCCGATTTGAACCCTAGCCCAGGAACACATATGCCACAGGTACAGCTCTTTAAAAAAAAAGAAAAAGAAAAAAAAAGGAAAGAAAAGAAAAAAATATGTATTTTTAATAAGTTGAGACGTTCATGATGGACAGGGCACCTCCCAGAGTTGGGCAGTACACAACCTGCACACCCAGACATAGCACCCTGCTTTCATCGTCTTTGAGCTTTTCAAGATAAGCCCTTAAAATGCCTATTCACAACTTTCAATTTTTTTCTCACTCTCTAATTATGTTTCAACTTATATTTGACACTGTATTTACACCTGAAAGATGAAATGAAGGGTTGTTATTTATCTAGTTAGGGCAAGTCAAGTAACTGAGGTTAAAGGAGATTCAAAAGGATTTGGGGCTCAAATCTCAGTCTGTCTCTTCACCTTGCAACGCTGTGACCCCTGGAGGCACAACCGCCTTCACCAGGATAATCTCCGCCAGGTCCCCTGAATGCTCTGACAGCCTGGAAATAGATGGATGTGACTGTTCACAGCCGGAATTTGCACTGTACAAAATCACCTTCTCCCAGCTATCAATTATTGTCATTATCGGTAGCCAGGCAAGTTCTTTACAATGTTTTCTGAAACTATCTCAGATCAGTAATTAACTCCCCAGGCAGGGCTCTTGGATTCCACACTTTAATGAGGACCATGACCGTGAAGCCTTTAGAATGTGAAAAATGAAACTGATCTCCATCATTCTCCTCATTTCCTCCCTTCTACTGGTAAAGGATCGGCACAAAATGTTCCCTTTTTTTTTTTTTTTTTTTTTGGTAGGAAGTCTTTAGAGGCCAACCCACTTGGTCTAAAGGCTACAAGTCACCCCTTGAGGCAGAAAGCGCGCTGCAGAAACGAGGTTGGTGTTTTCCCTCTGGCCAAATCCCCTCTTAATTAAGAAGCGCACCTGCCTAAGTTAAACACAGAGGAGCCAGCGTCCGGCCAAGTGTGCAGCCGACCGTCTCCACTAATTGCCCAGACTCACCAGCACCCCTGCCTCATTAATGATGAAAAAGCCGTCTGGACACCTTGCAAACAATCCCCAGAGAGTCATAGAAGTGACCTGGCCAGAAGGTGGCGCCAAATTCTGTCTTATCCTGACGGCAGGGACACCGCGGAGCTCAGCTCCCCCAGGAGACGGATCTTGCACGCGGGGAGAAAGTAGGCAGGTCAAGGGTTTGGGTTTTGGACAAACATGAAATTATTCTCCAAGCAAATATGTTTTCCTTCATAGAGAAGAGGCTCCCTGACGAATATCTACATTTAAGAGGCATCCCAAAGATCACGCGAAAACCCGGTCAAGTGTTTGGAGCAGCTCTCAGTGAAAGAACTGATGCTTCTGGAGCCTTCCGCACACCGCAAGTTAGCTTTCCAGTCTGGTCCGCAGGGCGCAGAGGAGGCAGGGATGTGGTGCTTGGCATGGGGCAGGCAGCTGGCTGAGGAGTCAGGCCACCCAATGTCCCCTTGGGACACCAAACACCAAGATGACGCTATCGGAGTTCCCGTGGTGGCTCAATGGTTGGCGAACCCGACTGGCATCCATGAGGACGTGGGTTCGATCCCTGGTCTTGCTCAGCGGTTTAAGGATCCGGCGTTGCCATGAGCTGTGGTGTAGGTCGCAGACAAGGCTCGGATCCTGCATTGCTGTGGCTGTGGAGTAGGCTGGTGGCCACAGCTCCAATTGGACGCCTAGCCTGGGAACCTCCATATGCCCCAGGGTGCAGCCCTAAAAAGACAACAGCCAAAAAAAAAAAAAAAAAGAAAAAGAAAAAACAAGATGACACTATTGACTGAGCAAGCACTGGACCAGGAGTCAAGAGACTGGGGTTTGAGGAAAGGCTGTCCCACAGACAGCTGGGGAACCTTCCAGCATGTGCCCCACAGAAGTCGCGCTGGAGCAGGTGATACCTGGCGGGGAGAGTGCACGTCCTAGGGAATAGCGCTAATAAGGCTGGCCTCCAGCCTCTCTACTTCCCCGGGTTCAAATCCCACCTCTGACACTTCCCAGCTGCGCGACTGTGGTGTGGACCAAGTCACTTCATCTCGGTGCCTCCATCACCTCTTCTGCAGCCTCGTGGAGTGGTCATGACCCACCGGGGACAGGGACTTTCAGGAAACTATCCAGACAGCTTGCCCCACGTCCTGTGGGGGATGTGGGGTTCTGAGACTGGTCAGGTGTTTGGGGGAGCTGTCACTGTCTGCAGAAGTAGCTGCACCCCAACTGCCAGGGGTGACATAGGTGTCTACTTCCCAAGAGCCACAGGGTCCCCCCAGAAGACTTGGAACCTTCTGGAAGGCTCCTTGTCACCGGTGTGGCCCACACGGCAAGGCGTCACAGCCAGCAGAGGCTGTGGGCCGTACCCTCCAGAGCAGGAACCGAGGCAAGGGGGTCCCAGCAGCGAGTCTGCGTGTGCCACCCATGCCGCGGGACTGTGTGGGGTCCCCAGCTGTCCGCAGAAGCCTCCAGCGAGCCCCCGAAGAAAGACAGAATTCTGAACGTAGGCCAAGTCCAAGGAACCAGAGTTCTATTCATATTCGTTTCCTATTTTGCTGCTGGAACAAATGACCGCACACTCAGAGGCTTAAAATCGTTCCTGATTCTGAGGGTCAGAAGTCCGAAAGGGGTCTCTCTGGGCAAAGGAAATCTCTTTCCTTGCCTCTTCCAGCTTCTGGAAGGCTCTCCACAGCCAGCTCTCTGCCCTGCCCTCACTGTCACAGCTCTCTTTTTCTGCCTCTTTCTTCTGCCCCCTCCACGGCTTTTGTAAAGTTTTATTCAAATACGGTTGATTTACGATGTCGTGATCATTTCTGCTGGACACAAATGTTTCAGTTGCGCATATTCTTTCTCAGCTCTTTTTCCATACAGATTATCACAGAATACTGGGTAGGGGTCACTGCGCTATACAGCAGGTCCCCACTGGCCGATCATTCCATGGGCCACAGAGTGCATAAGCCAGTCCCCAACCCCTGGGGAGGTCCATCCCATCCCCACCCGTCCGCTTTGTTAACCACAAGTTTGTTTGCAAAGTCCATGAGTCTTTTAAGGACCCCTGGGGTTACACTGGGCTCAACTGGATAATTCAGCACAATCTTCCTGTTTTCACTGCGTCCACGATGTTAGGTCCCCTTTGTCATGTAACCTACAATAGTCACAGCTTCCTGGGATTGGTATGGGACATCTTTGGGGCCCTTATTCTGCCCCCCCCCAAGATGCCCTCACCCCTGACAGATGGCTCTTGCTCCCTCTGCTTCCGCAAAGGCTCTTCCTGGAACTAAATGTCATTCTTTCTCTCCCTGTCTGGCCTTTTCCCCTCGCGCAGTCATCCTCCTCCTCTGCTGAGCTTTCAGCTCTCTTTGCTTGGAACTTGGGCCTCCAGGGAGTTCCCGTTGTGGCTCAGCAGTAACAAATCTGACTAGTAACCCTGAGGACACGGGTTCGATC
Source organism: Catagonus wagneri (assembly GCA_004024745.2). NCBI lineage: Eukaryota > Metazoa > Chordata > Mammalia > Artiodactyla > Tayassuidae > Catagonus > Catagonus wagneri. Next base: position 1,996,579 of record PVHT021183543.1, on the reverse strand, counting down.
CCTGGCCTCGCTCAGTGGGTTAAGGATCCGGCGATGCTGTGGCTGTGGCGTAGGCCAGCAGGTGCAGCTCCGGTTCGACCTCTAGCCTGGGACTTCCATATGCTGCATGTGTGGCCCTGAAAAAAAAGAAAAAGAAGAAATTGGCCTCCAGGTCACAGACCTAACACTTAACGGCTGGAAGTGAATGGTGGAAAGGGTGATTGCCAGTGCCAGCCCCCAAGACCAGATCTCCAACAGGAAAGCAATTAGCAGAGCTTTCCCGTGTGCATGTGCGCGTCTCTGCTTCTTAAGATGCTTAAAACAGCACCTGCTGACAGTACCACTGCCCAGAAGAATCTGAATACCCCCTGCTTCACCAGCCAAGGGACACACACAGTCCCACTGAAAACAGCTCTCCCAGCCTCGGGCCGTGCCCTTCTGCTTCTGGGTTGTATATTAGTCCAAGGGACAAGGCCAGGCAAGAGACGGTCCCCGGCCACAACTTTCTGTCGCCCTCCTCCTTGTTTTTATTCTGCTCTTTGGGTGGCTCTGCATCTCTCTTCTCTTCTTCGGAAGCCAAAAAGTAAACCAAGCTTAACAAGAAATCCTGCTCACCTACCAGCTACCTCACCCTTAGACAGGAGCTGGGGGTCCCGGGTCTCCCTCCTCCGGCCCAGCACATGACACAAATAGGTGATGAGTCCGCAAACAAACTGAAAATATACTTGGCTGCACTTTGGTTTATAAGTACCTTTCAAAACTTCTTTCCGTGATTCTCAGAAGCGTGGGTGCAGCTAGTTCGTACTGTTTGTTACCAGTGGGTGTGAGTGGCACAGAAATTGAGTCAGCGTTTATCTTATTTGTCTTATACATCATCCACTGGAAACCGTTCAGAAATAAGTCTCTGCTACTGGGGCCTGGAATCACACTTTGAATGGCACTGCATGTCATTACTGTCAATAAAATATGTCATGTGAAAATCTTAGTTTCAACAACATAACCATTTGGCTGGAAAAATGGCAGAAACAAGTATTATGGGGAGTTTCCGTTGTGGCGCAGTGGAAACAAATCCAACAGTGTCCATGAGGATGCGGGTTCAATCCCTGGCCTTGCTCAGTGGGTTAAGGATCTGGCGTCGCCGTGAGCTGTGGTGTAGATTGCAGACACAGCTCTAATCTCACATTGCACGTGGCTGTGGCGCAGGCTTGCAGCTGCAGCTCCAATTCGACCCCTAGCCTGGGAACCTCCATATGCTGCACGTGCGGCCCTAAAAAGCAAAAAACAAAACAAAAAAAACACAAGTATTATGGAATAAAAATAATGTATCAGGGAGTTCCCTGGTGGCCTAGAGGTTAAGGACTTGGCATTGTCACTGCTGTGGCTTGGGTTCACTCATACAGGGAACTTCCGTATGCCACAGGCACGGCCAAAAATAATATTAATAATTTAAAAGTTAGTTACATCTGTCTCTTTTTTTCTTCTTTAGGCCACACCCACTGCATGCAGAAGTTCCCAGGCCTGGGATCCACCACGGAGGTAACCAGAGCCACAGCAGCGACAACACCAGGTCCTTAACCCTCTGAGCCACCAGGGAACTCCATGCCTTCATTTTATTACTCGATCCTCCAACATGGCCAGCTCACGGAACAGAATATCCACACAACCACAGTAATGATACAATTTCGTCTTCGATGATTTGCCAGCTCAGTCATATAAAACCGGAATTTTGTCTTTTTGTTGTTGAAGACTAGTTTTATATTTGTCCTTAATTATTGCTGTTAAAGTACGTATGTCAAGGTAGTAGAACAAAGCCTCTTGCAGCTGGTGGTTATTAGCTAACTCTCTGCACTTTCAATATTGAGACCTAGGCTGGGTGGCCCTTCGCTTGCACCTCTGGATCCCTCAAGCGTCAGTGGGTCTGCATTTAAACACGCAGAGGAACGTGGGCAAAGCTTGCCATCGGCGGAACTCAATTTTATTTGTAACTTAGATAAGCATCCAAAGACGGCATCCTTTTTTTTAACCCTCGCCCCCAAACCAGCTCGTTGGCACCCTCTCTGGCTCCTAACTGATCAAGGACGTTGGGTCTTTTAATGCCGGACTAGGAAGCACCATGAACTTCCCTGCAGCCAGACAGCGCGGAAGACAAAGGATGGGGGGGAAAGCGGGTCCAGGGGACGATCCAGAGCCCCCAGCAGAGCTGAGAAGTCAAAGCAAAGACTGCTTGCCCCCCCTCCCAAGACCCAACTACTTCGCACTTAGCACCTTACCCATTTGCCAAACCTTGACCTAAATCGTGGAGGACTACATAAACCAGGTTAAGGGACTAAGCTTTATCTTAAGGACAATGATGAGCGATTAGATGATTTAAAGAGAACGGACACGGGAGTTCCCCATCGTGGCTCAGCAGAAACCAATCTAATGAGTATCCACAAGGACGCAGGTTCGATCCCTGGCTTCGTTCAGTGTGTGAAGGCTCCGGTGTTGCCGAGAACGGTGGTGTAGGTCACAGACGTGGCTCAGATCCCCCATTGCTGTGGCTGTGGTATAGGCTGGCAGTTATAGCTCCGAGTGGACCCCCAGCCTGGAAACCTCCATATGCCACGGGAGCAGCCATTAAAAAGACGAAAGAACAAAATGAAGAGTCCAGACACAGATTTACAACTCTATAACAATCACTCTGCAGAGTAAAGAATAAGAAGGGAAAGAGTGAAGACGGGGAGTCTAGTTGAAAGGCCATATCAGTAATCAGGTTAAAACGGAGGGAACTAGAGACCTGCAAAGGTATATGAGCTCCGTTTTGTTTATTTATTTAGCCTTTTTTTTTTTTTTTTGTCTTTTTAGGGCCACACACGCGGCATATGGAGGTTCCCAGGCTAGGGGTCTAATCAGAGCTGTAGCCACCGGCCTACGCCACAGCCACAGCAACGCAGGATCCAAGCCGCATCTGCAACCTACACCACAGCTCACGGCAACGCCGGATCCTTAACCCACTGAGCGAGGCCAGGGATCAAAGCCACATCCTCATGGCTCCTACTGGCGTTCATTTCCGCCGCTGAGCCACAACGTGAACTCCAAGTGAGCTCCCTTTTAAACCGAAACGCAGTTTTTATTCGTGCACTGTCTTCAGGAACCACTAGATGGCGCCATCTCATAGAGAAAAAGTATTCATTTTCCCCAATATCTAAACTTATTTTAGAGGGTGTGCTGGGCTAGCCTTTGGAAACTTACCAGCTGCAGTTCAAGTGTCTCAGTGATTTAACCCTTTGAGTAAATTTTCAGAAGAACCTACCTCACACTAAGTTAAGGTCACGTGTATAGTCCATGGTTTTATATGAGAAACTGAAACAACTAAAAGATCAACTAAGTTCACCTCCCCAGTTAAAATATGCTGGTTCAGCCAACAGGAAAAGGGACAAAGACCCAATCGTGCCAATTTACTAAGGAGGAGATACAAAGATCAAAGGGCACATTCCAAAAAAAAAAAAAAAAAGCTCAGCCTCACTCATAATCAAAGAAATGTTCCTTACAACAAAAATAAGATATAATTTAGGCCCTAGTGAGATTGCCTTCTCAAATGACGATCCCAGCATTGGCAAGAGCATAAAATGAACATTCTCAGGAACTGCTGATAAAAGGGCAATTTTTCTGTAAATACCCAGAATATTTTAATTGTGTCTATTCACTGACTGGTGAGTTCACTGACTTCTGCAGATATCTAAGGAGACGGTCAAGCATGTGGACAAAACTTTGCACTAAGAATGTCTACCACAGCATTATTTATAAAACTGAAAGCTGCAACCAACCTAAATGTCCATCGACAGATGAATGGATTAAGAAGATGTGGTATATATACACAGTGGAATACTACTCGGCCATAAAAAAGAACAAAATAATGCCATTTGCAGCAGCATGATGGAATTAGAGACTCCCATACTAAGTGAAGTAAGTCAGAAAGAGAAAGACAAATACCATATGATATCACATATCTGGAATCTAATAGATGGCATGAATGAACTTTCCACAGAAAAGAAACTCATGGACTTGGAAAACAAACTTGTAGTTGCCAAGGGGGAGGGGGCGGGAGTGGGATGGACTGGGAGTCTGGGGTTAATAGCTGCAAACTATTGCATTTGGAGTGGATAAGCAGTGAGATCCTGCTGTATAGCACAGGGAACTATATCTAGTCACTTGGGATGGAACATGATGGAGGATAAGGTGAGAAAAAGAATGCATATATGTAGGTGTGACTGGGTCACTTTGCTGTACAGTAGAAATTGACAGAACACTGTAAGCCAACTATAATGGAAAAAATAAAAATCATTATAAAAAAAATAAAACTGAAAGCCACCTAAGTGGAGCAGCAGAGGAACCATCCATCAGGTATGTCCGTGCTTGAGTGAATCAACAGACAATTTCTGACCTTCTGCCCTGTGCCAGGACGGTGCCGAGTACTGGAGACACAGCGCCGAGCTCATGCACCAGGTCCTTGCCTCCTGGAGCGGAATTGTTAAAGGTGTGTTTATTGTCAGAGATACGTCATGAGTTGGAAAAATGTTCATGATACTACAAGGGGAAAGAAAATAAGATTTTTAAAACGTATATGCAGGAGTTCCCATTGTGGCTTGGTGAGTTAAGAACCCGACAAAGGGAGTTCCCCTCGTGGCTCAGCGGTTAATGAACCCGACTAGGACCCATGAGGATGTGGGTTCGATCCCTGGCTGTGGTGTAGGTCGCAGACGCGGCTCGGATCCCGCGTTGCTGTGGCTGTGGTGTAGGCTGGCAGCTGTAGCTCCGATTAGACCCCTAGCCTGGGAACCTCCATATACCGCCGGTGTGGCTCTACATAAAGGCAAAAAGACAAAAAAAAAGAAGAGGGTTACATGGAAATTGAAAGACAGAGAAATTTGCCAACTCATGCATATATCTCCATTTAAAAATAATGCACAAATTTTAGGCCATTCCAGACAAATTGAAGCGCTTGTTTCAAAGGACTCTAAGCATGAATTACCAAGATAAGCACCTGCTTAGAACAAAAATCCCCGACACCAGTTATAAGCCCTTGTTGCCATTTTCTTGGGCTTCTACAAAGCACGTGAACGGCTGGAGCTTCATCGAGGTCGACGTAAGGGAAGCGAGCGTTAGAGGATGTTTCCTGTTTCCTGCCGCTTGGCCAGAGGGCAGGTGTCCAAGAGGCTCTGTCTTCAGTTTTCCGAGACCCACCTCCTCATCCTCATGTCGGAGACAGAGCAGGATGAAGAGTCAGACAAGTGCATGGGCACCGATGTCCATTTCAAGGAAGAGCTGGCAAAGACCAAAGCGAGTCATGGTGCATTTGGCCAAAGCATCCTTCTGCTGTGCAAGTCGTTGTTTTTTGTTTTTGTTTTGTTAGTTTTTTTGTTGTTGTTGTTTTGTTTTGTTTTTTGCTTTTTAGGTCCGCACTTGTGGCATATGGAGGTTCCCAGGCTAGGGGTCGAATCAGAGCTACAGCTGCCGGCCTACGCCACAGCCACATCAACTTGGGATCCAAGCCGCATCTGCGACCTACACCACAGCGCACGGCAACACTGGATCTTTGACCCACTGAGCAAGACCAGGGAGCGAACCCACATCCTCATGGATCTTAGTTGGGTTCATTAACTGCTGAGTCATGAAGGGAACTCCCGTGCAAGTCATTGTTGACTAAACCAGGTGGGGTTGTCCAGATGACCCTTATTGAGACCCCTTCTTCTCAAGAACATGGCTTTTCTGAATTACATAGTCCAAAGAGCTGTGTATGGGCACTGAGGAGGGCTCAGATGCCAGCCCTGTATGAGCGTAGCAGAGTTCCAGCTTCATGGCCGATGCTCAGAACTGTTTAGTTTCATTACCTGCATCATTCACTGAATTAACGCGTTTTGAGGATCTACTATGTGGCGTGTTTTAAATCTCCCCAGTCTCTGCCACCTCACAGGTGCTTTCCCTCGACAACATTCCTCAGCCTCTGAGACCCCTGCCTTCATAAAGTCAGAAGACTTTTCATGAAAGAAAACACACCCTCAAGTACAGAAGTCAAGGTGAAAGCTGTAGCCGCATTCTCCTGCTCTCAGTCTCAGTAAAGAATAACATCTGCCAAGGGTGATGAATGGTGGCTCTGAAAAAACAGAATCGTTCTTACTCTCAGGTCCAAATCCCGAGGCAGGCAGTCCGGGGCCAGTAAGGTGGCTCTGTGCCAATAAGTCCTCAAGGATACAAGTTCTTTCATTATCCCAGGACTGCTGCACTAGTCCTCATGTTCCAAGATTATGGCTGGAGCTCCAGCCATCACACTTATCTTCAGACAGCAAGATGGAAGAAAGAACAAAGGGCAGAGGTAAGGGCATTCACCAGGTCTCCTTAGGGAGTGCCACATGGACTCATCTAGCTGTGAGGAGGGCTGAGAACAGAGGATTTGCTCTGGGTTGCCACGTGTAATTTTGCTGTTATTATGGAAGGGTGGAGAGTGAGCCATCGAGGAAGGCAAACTGGCGGTCTCTGCCATGGTGCGTCTGCTTGATCTTGGACTACTGTTGAGAAAACATTGGATGGATTCAAACATGCCCCTTACTTCAGGCTCTGCATTCTGAGCATCATTTAAAATTTGAAGATGACCCCTCACATTCGGTCTCCTCCCCAGTCCCAGGAAGTAACATACTGATGATGTCACTCGGCAGTCACCTCAACAGCCACGTCCCCTGGAAGTCCCCCTGCCAGAAGGATACTCCAGGCTGTGAGCAGCTTTTCACAACCCGCTGCTTTCCAACAGTGTAGCTCTCAGTGGAGCCCAGGAAATAAAGGAAACCAAGAGCAAAGGTAGCAGAAGCCCAAAGAAAAATCACAGGGAGCTGACGTCTCGATGGTCTGCTGGAAAGTGTGAATCATTCATCTCATCAGCTTTGGCTCAAAAGGAAAAGCTTCTGTCTCCTTGGGTTTTAACTACAGCATATCCTGCGCCTGAGGAGTATCTGATCCAAGGAGAAGCTGACCCGGCAAATTACCACCAGGGCATCTGGAAAGTTATCAAGTCAAAGAGGAAACATGGCATCTTTGGGGAGCTTGGGGACCGATGGGCATCAGCTACCTGCTTTAGAATTTGAGAAATTGCTATAATTATCACCAGGAATTTCTCGGTTGGGTGACCTTACCCAAAACCAGATCTGACTATTGGATAAAACCTGAGGGAACAGAAATAATTCCACGCCCAGATCCTGGGGTTCTCAGCCTCAGCAGGACTGACATTTGCAGCTGGATAATTCCCTACAGTGGGGGCCACTTTTGTGCGCAGTAGGACATAGGGCAGTGTCCTTGAACTCTACATACTAGGTGCCAGTAACACCCAGCTAGTTGTAAGGTTTCCAGACAGTGACAAATGTCCTCTGGTTGCAAAGCAGACTCCGGACTCCAGTCAAGAGCCACTGTTTTTTTGTTTTGTTTCGTTTTATTTTTTTAAGAGCTGCACCTGCGGCATGTGGAAGCTCCCAGGCTAGGGGTCCAATTGAAGCTGCAGCTGCCAGCTTACGCCACAGCCACAGCAGTGCCAGATCCAAGCTGTGTCTACAGCTTGTGACAATGCAGGATCCTTAACCCACTGAGCAAGGCCAGGGATTGAACCCACATCCTCATGGATACTAGATGGGTCCTTAACTCGATGAGCCACAACAGAAACTCCCAAGAACCACTGTTTTTTTTTTTTTCTTTTATGGCTGCACCCACAGCCTGTAGAAGTTCCCAGGCCAAGGATTGAATCCAAGCCACAACTGCCACCTACACCAAATCTGCACCTCCACAGTGACCCGAGCTGCTGCAGTCAGATTCTTAACCCACCGCACCCAGGCGGGAACTCCAAGAACCACTGGTTTTGACCCTCTTTTAAAATTTTGAAACAGAGACTCACTGCTGATAACTATGCATTTGGGTTTTATTCAGAGGCCACTGCATGCTTTCAGGTTAATATTTTCCCTCGCCTGTTCTTTCATTCACTCAGTCGGTGACCTTGGGACTCGGGAGTGGCCCAGGCAGGGAAGCTCCCTGCCATCGTGGAGCTTTGTGCGCTGGCACTCAGCACACACTGTGCGCCTCCATAAGCCCTGGAGAAGGACTGTCACATCACTCCCGCAGCTGCCCCAGAGCCCACACTGCTCTTATCCTCAGCAAGGTCAAGTCACTCGCCCAAGGACACACAGCTAGGAAATATCTGGTTGCGGGAACTTGAACCCGTATCGTCTGAACCCAGAAACTTCATTTTTAACCATTAAGGTTTTTTTGAGGGTTTTTTGGTTTGTTTGTTTTGGTTCGGGTTTGTTTTTTGTTTTTGGCCACACTCAGGGCATGCGGAAGTTCAGGGGCCAGGCATTGAACTTGAGCCGCCGCAGTCACAATGCCAGAGGCCACCAGGGAACTCTAGCCATTGATTTCATATCAACAACATGCTAAGCATTGTGCCCAGTGCTTAGCATCACCTCAAACCACCTCGGGGAGAGGGGTTATGGCCCCCACTTCGTGGATAAAGGATCCTGACTACCCGTCCAACTAGAGCGGGCTGCTGTGAGTCAGTCACTTCTGGAAAAGAAGTCCTTGAAAGTTGACTGCAGCAAAGCAGCTCTGCTCAAAGTCTGTGGATTAGATCATTTTCAAGATTCTTTTTTTTTTTTTAGGGCCGCACCTGTGGCATATGGAGGTTCCCAGGCTAGGAGTCTAATCGGAGCTATAGCCGTCGGCCTACACCACAGCCACAGCAACACCAGATCGGAGCCACATCTGCGACCTACACCACAGCTCACTGCAACATCACAGCTCATGGCAACACCGGATCGTTAACCCACTGAGCAAGGTCAGGGATCGAACCCGCAACCTCATGGTTCCTAGTCAGATTCGTTAACCACTGAGCCACAACGGGAACTCCCAGGATTCTTTTTGTTAACAAGGGTAGGGCATTGTCAGATTCTCAGACAACCTGAAGTGGAATTAACCTAGTACGGAAAATATCTGGAGGAAAGTAGCCCCTTCACCCAGGCAGCGTCAGCAACAAACACATAAAATGCAGGGAGGAATTGAAGAAACATGTAGAAAACGTTTTAACTTTATTAAGACATATAAAGGGAAAAAAATAGCAAAGCACATTCTTTTACGTAGGAAGTCTCAACGTTACAAAGCCATTAGCTGTCCTTCAACTCGCCTATAGATTAATCGAAGATAAAGGTCCTTCTGAAGGCCACCCCATGAGCACTGGGCTTTCACAGAAACCAGTGCAGTCTGCCAAATGACAACCACCAATATTCATCGAGAGATGACTGTTCCAGGGACCTCGGACAGAGGTCCTAGTATTATCCCCATTTTACAGATGGTGAAACTAGGGTTTCAGCATCTTTGTCAAGATCCCACAGGGAGTACAAGGAGGGGCCAGGCTTGGAACCCAAACAGTTCTCTTTAAACATTATGGAGTACTGATCTCCTCTTTTGCCCCCCAAAGTAAGATGTGGTCTGTCTTTCTTCAGAAAAAGAATCTTGGTCATCTTGAGGACGTGACATTTGAGGTTTTTAAAAAAAAAAAAGGCGTACCTTTGAGTATCAGTCCTCCAAAGAGGCTAATGGATAAAAAGCAACTCAGATGAAAAAGCAATTATGTTACTTAACAAAAGCCTATAGGTTCAGCGGTTCAATAATCGAAGGTCATCATTTTCTTTCTCTCCCCTCATGGTTGCAATGCAGCTGCCCTAGCTCCAGACATTGTATCTTTACCAAAATGCACCTCAAGCAGAGAGCAAGTTAGAAGAGGCAAAGGTGTTTCTTCTTATGTGCTTTTCTCTTTTCAAGAAGGAAAATAATTACCAGTAGCCCCTAGACAACTTTCCCTTATGTTGCAAAGAATAAAATGGGGTCACATGACCACAGCTTGACCATTAATGAAGAAAGGGGAAAAGGACTGCCTTGATGGGCTTGGTATAGTTATGATTTATTTCCTGGTATTGGACACATTGCTACTAACACAAAGTCTGGGTTCTGCTGCTGGAAACAAGAGGGGACAGTTGTTGTCAGGCAAACAATAGAGAATATCCCAATGACCATGGCTGTCATTTCATCTCCAGGATCTCACATGGTACCTGACACACACTGTGTAAATGTTTGTTGAATGAATGAGAGACTGTATTAGTCAGCTTGGGCTGCTATGGCTTGGAGCATAGCCTGGGTGACTTAACAGAAATCTATTTTCTCACATTTCTGGAAGGTGGAAGTCCAAGATCAGGGAACTAGCACAATGTCTGGTGAGAAACCTCTGTCTTATTTGCAGACAGCCACCTTCTGGTTGCGTCCTCACATAGAAGAGAGAGCATTATTCTTCTTGCTAAGCCCACAGTCCTATAGAATTAGGGCCCCACTCTTATGCCTCCTTTAACTTTAATTACCTCCTAAAGATGCTATCCCCAGACACAGTTACATTGAAAAACTAGGGCTTCCATATGTGAATTCTGGGAAGACACAATTCAGTTTATAGTAGAGACCAAATGAATAAACAAATGACTCAAAGAATGACTGAATGATCCAATGAATGAGTGTTTATACAACTGAATGAATGAATGAATACATAAATGACGAAAGAAATGAACGGCAGCAGGGGTCTAGTTAGATAATATTTCAGTGTCAACCAAGGCAAGAGTTTGCAATTTAATGCAGAGCCAAAATAGTGCTGAAGTGTGACTTTGGGAAAACCTCCTGGAAACATCCCTTCTCCCTTCAGGAATGTGGCTGAATGAATAGTATTTGGCATTTCGTCACACTCAACTTGTGACATGATGCCCTGCAAATGCACCACCAATCATTGAAAGGACAAAAGCCAATGACCATGGATGAGCATAGAAGCACCAGGAAAGCAAAGGTTGGGAAGCAAAGATTTGGAATGATACAAAGCCCACAGCAACATCTGAGGACTGAACAGCGAGCAAGAACGGCCCTCAGCCGTCACACCTTGTTCTCAGTCATCATAAGCCCACGCTGAAAGCACCAACCTGGACATTAAGTCAAGCCTAATACATTATATCCCTGCCATGTAAGAACTCACCACAGGGCAGACCTCAATTCTCAGAGAAATGCAGGCACATATGAGGCAAAACCTAGACTATTCATCATCAACCAGGAGCTCAGTCTTTATTTTTTTCTTTGAAAGGAATGTTTTCCATAAAAGCCTTGACTAAAAAAAAAAAGCCATTTCTAGCAAAGAAAATATTCTAGTTACCATGGTTTGGATCAGGTCAGAGAGTTATTTTTCTCCCGCTGCTTCAGAGAGAAGGTCCCAGTGGCAAACCAGTCAACCCAGTTGTCCTTGCAGCATTTAACACTTTGCTCTCCCACTCTGCTTTGAAGGATGTCGGTACCTATTTCTGTCCACCAGTGTTCCTTTGAGTCATACATTCAGCAAAATGAGAAAGCTTTCATGGTCAGTCTTGCGGGACTCCGAAGGATACTACAGATTGTGGTTTTTAGAGCTTACTCAATAAGAGAAAACCTGCATGCCTGTGCCTCCCCTTTACAAAATCTTTCCGTGGAGTAAAATCAACCAGAGTAGCAGACAGTCAAAATTAATTCCTCTAACCTGGTCTCGACTACTCAGTTTTATAGCGCTTGCCATGCTCTGTTTTATTTATTGCATTCCACCCACATACACCACTTCTTGGAGCCTCCAGAACAGAGCATGCAAGGATTGTTAACAAGAAGAGTGTCCTGGGCAGGATGATGTTAAAGAAGTTTTCGTTATTACGTCGGAGTCAAAGAACAAATCCATTTGACATAGGCAAACTCAACTCCACGTGTTCTGGAACGCTCTACGAGAGAGAGAGAGGAAGCCATTGAAATAACGAGGGAGGTCCTAGCCTGCGCTGCTCTGAGTCAGTAGAAGCCCAGGTACTCAGGAGCTGAAAGACATGAATCTACTTTTCCTTCCATTGGTTTCTGTTCTTGTGGCCTCTCCCGGTGTAAGCATCTCTCTGGGGGTTGGGTAAGAAGCTCTGACGCCCCATAGTTTTCTCTTCATGTCTGATTTTAGAACTTGAATGCTCCCTGAGGAGCTCAGCTATAAGTGGACTCAACTAAAGGAAACGGATCAAGGTGATCTCCTTATAATCTCTGGCACTTGCACTGTTTAGATGCCATAGGTAGAGCTGTGATGGATGGACGGATAGATGGATGAATGGACAGATGGGCGGATGGATGGATGGATGGATGGTGGATGGATGGATGGTGGATGGATGGATGAACAGATGGATGGACGGACGGACGGATGGATGGAAGGATGGATGGATGGATGGGTGGATGCACTGCCTAGGTCTCCCTCCAGGACCGAGAGCTCTGTCCTCACAGCCAAAAGCTATGAGTGAGTCCTTCTCAGGGGCTCACTGGCCTTCAGCTGAAGAGAGACATCTTGTGGGAGGGTGGGAGCTTCTGGACCGATTATCTGGCACCCCCAGAGCTTCTCCAGTCGCCCCCAGCCCTCGGGGGAGCCCTCCATCCACTGATACTGAAGCTCCGACTCCCAGCCCAACCCTGACCTCCAGGAGGCAGCTGTACATTCTGGAGGAATTCTGGCCTGGTCCAGGGAGGAAGTTCAATGCCCCTGCCCCTGCAGAGGGTTAGACTCAGAGATCCTGGGCACAAGAGCCTGGCGCCTGGCCCTGCGGGAAGCAGCAAAGAACCACCGCACCAGGTGCATCTCTCAGCCCAGCTCCACTTCTGGCTGAGAAAAAATGAGGTGATGCGGTTAGAGACGGCGGGCATTTGGCTCCTGCAGAACAAAGACAAAGGGAGTCTGTGGGTGACGGACACTGTTCTCCAAGGCGGCCCACTCACGGCAGGAAGGAGACGCGAGCCCACGGACTCTGTGTGTCACCGAGAACAGCAGCTCCTCTCCTAGCTTCTGCCATCAGTGACTGGATCTCTGCTCTCAGAGAAGGACGATCCTAGTTCTGCTGCGGCCTCTCAAGTCAACGCCAGACCCAGCTGCTTTTGTGGACGGTGAGGAGGCGCCTGAGCTCAGGACACAGAGCAGAGAGAGTGTCCTCAGCTTTCGGTGAGCCACGTGCCGTGGGCCCCATTGGGGCTGCTGGGAAAGGAACCCGGAGTCCGGTCCAGCTCTTCCCACAGGCACCGAGCAGCCCTTCCAGCCTCTTCTTCCTTAAGATGCAGCTGGAAAGACGCTACGGCCTTATGGGCCGCGACTGAGAACCTGAGAGTGAACTTGGCTGAAATTCAGCACCTTTCTTGGCCGCGCCCTAGTCCCAGGCAGGCTGTGAAGACCGAAGGAGGAAATTCACGCGGAAGTGGCTCTTGGGAGCGTGGTCCGGGGCCAGGCTGCATTCAGATCTCAGGCCTCCTGCCCACTGGCTGGGGCCTCGAGGCAGGTACCTAGCCTCGAGGGGCCGCACCTTCCTCCTCTATAAAGTGGAGGCAGAAACGAGTCCAGGCACGCAACGTGTTCTCCGAGGTGCCCGCCATGTAGCAGACGATGCTAGTTCTCAGCAGCAGCCTGGGTGTAAGGATGGACCAGGCGGGCTGGAACACTCGTTTTGAGATGCTTCTGAGGCCGCCTGGGGTCAGCCTTTATCACTTCCTGAAGTTCAATGAGCATCTCTTCTGTCTGGGAGCTTTGTAGATACAGCAGCAGACACACAGGCAGGACCTCTGTCCCCGTGAAATTTACATCCCCATGAAATTTAACAACAAATTACATATCAAACTTTTTGCAGGAAGCGATCAAGGCCAGGAACTCACAAGAGGGCGATGTCGTTGAGAACACCGCCAGTCTCGGACATTTGTCCTGGGCCCAGGATGGGGAGCAAGCCACCTAGGTGTCTGTCCTCTGGGCCCTCTCTGTCACAGCAAATTCAGGGAAAACAGCAAAAGGAAGGCAAAACAAGTTGTATTCATTTTCTGTTGCGGCTGTACAACCTCCCACAAGCAGAATGGCTTACAGCCATGCCAGTGGATTCTCTCACATTTCTCAAGGGTTCAAGGTGGGCTTCCTGGGCTAAGATTCAGGGGTTGGCAGGACCTTATCGGAGGCTCTGGGGAGAAGCCGCTTCCAGGCACAGGACGGTTGGCAGGATTTGGTTCCGTGCAGCTGTCGGACCGAGGTCCCCGCTTCCCAGTGGCTATCAGCAGGGAGCCGTTTGCCTTCCAACAGCAACTGCTGTCGGCTGAGATCCATTTGCCTTCTAACCAGCAACTGCAGATGGAGCTTTTCTCACATCCCCTCACTCCTGCTTTCTTTTCTCTCGTGCATTTTTACCACTGCAGCAGGGAAAGCATCTCTTCTTTAAAGGGATGGTGTCATTAGGGTACCTTTCCCCGGATAATTGGGGATAACCTCCCATCTCGAGGTCTGTGACCTGAGTCAGTCTGCAAAGTCACGGGTTCACAGCTTCCCAGGACTGCGGTGTGGACCTCTTGGGGGAGAGGCGCATTATTTTGCTGACCACACACGTAGAAAAGTGTACTTCGTGTAGCAGGGACCATCATGCTCTGAAAGGCAGCAGGTCCAGATATTTATTTCGCCACTTTTATGTGCCTCAAGTGCCCACAGTGTTGGTGTGGCTAGGCTGGATGCCGCACGGAGACGTGAACCAGTTGATAGTGTCCCTGCGTTCATGGAGTTTACAGGTGGTTACAGTGCTTCCCGGCGGGTGGTCCTCGGACAGCATCATCAGCATCACCTGGGAACTTGGTCCGGTTTCTTGGATCCCATCCCGGACCTGCTGAGCCAGAAGCTGAGCGGGGCGGGTTGTGGAATAATAACCTTTCCAGGTGATTCTGACACCTGCTAAAATGTGAGAATCACTGGTCTAGAAAGTCACTGTTTCAGGGCTGGCAAACATTCCTAGTCTAAAATGCTTACCATATGGCATATGTGCCAATGCCTGCACCAGCCGAAGGAAAAATGAGTTCCCCAGGCTCCGCAGGGGAAGTTTGCTTTAAGGATAAAGGTACTTCATTAGACTTTCTGAGAACAAGGTGCCCGCCTCCCAACCATCCTACTTTTTTTTTTCTGATTCCTAATTCATCACATAACCTCTGGAAAATAATACGCCTTCTCGGGAATTCCAGAAAGAGAGAATTCTCTATGCACAAATGCTCAAGCATTCTGCTTTCTAAAAAAGAGGTATCATCATTAGAAATGAATACATTAATGGAGTTAGAATGAGTCAGTCACCAAAGAACTAAGCACCTCTAGGGAAGCTAAGAATGGGAAGCTAAGAGTGTTCACAGAGGATCTGAAATACCGATTGGTAGACACGTGTTAGATGTGACAATGTCCCAAAGAGATCCACATCCTCGTCCCTAGACCCTGCGACTATGTCACTTTACATGGCCAAAGGGACTTGGCAGATGCGATTGGTGATGGGTCTAAGAGAGGCGAAGTGACCCTAGACTATACGAACGGACCCAATGTGATCCCAGGGTCCTTGTTTGGAGGAAGCAGCAGAGTTAGAGGTAGAAAAGGAGATGTGACGACAGAATCGGAGCTCAGAGGCCGAGAGGGATTTAAAGATGCTCCACTGCTGGCTTCGAATCTGGAGGAAGAGGCCATGAGCCGAGAGACACAGGTGGCCCCTGAAAGCTGAAACTTGCAAGGAATCAGAGTCCCTCCTGCCTCCTCCAGAAGGAAGGCAGGCCTGCCGACCCATTTTGGATTTCTGACCTCCAGAACTGGGGGAGAATATATTTCCGTCATTTTCAGCTGCTAAATTTGTGGTAATTTGTTAGAGCAGCAAAGGAAACTAATAGAGACTGTGATAGAGAGATGTCGGGGGAGAGTGTGCAGTTCCCATCCCCCACTCCTGTATCGGTGCAGGCATCACTAATCCATCCCAGAACTCTCTTTCCAAGTTGATGAAGCCTTGAGATTCTTCCCCACCCAGCTCTCCAGGAAGCCAACACGAATTGACCCAAACTGGAATGCAAGAATGGGTCGGCTTCTGGCGTATAAATAACACTGGCTCATTTAAACAGAAAAGGAATTGTCTAAATGATATTGGGTGGCACACAGCCCCTCTAGGAAGGTCAGAATGGTGAGCTTAGAGGCCACACAATGGGAAAGATGCCTGAATTAAGCTTGTGGGCAGCTTCCACCGGGAGCCATTGGCCACCATCACTGTCACACACCCAGGCTCTGGTATGTCCTATGGGATACCAGCTGGGACATCCACTGCTTCTCTGAGTGCTGGGTGCTGCTCTCCCACTGTCATAAGAGTGCATGCCACCCAGGGCTGACTCCCTCCAGCACTGCTCCATCAGCGTCCGACAATGGCCAGGTCTCTCTCCGTGCTATTCACTGTACGGTCAGCAGACAAGCAGCATCGGCACGAGCCAGACCTCCGGGACGAGATCCCTGGGTGATTCAGATACACAACGAAGGTTGAGAAACTGGCATGAGACCGTGCCACCCGGGTACCAGCCAGCTCAGGGGGCTGACCCCACCCCCATAATATCCTGTTACAAGGCCCCCAGCAGCACCCCACCCAGAACACAGGACACAGTGTTAAACGGGCAAAGGAAACAAGATGTGCGGAAAGTTAAGGGCGCTCAGTTTTGTGGTTGAAGAACACAATTACGAAGTGCTTAGATTGATTTTTTTTTTTTTAAAAATACCAGGAACTAAAGAGAATAGTTTAGTTTATACACTGCAGAGGATTTTTTATTCATTATACGTGGTCCTTCGACCAGACGTAGTGGCATCTAAAAGAACTGGGGGCGGCATGGAACATTTTTTTTCTATACTCAGAAAACTGCCTTTCCTCATTAGTTTGACTCATTTGCTAAAATCTGTCAATCGACCATAGGAAAGTGGACTTGGAAGAGTAACATTGCACCTGAAGTTTCCAAAAGAGGTTCCAGCAGAGAGCAAAGAAAGAATGCTCTTTAAAAACACGCACACATACGCAAGGTACCTGGACCCGTTCCTTGCACTGAAATGTTCAGAAAACAAAATAACTCACGATTCATAAGATCCTGAAAGTCAAGAGATTAAAAGGAAGAGACTTGGGGCTTCATTGTTTTGAATGTTCCTATAACTTTACACTGAATTTTAAAATAGGAAAAATTACAGTTGTTGGGGGGTTTTTTGTTGTTTTTTGTTTGCTTCTTGAAGTGCAGTTGATTTACAATATTGTCTTAGCTTCAGGTGTACAGAAAAGTGATTCAGTTATACTTTTTTCAGATTATTTTCCCTAAGAGGTTATTACAAGATATTGACTATAATTCCCTGTGCTCTGGAGCAAGTCCTTGTTGCTTATCTATTGTATGTCCATATTTTATGTATATATCTGTTAATTCCACACTCCTAATTTACCCCCTTCCCTTTACTCGTTGGTAACCGTAAGTTTGTTTTCTATGTCTGTCACCCGTTTTATATATAGATTCGTGTGTATTATTTTTCAGATTCCACATAGAAGTGATATCATATGATATTTGTCTATGACTCTCTGATTTCACTTAGTAGGATAATCTCTAGGTCCATTCATGTCACTGCAAGTGGCAATAGTTCATTCTTTTTTATGCCTGAGTAAAATTCCATTGTGTATACCAAACACATTTTTCTTGAGCCAGTCGTCTGTTTGGGGCCACCTGGGTTGTTTCCTTGTCTTGGCTATCGTAAACAGTGCTGCTGTGAAATTTAGGGTACACGTACCTTTTCGAATTAGAGTTCTCATCTTTTCCAGAAATATGCCCAGCAGGAGGACGGCTGCATCACCTACTAGCTCTATGTTTAGTTTTCCAAGGAGCCTCCGCACTGTTTTCCACTGTGGCGACACCAACGTACATTCCCGCCAATAGCTGTCAGTTTTGTTTGTTTGCGTTTGTTTCTGAATTTGCGGCCACCCCGCGGCCAGCAGGGGGCATACGCGAGAGGAACACCAAACGGGTTGTACAGATGGGGACCCTGCAACTACTGGGGCCTCCAAACAGTACAGCCACCACCTACCTCCGGATGCCACGAAATGTGAGGACAATAAGCACCCATCTGGGCCGAGGCCCTGTCTCAGACACGTGGCTGTGACACTCACAGGTACACAAGCGTTAGGATACATCCTGTACCTAATGACGGGAAAAGGCATTCTGACCCCAACGCTTCCCCCTTAACCCTTCTGCCCACTCCTGCCGAAAGCTTTTGCAACGCCACGGTCTTTGTTTAGAAAGATCTCGAAACACAGAAACAGGTCAGGACGGCAGGCACCTCTCTGTCCCAAGCACTCTGAAACACCCAAGACTTTGCTCCGTTTTGGCTTAAGGAAATGAGCACCAAGACATTTCTAATTCTGGCTAACCCTTTAGGAAGGCAGTCAGGTCCACAGATACCAAGATATAATGTATTTCTTTCTACCCAGATCAGGATGACTTCCTTCCCCTCTTTTTATTCTTTTGGTCTTTTTAGGGCCACACTACGGCGTATGGAGGTTCCCAGGCTAGGGGTCCAATCAGAGCTGTAGCTTCCAGCCTGCACCACAGCCACAGCCACGCCAGATCCTAGCCGTATCTGTGACCTGCACCACAGCTCGTGGCAACACTGGATCCTTAACCCAGTGAGCGAGGCCAGGGATCGAACCTGCGTCCTCATGGATGCCGGTCAGATTCGTTTCCACTGTGCCACAATGGCAACTCCGGGTCAGGACTTCCTTCCTTCCCCCTGGGCGTGCCTCCTGTAAGGGAGGGGGCCAGTGGCTGCAGAGAGCACACACAGAGGAAGACACTAAAAATGCATCACGGGAAGCAGCGCCATATCCACCATCGGTTTTGCAAACCCCCCCACCCCCACCCAGAGAAAGCAGGGCCCCTTCTGAATTCCTCTGATACCAACCCAAGAACCTAAGACCAGAACACGCAGTGACATTTCAAGTCTGGCCCCCCTTTGCACGTTCACTCACGTCATCCAGTCAACAAATAGTCACCGAGTGCCAGACATTTTTTTCTAGAATAAGGGACACAGCAAATTCTCAGGGCTCCTTCGATCCCCCGCCTTATAATACATCAGCAGGACAAGCACTAAAAATGGAAAAATATGGGAAAGATAGGCCTGACCCCCGTGCAAGGGTGACACGCAAATCCTGGAATAGCCTCATATTTTATTCTGTGTCTTACCCCAAGCTCTGGCCCTTCACTTCCCTATGAGCTCACGCCAACAGAAGGTCCGTGCTTGTCAACTGTATTAGAACTTGCACCTCCTACTCCTGGGCCCTACCTGCCACCTGCTGGGGCTTCGGACCAGGGTAACAAGTAGGAAATGAATGTCTTTCAGACTCACAGTAAGAAATTAAACATTTAAAAAACATCTCTGGATCCCTGGCCCTGGAACGTCCATATGCCGCAGGCACAGTCAAAAAGGAAACGAATACTATGTAACAAATAAATTAAAATAAAACATGTTTCTGTTTGAGAACACATCAATGAAATCATGCCATCCCGTAACAACCCCATGAACGAGGCACGATAATTACACCCATTTTACAGATGAGGAAACCGAGGCCAGGGAGAGCCGCCGTAACCAAAGTTACCGGCTAAGCTGCAGCAAAGCTGATTCCCCAAACCAGAAAAAGCAACAACTCGATCTGCCCTCCGCCTCCCAGAACAGCCTTCCACTTCCTTTAAGTCCAAACAGGATTTCATCTGGGCGTCATTTCACCCTCTGATTCTCCTAAAATCCCCGTCTAGTGGATACAAGGAGAAAAGCGTGAAACGAGTTCATCGCCAATTTTCCTCACTGCAGTGACCGTGGACCGGGTCTGATGGCCGGCATCTCCGGGAACAGAATCACATTTTCCTCCAGGAATTCACCCTCTTCTCTCCTCTCAGTGCCTGGGAGTCAAGGCCATGGAACTCCTCCCCGGAACATTCTCTTCCCCGTGTGGCCCACGCTTCAGCCGGGCGGCACAGACTGGGTTCACCTGCAACGCATGCTGCCGCCTGACCCGCTTCACCCCGACCCTGGCCTCACCTTGGACCCGACAGGTGTTTGTAAAATGAGAAGAAGGACCTGGAAGCTTAAGGAAAGTATGGCCAGTCTCGTCTATTTCCTTCATGCCCAGCATGCCTCAGTGAGAAAGGAAGCCTATTAATTCAATATCCCCATAGAATTTCAATTACAAAAATAGCACACATTATAAAATGAGAGAACTCTTTCAAGTATCTGATAATGAAAGCCCCCAAAATGAAAATGCAATTAGAAGCTGCCAGGAAGAAAAAGAAAAAGAAAAAGGTGGAGAAGCAGCAGCTGCCAGCACAGCAAATCCTTGATCAAGGGTTCCGGGCTACTGTCTAGTTCATCATCTGCAGAAAGAAATGGCACGGAAAGGCTTCCGCTTCTGTTTTGTTTGTTGGTCTTATTTTTTTTTTTATTTTTAGGGCTGCACCTGCAGCATATAGAAGTTCCCTGACTAGGGGTCGAATCGGAGCTGCAGCCGCTGGCTTACACCGCAGCCACACCAGATCCTTAACCCCCTGAGCGAGGTCAGGGATCAAACCCTCATCCTCACGGATACTCGTCAGGTTCTTAACCCACTGAACCATAATGGGAACTCCCCTACTTCTGGTTTAATGCCATGTGGCTGACAAATCTGAGTCACAAAAAGATCTCCCCTCTTTCTTTCTCTGTCTCTCAGTGTCACTCCCTCCAACTCTCCATCACCATTGTGAATTCCAGCAAACAAAGCCTGGGAGAACAGAAATTCTCTTGATCCACAGGCCCACGGAGGACTCCCTCCTCCCCTAGGGACACTGATCACAGACTCAAGACGGCGAGTCAAGACTCCGCTGTCACATTCAGAAGGACTTTGTCGCCATCAAGACATTAACCTTCATCAGCCGCAGAGGCCGGATGGGCAAG
Source organism: Catagonus wagneri (assembly GCA_004024745.2). Classification (NCBI taxonomy): domain Eukaryota; kingdom Metazoa; phylum Chordata; class Mammalia; order Artiodactyla; family Tayassuidae; genus Catagonus; species Catagonus wagneri. The sequence continues at coordinate 1,975,719 of PVHT021183543.1, read as the reverse complement.
CTCTCTTAAGGAAGACAGACACAAAGTGGAGGGGCAAGGCGTCCAACTCACGTGACTGAAAAGTTAAGGAATGTGAGTTTCACACCGGTGGCATCAATCACGCAAAGCCTACGTGGTCTCTCCCTTCCATCCTCCATCCACGTTTTGCTGATGACTCCTCAGGCAGACTCTCTTCCTCCCAGCACTTCTGCTGGGACCACCTGGACAGCCTCCCGGTTCTGGCTCCCGAATGGGCACCTGAACCCTCACTGTGGCGCCATGCTTCAGACTGGTGCCATCAGACAGAACTTTTAGCAATGACGGAGGTGTTCCGTGTCTGTGCCATCCCACGCAAGCGCCACTAGCCACGTGCGGCCACTGAGCACTGGATGCAGCAAGTGCAGCTGAGGATGTGAATTTTAAATTGTATTTAATATGAATCCATTTACATGAAAAGGGCCACGGGTGCCTATAGGCCACCATAGTGCACAAAGCTTCTCTAAGAGGTCGGCGCAGGTCGCATGCCTGGGTTACCGCCAGGCCCACTTGAACCACAGGGAGTGCGCAAAGGAGAGGAAGACGGAGGTGCCGCCTGGGAGGAGGGGGACGGCTGCTGGGGAGGCCGAGACAATGGAGGGTTTCTGGTCTAAACACTCGGACAGAGAGAGGGACAGTCACAGGGAACAAAACACAGGAAGGGGACCAGATCTGGGGAAGCAGAACACAAATTTAGTACCGGGCATGCAAATGCGAGCCACCACTGGGAGATGGCAGGGAAATGGTCTGGAGCTCCAAGAAGGGTGTACTATGTTCACACGTAAGAGGCCACCACATATGGCTGGACAGCAGGATGGTGGCAGGTGAGATGACGGAGGGAGAAAAGACTGAGCGTTCAGAAGGCAGACTCCCACTCAGCAGTGAGGAGCCTCAGTATTTAGTCATGTTCTGGAGGAGAAGGAGCCTGAAAAGTAAGGCGAGCAGCCGCTGGAACAGAAGAGAAACCAGGAGAGTGGGGTGCAATCGAAGCCGAGAGAAGAGAAGGATCTAGAAGGAAGAAGTGGGCAACGGTGCCAGACGCTGCTGAGTCAACTCAGACAAGGGTTTCAATGACTAGGAGGTCACCAGTGCCCTTGGCTAAAACCTGTTTCTATGGAGCAACCGAGGCAGAACCAAGAGTGAATGGATTGAGGAATAAGACAGAAAAGATCGGAGGAAGCAGGTATCCACAATTCTTTCAAGAATGTCAGCTGTGAGGGGAGGGAGGGAGCTGAGGAGGAGCTGCAAGAATAGAGGAAATGGCCAAGACGTGGACGCAACCTCAGTGTCCATCAGCAGAGGAATGGATAAAGAAGACGTGGTGTGTGTGTGTGTGTGTGTGTGTGTGTGTATCACACGCATATGTATGTACATGTGTATCTGTGTATATATGTATATATATATATATATGTGTATATATATATATATATAATACATATACACACAATGGAATACTATTCAGCCATAGAAAAGAATCAAAGATGCTGTTTGCAGCAACACAGATGGACCTAGAGATTATCATAATAAGTGAAGTAAGTCAAACAAACATTATACAAGATCATTTATACATGGAATCTAAAATATGACACAAATGAACCTATCTACCAAATGGAAAGCAACTCACATAGAAAATAAATTTATGACTAATAAGGTCCTACTGTACAGCACAGGGAACCACATTCACTACCCTGTAATAAACCATTGTAGAAAAGAGTATGAAAAAGAATATGTATAATATGTATATTATATATGTGTAACTGAATTACTTTGCTGTACAACAGAAATTAACACATTATAAATCAACATCCTTTAGTAAAAATAAAATAATTGTTATAATTTTAAAAAGAAAGAATGTAAACTTGTGGTTACCAAAGGGGAAGGTAAGGAGAGGGATAAATTCGAAGTTTGGGCTTCTAGTTTTCAAACATTTATTGATATGGTTCTGACAGAAATCGGAGATGACTAAGTATGGTCTTGTTTCAGGGGCCGAGTTCAGCTCAATGAATAGAAAACCCCACGTTATGAGAGCTGACATAAGGGTTCCGTTTGAAACTCTCACGTAACTAGAAACATGGAGGCAGTTCAAGGCTTTGACTCCTTCTCTGTAGACTCATTAGGGATTCAGACCCCTCCAGGCCTGGGCTCCCTCATTCACAGGATCTAGCCCTGTCCTCAGACATGCAAAATGGAGGACTGAGCTCCAGCCTTCACATCATCATTCCAGGCAGTAAGAGGGGAAAACAGTCAAGTGCAAAAGAATTTGTGGGCTGGTTGAGTCTGCTAGTTGGTTAGTTTAGTCTTATACTATGCTGTGTCTTTGGTATATAACTGTGTATTTTTCTTCTATTTCATATGCGTATTTCCTCTAATACACACACACAGTCACACTCACACACACATAGTAAGAGGATATTTAGATGCATCATTAATTCACCTGAAACTGACGTGCGGGGGTGGGGGGGGAGTGGGGAGGCAGGGAGTGGAGGGGGCAGCAGTGGGACTCTGTGTCCAGCGTTTACATGAGCTCCCTGGCACGGCACCACATCTGACACGAACTAAGCATTTTCTTTTTAATTTTTAAATTATTTTTTAGCTGCACCCACAGAACGTGGCGGTTCCTGGGTCATGGATCAAACCTGCACCACAGCAGTGATGACACCCGATCCTTAACGCACTGCACCACCAGGGAACTCCTGATGATGTATTAAGGTCATCTGCTAAATTCTGCCTTTTATATTTTCCAGCTCAAATGGCACCTCCCTCCTCCCGGTGACTTAAGAAGGAAGCGGAGGTGTCCCCTGGCCTGTCCCTTCCCCACAGAACCATATCCCATTGAGGCAGCAGAGAGGTGGGCTCCGGGACAAACATTTACAGCCAGCCACCCATCTATACTTCAAGACAGGAATGCCAGCAGGCACAGGCAAATAGCTGGTATTTGTCTTCTGTGAACTTGTTAAACAATGGCGATGAGAGAGTCAAGAGAGGGGCTGAGCCCCCCTTGGGTGAAAGTCCAAGAGAGCACGTACTCGCCATCCTCAGGGTCAGGGAGACCCCAACGACACATGCGCAGAGAGACCCCTCCAGGTCATAAAGGGAGAGGGTGCCAGGCCATAATAAGCCTGGATAACCTTCCCACCATGCTTTGCTCGGGAATCTATCCTGGCCAAAAGATGCACACGCAGGTCAGGGAGGCCCTGGGTCTGGTCAGGTGTGAAAAATAAAACAAGGTAATTGGCCAAAGGAAGACAAAGACCCAGAAGAACTGTCCTATAGAAGTGGTTTAAATCATCTCTCTGGTGTGCTCCTCATTGAGGGGGGCGCCTGAACCCCCACTTCTCCTTCGGGTGTGCTACTGCTTTGCTTCTGCCTTGGATAAATAGACTATTCTCTGTGGGCTCTCCCACATGCTATACTGTTTCTAACAATAAACTCTGTACCTGTTTTTACAGTCTTTGCCTCCTTGAAACCTTCTTGCTTTCAACAGGGGGCAAGAATCAGGGCGATCCTGCTTTTAGCCTCCAGCTGCTCTCGTGGCCAGGATTCCTGGTTTTCACCCAGGCTGCCCAGGTTCAGTTCCGGAGCAGAGAATTAAGATCTCGATTCAAGCCATCACTCCCTGCTGTCTCTCCGAAATCACCGTCACTCTTGAATCTCCAGGCCCCTCCATCCTAAATATCTCGGTCCGCTCCTCTCGTGGCCCCACCGCCACCTCCGTGATTCAGGCCACCTTCATCTCAGCCTGAATCTCTGCAGCCCTGGCTTCCCGGGCTCCTGGCTCACCCCTGTCCCATCCAATCTCCACCAGGCAACTAGGAAATTTTCTAAAACGCAGACCCCATCTCATCTCTTCCGCTGCCTCCCACCGCCTTCAGGAGACGATCCAACTTCCCGTGTGGCTGAGACTGTCCTTCAGGATCCAAGCACCTCTCGCCTTTAAAAAATATATACATAAATAACTACAGCTTCATTTCTCAAGGTGTGTCTCCCAGCTCCACACTAGGTTGGAGAAAACTAAGTTTCTTCCAAAACACCCAGCTTGCTTTGCAGCAGATCTCAACCTGGCCCCTAGCCCCCCTCATCCATCAAAAATGGAGAAACACCCTGGCCCGGGTCCTCGCCCTGGGTGACTCTCATTCACAAGGTCAGGTGCACTCGGGATTCCCACGGCCAGGCTGGAGGACCACTGCTTTTTGCCTCCAGGTTGTAGGCATGTTATTCCCTCTGCCCAGAATCCTCTTCCACTCCCTTCGACTCCAGCCCCTACCTCGCCTCCGGATATCTGCTTGCTTGAAGTCAAAGCCTAGATGCCCCTTCCTCCGGTAACTTCCCTTGATCATCCAGGCGAGGGGAGCACCCCCTCCAGGCTCCCCCAGCCCCCTGGCCTTCCCTGATTCAAACATTCCTTACACTATAATGTAACTGCCTGTTTTCTCATCTCCCACCCCAGACTCTGAGTTTGAGGAAAACAGGGTCAGCGTGTCTGTCTTGCTCACCACTGAATTTCCTGCACTGGGCAGAAACTCGACACACAGTAGGTGCTCAATTAACGTTGCTATCCCTCCCCCCAAAAAAGAATGAGCGAATGACTGAATGAGTGAATGGACACACAAATGGACGAAAGGATGGTCATTTCCATGAGAAATAAAAACCGCTCAGTGCAGCCAGTGAACAGCGTCTGGCCTGCAGAGGGCACCGGGCTGCTTTTTAACCTCCCAGTCCAAGCCCAGGGAGCTGGCACCGCTGTCACTCAGAGAGGCACCCGCAGCTCAGTGGTCACTTGGCTGTGCTGAAGATTAAGTAGGAGTTGTCTGCCTCCAGCCGATGTATAAAAACTGAGTGTTCACCCCTCGCTCCTAGCGACTCCCACCACAGCCCGATCTTGCCATGGAAAGAGCCGTAACTGTAGCAACCGGGGGCTGGCGCATCCTGTTCCCAGGTGGGGATGTGAGAGGGGGAAAGAGAGGGGAGGAAGGAAAGACGGGAGACAGCTGAGAGTATCTAGAAAACTGCTTGTCCTGGAGAAGCCAGTTCTCTGCATGTCACCAAGCTGACTCCCCCCCCCCCCCAACCTCGGGCAGAACAGAAAATCTAAGTCTAGACTGGACAAGCATCCAGAACAAGTACCTGCAGGGAGATTTTTCTCTCTCCAGGAAGCAGCAGTCACAGCAGCCTCTGCACCCAGCTGGAGCCCCAGCTCCGATCTGCGGCCGGCCGTGAGCAATGAACGCTTCGTGCTGCCTGCTCTCGGCTCCCCCGGCGCTGCCTAACGGCTCAGAGCACCTCCCGGCCCCTTCCTCCAGCAACCAGAGCAGCGGCGGCTTCTGCGAGCAGGTCTTCATCCAGCCCGAGGTCTTCCTGGCTCTGGGCATCATCAGCCTGATGGAGAACGTCCTGGTCATCCTGGCCGTGGCCCGGAACGGCAACCTGCACTCGCCCATGTACCTCTTCCTCTGCAGCCTGGCCGTGGCCGACATGCTGGTGAGCGTGTCCAACGCCCTGGAGACCATCATGATCGCCGTGGTCAACAGCGACGCCCTGACCCTGGAGGACCGCTTCGTCCAGCACATGGACAACGTCTTCGACTCCATGATCTGCATCTCCCTGGTGGCCTCCATCTGCAACCTCCTGGCCATCGCGGTGGACAGGTACGTCACCATCTTCTACGCGCTGCGCTACCACAGTGTCATGACGGTGAGGAAGGCCGTGACCGTGATCGTGGCCATCTGGGCGTGCTGCGGCGTCTGCGGCGTGGTGTTCATCGTCTACTCCGAGAGCAAGATGGTCATCGTGTGCCTCGTCGTCGTGTTCTTCGCCATGCTGCTCGTCATGGGCACCCTCTACGTGCACATGTTCCTGTTCGCCCGGCTGCACGTCCAGCGCATCGCGGCGCTGCCGCCCGCCGGCGGGGCGGCGCCCCCGCAGCACACGTGCATGAAGGGGGCCGTGACCGTCACCATCCTGCTGGGGGTCTTCGTCTTCTGCTGGGCCCCCTTCTTTCTCCACCTCGTCCTCATCATAACCTGCCCCACCAACCCCTACTGCGTCTGCTACACCGCCCACTTCAACGCCTACCTCGTCCTCATCATGTGCAACTCGGTCATCGACCCCCTGATCTACGCCTTCCGGAGCCGGGAGCTGCGCAACACCTTCAAGGAAACCCTCTGCAGCTGCCACGGCATGACCTTGGGGTAGGAGGCGGGGCCGCGGAAGCGCTCGCTGG